>CM041532.1:18303574-18611074 GCA_023238725.1 Scortum barcoo | reverse complement strand
CAGCTGCACGTATGTGAGGGCCGCAGCCTGCCAGAACTGAGCCTGAAACAAGACAAGATCAGGGTGAACGGCTGTGCGATCCAGTGCAGAGTGACGACCGAAGACCCAGCCAGGGGCTTCCAACCTGACACTGGAAGAATTGAGGTAGGATTTATTCAAGAATCACATGAAGGCCTTTGGCACACTGGTCAGAGAGACCACATGTGGACAGTAGAGAAATTCCTCCTCCACTTTAAATGTCTGGAGAAAGTCTGCAAGTGGAGATGATTTGATGAAAGTATTCATATATACTTCCAAGTAGTTTTTAAGTGATTGTTGAATGAGCAGGGGGCATGAACTCATTTGTAAGGACCGGATACTTGGTTTGTTTTTCCCGCCGTCATAAGTCATTGCTACATAGTTTCCATTAAAAATGACCATAGAAACCAAATTAAATGCATTTTCCATATCGCTGAGATGCATTACGCTCATCATTGGCACATTCTTCTTCTAGACTGAGAGGGTTTCCAGTTTCAACATACACTGGTAAAATGCCAGATCCCACATTAAGCTCTTTGCTTCTGAGATTAATTGTACAACATAATCCTCTCTTCTTCCACTCATGCTATATGTAGGCAGTTTTGGTTTAGTCCATATTTCATACGCACTTGGCTTGCAAAAGAAGATGGCATCACATCACTTCTTCCCCGCAATATGTCAAATGTATACTGTGTATATTTTGCTAAATACCAAACATAGCCTGCATTTGGAATGCAGCACACAACAGCTATTGAGAGCTTGATTTTATGTGGTGGTGTGTCAACAATACCAGCAAAAAGAGCGATGTGCAAGTATCTGCAGAGTGGAGTGTTGATTCTCAGTGAGATATATAGTGCTAGCATCTCCATCTCCGTCTTTGATTCATTGTCATTATTATAAATATCACTTAATGGAGCTTTATGTTAATGAGAGATAACCAAATGTCTTCATCCAACTGTGTGTGTGTGTGTGTGTGTCTGTGTATGTGTACGTGAACATGTGCACAAAGTCACAGCTGCAGAGAACAACCAGCACTCGAATTATAGGTTTGTTACACTGATCCACACAAAGCTTTCAGTGCTGCAGTGATAAATGTACATTGCCGTATGAGTTTGGGCATCTGTGTGCATGTGTATTTCTGCAGAACTGAATGAGTGTGTGTTCATCTCTTTCACTTTAAGGGCGGTGTATAGTATATGCATTTAGTTTTTAAATATTTTTTTATTATTTAATTATTATTTTTTTTATATATCTGTATTTTTTTTTTTTAGTCCGTCTCCTTTGTGTGAGAGGACCAGTGATTTTATTTGAGTGTTCACACATGAGAAGATACAAAGGTTACTATGTGAGTGTCGTGTGTATCCATCCACAGGCGCGTGCCTTGTATAACTTTACACCATAATGCCATTTCTTATAGTGCCTCTACAAAGTCTCTCTCGCTGATGAGGTCTGATCCCTGGATGCTTTTAGCTGTCAGGTCATTTTGCCCTTCACCCTAGACTGTACACCAGCCCACTCTTCCTTTCTTGCTTTTTGTTTTTCCTCTCTATCGTGCTCTCTTTCTTTAATGTGTTTCTTTTTGCTGATTCTCCATTAGCGTTTATAGGCCTTAACAGTGCCACAAAGCGCTTTGCAAATAATTAAATGGTAATGAAAGCCACTTTGAATCAATAAAAATGACATATTAGAATTAAAACAAGGTTCAATGAGAATAAAACAGCAATTTATTAGAATAAAAAAAAACAAAACAAACCCTGTGTTAAAGATAATGTGAAGAGATAATGATGATTTTGACCTCAGCGGAGTGCGCTGCTTAAAAAGCCTTGTGGGCTCAATGGTGATCACTGGGTTATGTTTGGTCTGTAGCTCAGACTTGGCTAAACGTGGGAGGGTTCTGCTGGAGGGGAACAAAAGTGAAATTAATTCTTTAACAGCGCAGAGAAGCTAAAAACAAAAAGAAACAAGTAATATAATGTGCACTCCATGTCCTTCAGTATCCTGTTAAATCTGCAGCCAAACAGTGCACACCAGCAGACCAGGGAAGCTTATCAATGTTACGACGTTATCGTCTGCACGTCAAATTTATGGCAATTGGGAAACTATAAATTCCCAGAGACACTTTGATTTCTTACCGTTTCACCCCCTTCTTACGGCTTGTCACGGATGCTGTGAATAAAATACTGCCGTTGCTGCCTGGTGACTTAACACAGTGATTTTTGACTCCTTGGAATTCGACTTGCACCAGCGGCTTTCCAATCAAACAAATCATCTGTCTCTGGGTTCTGAGCAGGGTGGAGGGAGAAATGAATGCTTGTATTGTGCACAGAGATTGATGTCAATTGAATTTGAGTCTATTAATTTATCTCCCAGGGGTAGTTGTTTAGTTTATTAACCTTCACAAGTGACCACATTCAGGTGAAGCATTTATCTGACGGCTTAGCTTTTTGAGTATTCAAATCAGCAGCATACATTTTAGATTCACACCTGATTTGGAGATGCAGGCCAAAAAATATAAGCCATTTAAATAATCTCGCTATTATGTGATGTTGTGACTTTCAGGGTGCGTTACTTCTCACTGTGAAAATAGCTGCTTGCACTTTGTAGTGCTTTTCTCAGCACCTTGTCTAAGAGTAGCCATGGTATAGCTTGTGACCTTCCCGCTTCAAGGACTTTCTGCCATGTTTCCACCCCACATTTTCTCCCTTCTGCTCCCCGTGCATCACTTGATTCTTCATCACACCTACCTCTCACCTAAAATAATGTACATATTTTCCACACTCTTATCCCCCCTCCTTTGAGCTCGGCTCTCCCCCTCTTCCATTTATTTCCATCTCACCCTCCTCTCTCTCATCCTTCTATCTTTCCCCATCTCTCGTCTCAGTCTCCCTCTTTTTCTTTTTCTCTGGAGGAATGCAACGTTTGAGGGACAGATGAATAAATTATTACCGAAGAGCTGCGACAAGGTCAGCAACTGAGTGACGCAGTGAAAGGCGGAGAGCAGGATGGCGAGAAAGTTGTCACGCTATGGACTTTTGGTCACTGGAGCCACCTAAAGCAACTTGGATGATTTGCTCTGACAAGTGCAGATGGAGCCACTTGTGTACCCTTTTCAGAGTTGATACCCCACAACAGGACGCCCACATCTTAGATAAGAAAATGGCCGAGCAGCAGAGTTTGTAGGATTCTGCACTGACATCAGACTTTGAACTAAAGCTCATGTGGTGATGGCGCTGTTGAAAATGCCTCCGTCACTTGCTCTGTGTGATCAACTTGGTGACAGGGCTGCTGTGTGTCAGCAGGAGGGGGCAGGAGTCGTACGCTGCGACGGACAGACTGCTTCTTATAAAACTCAGATATTCTGTACATGGCGCCAGAGTATCATATGCTTTTCCATCTTAGAAAAACACGAAGGAAGAAGAAATGGGATGTTGGGTTTAGAAATGCAGAGAAAGAAAAGAGATTGAATGGAGTGAAATGGAAGAGGTCAAGGAATCAAGGCAGGTTGGGGGAACAAGTTTTTCATACTGTGTTGAGACTGTACACTGATGGGTGTTGGAGAACAAAACAGAGGCAAAGATCCAGCAGGTCGAATCAGTAATGGTACATCCTTTTTTTTTGCTCCTCTTTGACTCCGTTTTCTGTTGTGGATAGAAAATAGATAAAGGAAACAAGCATATGAGAGCTCTGCATCTTGTTCTCTCATCTCCTGTTAATAGAGCTTCAAAGCAGCTGAAGGAAATGGACGAAGGAAGAGAGACAGAAAGCAGAAAGAGGAAACAGCCAAGGTGGCATGGATTGTTTGCGCTGAGAGAAGTAGAGTTGTATTAAAAGCAACCTTTACTCTGCTTTTATTTAAAGGTCTGACCTACAGTTGTAGTGTCGCGCCCTTCTGTTGCTCTGTGTGCACACTGTGACAGTCTATTGCAGCGTAGAGAGTTTGTTTTCCTGTGAAAACTAAATGTTTTTCAATCAGTTCACATGCTGAATACACTTGTACTGTAAATATGTAGTGTATTAATGTAACATTTAAGTGGTGGAGGAAAGAAAACTGCCCTTACAAATGAGGACTTACACTGCTGCAGACACTTGGCTTGAATTCTGTCCGGTTACTGACTTCAGTTTTTATCATCAGCTGACAAAACAAACTTGATTTACCAACTCTTTCTGGAGCATCAGTACTGTATGGTCATCAACAGCAATGGAGTTGTATTTTGATCACTTTTCCGTGTTTCCATGCAGCTTGTCCACAAGAGTCAACATAGTGTGTCAACTGCTATTACAAAGACAAAGGATTGCCTCTTACGCTCAGTTTTCCTAATAATGCAATATCGCCCACAACTGCACTGTAACACTATGAAGTTTTGCACATTGTAGAATTCATTATCATACAGGCTGAATGATGGTCTGTAAGGCCTCGTTCAGACAGATAACACCTCCACATGGAAAAGACTGTATCCCCTCATTCATTTCAATCAGGTCACAACATTGTCTTGCAGCAAAAACTAGTTTTGCTCAACAGTTGAACCTAAACTTTTCACATAGCTACATCATTTGGCAAAGTGCTGTGTAAGTCATCAAATGCATGCACAGGTACACATTCCTTTTAGATTACTTTCATACCTGAATGCTATGAAGTTATGAAATCCTTCATCATAGCTTTATAACTCACTGCACAGTTTTTTTGCCGTCTGACAGGCTGGCAATTGAAGTATTACTCAAGAGATTCCTCACTTTGTATTTCAGCTCGCCAGTACCTGAATGCGCCCCTTATGTCTGTTTTCAGTCTGAGTGATCAGTGTGCCCTTTGCAGCTGACTGATCTATTTGCCAGTGAAAAAAGGATATGGTGTATCAAACGTGAGACACCAAAACGTTCATAAGTGCATTTTCACAGTGCAAAGTTTAATTTTGGTTTATACACTGTGAATTAAATAGAATTTAAGGGTTTTTTTTTTACGCTTAAAAAAGAAACCCTTTCAAAAATGAAACTTTAAAATTGATAGAGATTAGAATAAATGATCTATGCTCATATAAACATTAATCTAGCTTCATGCAATACTGAAGACTAAGGAGGGAGAATAGTTTTTAATTGGCAGCTCTGAGTGAAGGAGCTTTGCTGCTGCTCTGGGTGCACTGGAGAAAGATTTCCATGTGGTGTTAATTATATCCAGGGGTTAAAGTGGGCTGGAATCATCCAGAATGGTTTTCCCAAACCTCTGATTAATAAGTAAGCTAAATAAATCAGATTGTCAGTTTTCATACATGAGTGAGTTCATTTTTGTGTGGCCTGGTGTGCCTTCTAAAAAACAAACAAACAAAACAAACAAACAAAAAAAGAACAAAACGGTCGTTCCTTCCAGCTGCTGTCATTGAGAGATTCAAGTCAACACATCAGAAAGTAATATCCCTGAACGGCCTCGCCCCCACACTATTTTTCATCTTTTCAGAGGGATCATGCGTGTAAAAGTCGATACATCTCATGCTTTAAAAAGAACAAAGTTTTAGGTAATTTGAAATAAAATCTTTCAAACAGAGCTCAAACATCAACATACACACAGGCTGTTATATGTGACACTTGGACTATATAAGCTAGAATGATGTTAGATCCTACTCCACAAGGAGCACAGGTGCAAGGGGAGCAAGTCTAAGAATCATAAAGTACCCTCAAAGTGGGATTAATAAACCTTATTATTAACTTTAATGTATGATAAGTTCACTGTGAAAGATGGAAAAAGAGGAAGATGACAGATTATTTTGAAGAGGAAAAGACTGCTCAGAAAATGACATTTGACAAACTGGTATAACTTTAAAGCCTGCATAAGTAACATGATCCGTTTTTAGAATATTTTTTTAATCAGACACTGGATATGTACATGATGTGGCCTTGAAGTTATCTGGTTAATTCATACTGTGAAATGTCTTTGACAATAAATGAAATAATAATGATGTTTGTCTGATTCAAAGGCTGTGTGAAAATACTGGATGTGTTAAACTAGTGCAGGCTGCGGAACTGGGTAGTTTGCAGTATTGTGGTAAAGTTTACTGTAATGGCCGAATTCGACCTGGTGCAGGACAGGCTGTGATATCCATGGTAACTGTTAACTTAGGTCAAGGACAGTAACCATTGATTTGAATTTAAGCTTATCGTTCTCGTTAGTATCACTTGCCGAAGTCCACTTTTATACAATGACTAGGGATTGAAACGCAGTCACGGTGGTATGATGTAAATTCTGCTAATGTAGAGTGCAGTTGCCTAAATCCACAAAGACCAGTAAACCTCAGAGCCACAGCAGCACAGCCCAGAGCAGCAGATTCTCTTGAATAAACAATATAATAACACCACTATGGACACAGCTACAAATCAACAAGTTCTCAGCACGGATAGTAATTATTTTGGTTGGGCCCCCTGTTGGAGCAGTGGGATCCAGAAAAAATGTGTCATGACACTGGTGGTTAAAAGAAGGTCAGCTGATCACAGCCTTTCCATAAGGAAAACAAGTCCACCGGCGCTCACAGTACAAATAATTTTGAAGTCAGTAATTTTTCCTTGCTCCACCGGTACACTGGATCTTAATCATGTTAGGGTATATTAATTGATAGGTGACGTGTGTGTGTGTGTGTGTGTGTGTACATATATATATATATATATATATATATATATATATAAATATATATGTCACCTTTACAATAAAAAATCATATACATCAGGTATTGTCTATATTATCTACTTTTTCTTTAAACAGTTTTTTTCCTTATGCTTAACAGTCATAGCTTTTTAAGTTGCTCTTTTATTCAGGTGATACTAAGAAGATGTTAACACTTTGATATGTGAGGCAACAGAGAGGAAACACAATCCAGTGTTTAGGTAAAGAAGAAGACAGGGAAGCGCTCCATAGAGGAATAATAAGACTGAGCTGTGAGTCGAGGGGTGGTGGGACGGAGGGGGACATGAGGATGAGAAGTGATGGATGTCATAGCAGGAGGGTAGCGGCAGCCCTGTTGACAGGGTGACAGGGAGGGATAGACTGTGTGCTTTAGGATCAAGTAAGCAGGGAGGGAGGGGAGTATTAAAGCAGCACCTTGACATTTTGTATTTTCATCTATTTTTCTGCAGCAGGCACTCGTCACATTCAGTGCATCCACCGAGCCTTTTGGCACGTGAGCTCTGTGATCAGTTTAGCTCGGCGAGATGTGACGGCGATTCCGAGAGGCGCGAGTGGAGAAGCCTTTACTCCCGTAGTGTGATAAGTGGATGATGAAGACAATTTACTGGAGCCCCAAATCATGTTAGTGCTGTGAAGTAAACAGGGGGGAAATATGGCTTTGTCATACACTGCAGAGGAAAAAGAGAATCTGATCTTTCTTCACACTGTACAAAAATAAAGGAGTAAATGAGGAGGGTGAGTGTGAGTGACATTTGTCTTTCTGTATCCGATAACATCGACAAGGGAGCAGCAATCACACTCCTTTTGTCTTTCATTTATCTGATGATCTACCCATCAATCGCTTTTCACAGATATCTCCATTTATCTGTAGTGAATCACTCCATCATTTCATCCATCCTCCTGTCAACCTCTCCTCTTTTCTCCTGCACCAATGATACCTTTTCCCTTCATTTCTCATTACCTACTTCCATATTTTTCCCTCCATCCACCCGTTTTCTCTTCCTTTCCTCTCATCCCTCAGCCTCTTTTTTTTTTACTTTCCCATCATATGTCCTTTCCTTTTTATTTTCTTACCCCCCTTCTTCTCCCAAACTTCTCTGTCTACACAATAAGACAGCAAGTAATAAGGCCAAATCCTGCTGTTCCTCTCTCTTCCCTGTGTTCCACCTCCTCCTGTTACTCAGCACCTCATTTCATTTCTTCCTTTTCCTCTCCTAGACTTTGCCAGCTCTCTTTCCTTCCTTCCCGCTGTCATGGGCTATTCATTGGACTTTAAAAAAAAAAAAAAGAAGTAAAAGAATCAAATCCAAAGCAAACCATGTAGCTCCAGAGGAATGGAAACTTACTCTGGCAGTATCATTAGCATGGAGGGAGCTACAAGACCGCACTTCTTCATCCTCTTTCCTCCCTCTTTCATTCCTTATCAGTCTGAATTTGACTATCAGAAAAGGATTTAACTGTCATCCCATAATTCCTTCCATAAATCAGCTGTCTGTTCTCCTCAATGTGTCACCCAGCATTACTCGCATCTGTCTCTCCATTTCCTCCACCCCACCCCAACATGCATCTTTCTCTTGTTTGTTTCTTTTATTGGAACACATTTGCATGCGTCACTCAATATATTAATAAGTCTTACAATGCCGCTGCGTGTGTGTCTGTGTGTGTGGGTATGCAAGCCTGTCTCTTTGTGCCTGAATGTGTGTGCATGGCACATCCTCCAAAGCCCAATTTTGAGTTTGAAAATAGGTTAAGTCCTAATTAGAGGATGCGTCTTGCTTCACACTTCATAAACACCTTCATTTGTGCACCATAAACATCCTGCATCTTACCCTGCCCAGATTGTATGAGAGCGTCATGATTAGTCACCATTATCTTTTATTTCATTTCCTTTTTTTGTCTTAAACAAAAGAATTCAGTCACCTGTGAAATTTGTTGGTCAATAGCTCAGGTTGTTGCTTAAGTTTGAATTTGTGTGTTTAAAAAGACCACAAATTTCTAACATCTAAATGACTTCCTAAACAATTTATTCACAACTTGGTATGGTTTTTATTCTTTACTTCAGCCACAGTCCTCTGAGAAGCTATGTGGTTTTAGCCTCGATTGAAGAACTTTTTTGTTCTTAAAGCGATCTTCTGCCGTGTAAATAATTACGGTCTGTTTATTCTGGATCATTTTGTGAGCATTGAAATTTGTGCATGGCATCAAGTCAGTGCTGGGACTTGGGGATGGATAAAACATGAAGTTAAATTGAGCTAAAACAGAGGTGGATTGAGTTTAGCACTTCCCCATAAAAACATAGCAACCACACAGTAATTATTCTGCCGTAATGTTTCTGTCTGTTAGTCACTGTGTCGTCATGATATGAGGTCCAGTTACAGTCTCAACCAACAATGCAATGATATGACAATAGGAAAATAAACACGTGAAGTGCGGCGTGACTTACTGTCAGTCATTGGAATCAGACACATTGAAGTGATGTTGAAGAGTCGTCACAAGCCAGAACTTAAAGCTCTGATTCAAACCAACCAAACCACAGGTGTGAACGTGCACTAAAACCTGTAAAGAGTTACAAGTGTGTAGAAAGGACGAATATAGAGAGCATGAGGAACATGCACACTGTTCACACGTCACCTTGTAAGCTCAAGTAAGATCCAGGACCCCTGACCAGGTGTTAGAATACCAAAAACTCACACCTGCAGGAGATCAAACCACCAGCACCGCTGGAACAGACACACGCAGCTATACAGGGTGTAATTTCCAAAGAAACCACCATTTGACCTTGAAGGTCATGCGTGGAAAGCCTCCAACATGAACTGACTTACTCCTTCAGTGTGTGTGTGTGTGTGTAACCATATTGGTGTGTCTTTCACACATAATCCCTGGTCAAATCTCATCTATTTTTTAGTGCGATACAATGTTCCCCCTCCTTTCCCGTTCAGTCTGCCACTCATCGCCATGGTAATTATGGGCCCAAATTAGCTCGGTATTTTATAGAGTGACATTTCTCCCTTTCCTCAATTAGTGCACTCTCCACTCAATTCTCTGCTCATGCATTTGGTGGTATTGTCCAATTACTGTCTCACTTTCTTTCCCCCCCTCTCTGCCGGTCTGATGCCTCTTCATCCCCTCTCCTCTCTCTGTGTGTTGCTCCATCATTTGTAATCTCATTTATCAAAATAGCCAGACAAAAATCATTACTAATAATATAGAACCTTCACATAAATCATTACTAATAATATGGAGTCTGAAACATTTTAATCACAAATATTCAAAAATTGAAAGTGCTGAGGAATGTTTGATGATCAAGGTTTTGGCCTCTGATTGCATCATCTTTTTTTTTTTTTAAATTGCTTTGCAAATACGAGTCAATAGTTGGACTCCTGTTTCATCCTGTCTGTGCAGCTCATCCAGGGGAGTCCAATGTGCTGAACACTATTGTCATGCAAAGACCAAAGCTTATTGAAAATTGGGGAAACATGCATGAGCGCTCTCTCTGAAATGCTCTGTCACACTCTCAATTTTCAGTTTAACTGCTCCTGGTTCCACGTGTCGTAAAGGAAATCTCAGCTATTACAGGCAATCAATGCAATAGATTTTTTGGGATCATTGCTGTTACCCCGTCTCCATTCACTTAAAAGGATTCAGAACTCCTCCCAGTGATGAGAGTGGTAATGATTACCTGTTTCAATTTTTGAGGGAGGTAAATAATTCCTGTTGGGAAATTGGTCTGTTGCAGCAGGCGTAGTAAATGGATGTATGTGACATAGGGATAACCACAGAGCAAATGAATTTCATCACAGCATTATCAAGCAGAAACACTTAGAAATCATTAAAGAGGAACGTTGGAAAACGAGGCATGAATTAAGAAATGATCTGTATGTTGCACCAGGTATTCAAACTGAGCTTAATTTGATAATCAGGCAAGTGGCTATGGTGTAGAGTAAAGCTATAGCTTAACATTTACACGCTCCCCGAGCAGTTTATTAACTGAAGACATGATGGTTGGAAAAACGAGCCTAATAATGAAACAACCAGAGCTACTTTTATAGGGATATTTGCTGTAGGAGTGCATTGTCACTGTCTTAATTGTTGAATTAATGGTGACAGTGACATGCAGCTCGATATCATTACTTGAATTAGGCGAGAACACAAGTGTAATTTTATCCTGCCTCTAGTGAAGATGAGAGTTTCTGCCTCCATGACTTCTGTATTCCAAATTTCTTTCTTGGGGTTAGCCAGACATTTCTGAATAACTTTATGACAATGTTTATGTGTGATATAGCCATCCTCGCCTTTATGAAAAGAAAGTACAAATGACCGTGGAAGTATCAATAAGACAAACATTAGAAACAGAAGGCTTTTTTTTGTTGAATAATTGTCCGTTTGTCAGTAAATTGTAGTGCCTTTTTCTCCTCTACTGTATTTTTTAAAAATTCTACAATAAATGAAGTCTCTCACTCTGCGACAGAGGTTTAATAATATGTGCTTTTAATTTAAGAACTTTTAGAGTCTTTCACCTGAAGAAAGCAATCTCCCGTCTTGCAAAGAATACGCACTTAGTGTTGACTTTACACTCGAACTTACAATCCAATCAAATTGAACTGGTGCTCTAGGAGAGGGAGAAAGTTGAAAGCTATAAATATATTCAGCTACATATACTGTTGTAACAGTAATTTCTTCCAAGAAACCACTTGAAGGTCATCTCGCTGAATGTATTCATTCCAATCCCAAAAGTCAACCTCCATTCATCACAGGCAGGCGCAAGTCTTGAGAAGGGAAATGCAGCTTTTACGTCCTCATATACACGTTTCAAATGTAACAAAAGATGCCATATTAAGTGGTGATAAGGCTCCAGCTGAATCCTGCTCTGTAGCTGTACGCACTCTCACTTTCTTGCAGCAATATATTCACACACGGACGCAACCTGCTCTGTTCTCTGCATAAAGACAGCAGTGAAATGTTGTTTTCGCATACACCATCTCTGCCCATATTTTATCTCCGTATAATTCCATGTGCAGCAATGGGGTTCCTATTCTCCTATGAACTGTATCTCCTTCGACCCCACCACATCTTTTTTTCCCCCTCCTATTATCCCACCCTCACCGTTCTCTGTCTGCTATCCTCACATCCTGCTGTCACTATCAATATCCTCCTGGTTTTGTGCGTCCATGTTTATGTATGTGGGTTTATAACTTTATATGTGTGGGCGCGTCGTGTATACAGCATGTGGGTGTGCGTCCGCATGCATACAGGTGTGTTTGTGTGTCTGTAATTGAATGTTCCCACTGTCGACAAGCCTCCTCCCAGCCTCATATTCCCATCGTTTATGTTGTTTTTCCAGCCGATCCGCTCTCTCCTCCCTTCTTCCTAACTCTTCTCATTCATCATTCCTCCTCTATTTTCACGTTCTATCTGTTGTGTCGCTATCTGCCTCCCATCTCCCCCTCTTCCATTTCATATTTTCCTTTGCGCAAGTTTTCTTTCTAGTTATTATTCACTCTTTCTCTCCCCGTCATTTCTCATCTCTCCCTCGTGTACCTTTGTCTTGTTCCGTCTCTCCCTCTGCTCTGTTAGTTGATTTGTTTTTGCAGCTTCATATTTCTTGCCATGTTTTCTTTCACCCTATTTTCACATTGTTGCCTCTGTTGTCTATTTTTGCCCCTTTGTCTCCTCTCCCCAATTTATACCACTCTTGTTCTTTTCCACTTTTTCCTCTCGCCTCTCTCTCTTTCTCTCGTTCCTGATTTGTTTTTGCAGCTCTCCTTTCACTTTCTGCCTTTTTTTTTTGCCTGTCATTAATTTTTACCATCTTGTTGTGACGTTTTCCTTCTCAGTCCACCCTTTCCATTTATTTGTGCATCTCCTATTGTCTCCCCTTCTTACATCCTTCCTTCCTCTCTCTGTCATTCTCCGTCCTTCCATTGCTCTCTATGGAAATCTTCTCCTTATTTGTCGTGTCTTAGTGCTCCTGTCGTGCTCCACCCTCCCCAACACGTTTATTTTTAAATCGGATCCCTCCCCTCTCTTCCTCATTCTCTTTATATACACCTGGTGCCCCGTTTCCTCTTTTCACAGTATACCTCCCCTCTTTCCTTTGATAACACTGTCCTCTTTGTCATTTTCTCTCTCTATCCCACCCCCCTATACCTTGATGCCATTTCCTCCATTTTTCCCTCCCACCTCCTTTCTGTAGGGATCTCTCTCTTATAGTCTGACTCTATCCATTTGCACTGTCCTTATATCTTTAGGGTCTGTATGCCTGTATTTTCCAAGGTGTCTGATATTATTCTACCATTATTTTCTTTTTTTCTATCTCTCAGCTGGTCGTATACCAGTCAAGTCTTTTTTTTTTTTTTTTTTATATATATATATATATATGTGTGTGTGTGTGTGTGTGTGTGGAGGTTTACATGCCTGTTCAAGTTAGCGTATTGTAAGCTTAAATTAGTGAGTACCATGTCTGCACTGTGTGTGTCAGTTTTAATCGGGTCCCTTGTACATTAGTGAAGGCTCACCTCCTTGCAACTCAGCGTTTTTGGGGTTTTTTTGTGCACAGTGTGCAAAACGACTTGTGCTTAATTTGGTACTCTCCTCAGTAGCGTGTGTGAGAGTGTGTTTCCCTAATTAGTGTTTTATTCAGTCGGAATGAAGCGAGGCAGCCGGCTGGAGGGCGGGAGTAACTGTCCCTGAGTTTTTGAACAGCATTCAGTCCAGAGTGTTTTAAAAATGAGCAGGCAATCATTTTCTGACAGTACTTTTCCCAAAGTGTTTTTCTTTATTCTTTAAAACTTGCGGGGCCAAAATTGTCAACCTCTCCGCTTCCAAGTTGAATTTTGAAAATAACTTTTTGTTGATGGTCTCCCTGACTGCCTCATTTACAAAGACCGAGATCATGATTGATGTTTTATATGGGTGATCTACTTGTGTAGATAAAATAAAAGCATCATTCAGTCGTACTAATCAGAATTTGAAATGTGCTCTTTAAGTTTTCAGAAACATAGTTGGAGTGTTAGCTTGTAATACTTGAATGACAGTTTCATTTATGGATTTTAGGACATTGGGCTCTGATCTTATTTGTGATAAATGACTAAAAGAAAAAAATCGAAGGAAGGCTGAGTTCAAGTTTGGACATTGAAAACTGATACCAATATTCTTATTCTAAGGGAATCATTAAGAAATTTAAATGTTGATTCTTATCGGTACCTAAACACATTTTACTCATGCTAGTGTAAATTCAACAAGGTACTACAAATATCTACCATATAGACAATATCTACCAGGACCGCGAGTCCCCCTGGCTCGTAACAATCACCTTAATTTATCAAATGCTTTGCTATAAACACTTTACAAGGATGGGATTGATTGTTACAGTAAACTACCCTGAGTAAACTATTCAAGCAAAATATTCAAGAAACTAGAAAAGAGAAACAGTCCCAACGTATCGATGCAGAAAATTAGGCTTTTTTGTTCATGGCATGCAATCATTTGGAGTTTCCATAGACATGTATAAAGTGAATTGTGAATATGAATTGTGTAAAAAATTTTAAGATTTTGGTTGCATGCTTTTTTCATTGTATTGAAATCGAGGATCGTTAAAATCCAAACAATGCCCTAGTTGAGATGGACGGAGCTGAATGGAAATGGATGTTATTTTGCTGCATCTGTTTTATTATCAGACTCTTGCTGAAGAGGCCGGTAGTGAGGGAGAAAACTTAGAGAAAGAAATGTATTCTAAAATTTCACGAGATGAGAGATGACACCTACTGTTTAAAATGTAATCATTCACATCAAATGAGTGTTTCTAGTGAATTAGATAAGTGGCAAACAGTTTTTTCTCAAAACTTAATTACTGACCTGTAACTTGATACGCTTTCACAGCCAAGCAGCATGAAATGGCACAGTCGTGAATATCAACAGTAAACATGAAGAGCACGATAGTTTCCACTAAATATGTGAGATTTCGATAAATCTAAATAAAGAGAAAACATGCTGGTAAACAAGAGCCTACATTTCTGAATGATTTTAGAAATAAAGACTACAAATATTGTAGGTATGGTAGTTCCAAATGTAGTGTAGCACAGCCTGTCAAATCTGGCACAGCGGTACTTTGTACCAGTAAACCAAGCCAACCAAACAACCAACTTGGCTCATTTAAGCTAATTTCTCTTGAGAGCGATATCAGAAGATGTGACCCTCAGTTGCCAAGGCAGCATAGAGAAAAGCCAGCCTAATCACAACATGAATCTGACCTCATTTTCTTAGGCAAAGTCACAACTTTTAATTGGTATTAGTGACTGCAGCCACGCGTTTCCTCTGAGAGTGCGGCCACTCAGTTGGACTGGCAGACGAGTGATTCTCTGCATGTTAATAGAAGAAACAGAACAACCGAAGAAGGCCTCCTGGATTATTTTCGGTAGTTACCATTGTAAAAGTCCCCTCTGTCCTCCAGCGGCCCCGAATTAGTATGATAGGAGCCACTGCATGCCTTTGTTTCTCAAACGTTGAAGTGAACAGGCACATTGTAATGCAGAGATGGTGTCCGTCAGTGCGCTGGCTCTCACATCAGTCGGCGGTCTCTCTGATGACTGAAAAGGAGAATTAAAGCAACTTAATTGAGCGTGTTTGACTAGTTTAACCAGGAATCCTCATGTTGGGCACAGATGGGCCACTGATTCCCCAAAACGCACGACATTCTCAATATTTATCAGTTAGCTTAATTGTTGAGATTATTAATTAGTGGAAATATGGGTGTACAGTGTATAGATAAAACGCACAGACTGCTAAAGAATACCGTTCACAGAATCCAAAGCACTTAGTTCATCTTTTTATGCAAATCTGCTGCTGTGCAAGTCATTGTTCGCTTGGGTGAAAATGGTTCAGTTTAGGAAGTATTTCTTTCTTTCTTTCTTTTAAATAATTCTCCATGCTTACCAACGGCTCTACGTCATCTTCTGATGTGCTGACCATCCCTTCAACTTTCCCTTCACTTCATCCGTCCTTCTCATCTCTCTCTTTGCATAATCTGTCCTCCAGACTGTTTGTGTCCATCCCTCATTTTCACTCGTTTTCATCCCACCTCTCCTCCTGTCTGCGTCTTCATCACCCACTCTTCTTTGCCGCCTTCCGTCTCTTGCACATCTTTCTCCCTCCTGACCCCTGCGTTTCCTCAACTCTTTCCCTGCTCATCTTTATTCCAGCTCTCATCTAGTTAATTTTACACTTTCTCCTTTCATCTCATCTTTCCATCTTTTTTTTTTCTTTTTCTCCCTCCTGACATGCAGAATGTCTCTAAGAGGTTTCAGTGCTTGTGTCCTACATAACCACCATCTAGTTGTGTGTTTGTGTGTGTGTCTTTTTGTTGTAAATGCTGTGATTTCACTTTTTCCCGGAGTGTGTCTGGGTTGCAGTGTATTCTCGAAGTGTGTCTGCGTTTACAGGTTTCGTGATGCATCTGCATCTCTGTATGTGTTTGTCTCCTTGTTTCTGCATCTGTATGTATGTCAGTATCTGTGAGGGTGTGCATGTGCGTGAGGGTGGTTTTATCAGCTCTTGCAGATGGCCCCAGCCTCTCATCCATCGTTCCAGTGAAATGAAGAGCCCTCTGAAGAGTGAAGGCAGAGAAGAAAGGAATGGACAGACATGGGGGAGAGAGAGAGAGAGAGAGAGAGAGAGAGAGAATGCACTGAGTAAGGGAGTGAGGGAGAGAAGAGAGAGCAGGCATGAGGAGAAACGACAAGCGACAAGAGGTGGAAAAAAGAAGAGGGCCATCAGAAGATGGAGAGATTGAGAGGAGAGATGGGGAGAGAGAGACCACCAGAAGGGTCTGTTTACACAAAACACTGTGGGGTGTGTGAAGTGTTTATCTAAGTGTGTGGGGGGCTGTATCATGAACATTTCAGACCTATCGGCAAACATTAATTTAAAGTTTTTGCTCTTGCACCACTAAACATAGCAGGGATGTCATCTTTAAGTGACATTGAGTGTTTGTGTTTCCCGGCGAGTGGGCATTTGCGAGTGAATCTTTCTTTGCCGATGTACAACTCGCTGCAAAGGTTTGGTCACATAGCTAGAGGTGTGCGTGCACATTTTTGTGCGGCAGTTGCCTTGCATTAAAAAGAGGCTCTTCAAATCGCCGTGGGACACGGAGTGTTTATGATGCAGCACCCGCAGGAGAGAAAACAAACAGAAAGTAGACGGAGAATGAGGGATAAAGCGGGGAGATGGCGGGGAGGGGCACAGGAAGAGATGAGGTGAAGGAAGTTTGTGCTGCGTCTAGAAGCAGAGAGGTGAACGAGGGACAAAGACATGACTTTAAACAGCCAGAAAGAAAAGCCAACATGCTCTGGGTTAGTGAGGGAGGGGAAATGAGCAGAAAAGAGGGGAGGAGGGGTTGCTCACAGGTCGAGCGAAGACTAAGTGGAAGGGAAGAAGAGTGACTCAGGGACCAGAGAGGTTTTTCTAAACTGCTTAAGGATGTAACAGAGAAAAAGGGGAGAAGGAAAGGAGCTCTGTGTTAGCATTTTGTCCTTTTTGATTATTTCTCCCTGTTGAGCTGTGAAATGTCACCTCCTGCAGGCCTTTTGTTTTATTGGGGTGGGTGGTAGTAGAATGCAGAGATGGAAGAAAAAGATATAACGGAACAGAAACATTCATTAAATACAGACATATCATTGAGCCTGATATAACCCACCATGTCTTAGAAGTTTTGCACATGGTTTTTACATTTTATTATAACTAAGTAGTTCGTTAAGGTGGCCATTTTGAAAAGTTGCCTCTTTGCGTAAAGATCAGGTTTTTGCTTAACTCTGTCTTGAACATATATACAGTTTTTGGGTTACAAAGTGCTTTGCTAAATAAACTATGATGTAAACTGACATCCAGCCCGAGGAGAATAATTTACAACATAAGATTAAATAAAGGCCTTAAAAGAACAGTTTTGTTAAGTTTACAAGACATTTCAACAAAAGGCAAGTGAAAGTAAATCATTAAGATAAAATATCAAAGAAACACAAAACAACATAAAAAAGCACCTAAATAAGGTCTTAAAAATGAAGATGGAAAATGGATAAAAGATAAAATGGAGTTAACTGGGCACTAAAATGGGTCTGTTTATTTAGTGGCCCTGATGCCAAAGACTCAAGCACGACTTTTCCTTTGTGCAGCAGTTAGAATCAGAAGAAAATCCTTAGCTACTAAGGACTTCAGGGAGCAATACATGAGTTCAGTAAAGGTCAGTGGGCGTGAGATCTAAGCCATGCTGTGCCTTTTAAAAGTGGTCCGTAAGATCTTAAAATGAGACCTGAATCAGCAGGTCATCGGTAAGTAAAGTGCAGAACCAATCGTTGTACCGTGTTCTCCTTTTTACCCCTTTCTTTCTGTTGGCTGTGGCAGCTGTATTTTGGACAGGCTCTATGGCGAAAACGCGTAATACCACTCCCATTTCATAGAAAAAGTTCTAGTCCTAACTAAGTTTAAGTTAAGGAATCGAGATTGCACTGCTGTTCCATTATGCTTAACAAACACAAAAGTACAAGCACTTCTAGAGTGCTATCAAGGATGAGAAGTTCTGGGAGCTCTGGCAATCCAGTCAAATTATTAGGAGTATATGAGGAGTATAATAAAAAGCACCCAGTCCTTATATATGACAAGAAAGGCAATAAGAAGGGCAAAGGGAGGAGACAGGACAATGGGGAGTGAGTAAAATGACAGATATAGTGAAAAAGGGGGTGGAGAAGGAATAGGAATAAGCTGGGAAAAGCCACCTAATCTAATTCATTTTCGAATCCCATTTAGCTGATCCATAACATCACCAGTGACTGGCTAAATCAGTCAGGCGTAATGACCAGAATGTACGGCACTGGGGGAAATAGTCACTTCTGTCATGGCTGCGGATTAGACCTGGTCCTATTGGTTGAACACATTTTTCAGTGGACATCACTGGGATCAAGGCAATTAAAATACAATTAGAAAGAACATTAGCAGTTGAGTATGAATTGGATTTTGACTGAAGCTCTTATCTGGGCCATATGCTCTATGTGAAACCAACCATATTAATTTAATGTGTAATATGTAATTGAATAAGGATGTACATTTTTGGATAAAGAATAAAAACATATTTCTGACCATATTTAAAGCCTTTAAATTTATGGACCAAATAAAAACTACACTTCTCTACAAATAAACTCTAACATAGTGACTGTAAATTATTCATAACAATACTATTATTGATATTTTAGGCCTATATCAGGCCCTTTCAAATAGGCTTCCTCACAAAATAGCCCTGGAAAAGGCTACAAGCAAGGAAGACAGACAGACAGAGAGGCACTGCAAGCTCAACTCAATGTTACTGTTATATGCTGACATCGAACTTGGAGAGAACAGCTGATTGTTGTTCTCACACTTGACTCTCATGATCTTTTTTTTCCTTTCTCTCTGTTTTTGTGACCAGAGGGATAGTTCCTCTTCATCTTCTCATCGAATTGTAAACACTGGCATCTGCTTTGACATTTAGGGTCAGGTGGAGACCTAAGCAACTCGCTTAGTGAGCATATGGTGCTTCCCAGGTCTGGTAGAAACAAACATGCTGTTGGAAGCCAATGACAGAAATATAGGGGTACCACAGCCACCCCTTTTTTTTTTTTAAAACTGCACATTTGTACAGCAGATTGAGCTGAACCCATAATTCCCCATTTAATCCAATAGCTTGCTGGCCATGGAAACGTGCATTCAGTGATCCTGTGAAGTTCCTGCCACCTTCCAGTTGTGTTTACATGCTGTATTTGCAGTTGAGTCCCTCCCACACATGGGAACACACACAGAATTATGTATTGTCTCCCCGGGCTCCAACAAAACCCTTTGATCAAACATTTTAAATGTCAGAACAATAATGAACTTTACCTGTTGACACAAGTGGGGTGTCAGCTAGAAATCAATTGGCTTTTCTGTCGATTGGTGGACTTAGGGAATATGAAGTCTCTCCACACTGAAGTTCATATAGCTAGTCCACATCCATAATGAATGATTGTGTTGTCCATCTCTTTCATTATTCAGTTATTTAAGTCTAAAAGTTTCAAGTTCACTCTGTAATCTGTGAACCAGACAGGAATTCAACAACAACCTAAACAGCACATTCATCTTGAAAAGATAGCAAGAGGTTTTTGCTCTTGCCCTACAGCAGTACCATTTGTTTTCCATCTCCATATTATCCCCATTAGCTCCCATTCACATTCTTGTCTCTACCGTTCCCTGCCTGCTCTGCCTGTGTAATGTACTCGCTTCAGGCTCGCAGGTTGCTGAGTGTCCATTCCTCATCACACAAATGTGTTTCTACTTCGCTGCTTCACTGGCATGCCATGGAAACCACCTTACTTCGGTTTTTGGTGTTTTGTCTGCTGAAATATGTGACAATTCCCGAGGTCATCTATGAGCTGAATGAATTTCATGACCCTCGTACTCTTCCCCCTCCAAACCAGTCTGTTATTTCAAAAATGCCTTCCCGAATTCCTGAAAAGCTGTTTGAGTTATTCTGTTTCTCCTGGAGCAGTAATTGAACATTTAGGCCGGCTGTG
This sequence comes from Scortum barcoo, assembly GCA_023238725.1. NCBI lineage: Eukaryota > Metazoa > Chordata > Actinopteri > Centrarchiformes > Terapontidae > Scortum > Scortum barcoo. The sequence goes on along the minus strand of CM041532.1, from coordinate 18,590,824 downwards.
TAGGTCAAAAGCCAGGCGGTGTCCGTTGCCCTGATGTTAGGTCATGCTGAAGCCAGCCGTTGCCTGTGCAGTGGAGCGTGCTGGGCAATGTACAATAATAGCTTGGCTGAATGATGACGTGGGTGTAATGTGGTCGACATGGCCTGGGATGCTGTCACCAAACAGACAGTCTCCTTTCTGGGGAAATGTCACAGTAGGCAAATGTGTCATCATTTAATAACATATTTAAGGGTTGTTAGCATGTTTACAGAACAAAATACATCAATTCTTGTGAATAAGGTTTTTCGTAGCAGATGATGTAGTGTAGCTTCTCCTTAATGTCTGGAATGTGCCACCAACTTCTTCAGCTTTTAATAAGAATCGATTAGTAAAATAAATATTTTTTTAATCATTTTGGGAGCGTATTATGTCTTTAATAGTTGACAGAATGATGACAGGAACCAAGGGCAAAGAGAAATGGGGAAAAACGAGCAATAATAGTCCACTGGCTGGGGTACTGTAGCCCACAGTTGGCAGCACAACTCTAATTAATAAATTTATAAAACTCTATTCTGAATTTATTATGATGCATTAAAACGCTATTAATAGGAATATTGATTAGAAATGTCAGAATAATTGCCAATTATTATTTCCGTTGCCTTGAAGCATTTTTATTTATAGGCTTTCAGATTTTACTCATTGTTTTTCAATTTATAGATTCCTGTTGTATTCACGCTCAGAATTAATTTATTTTCCCCCCTTGGCATTCACAATTTCCATTTCTTGATTGCTTTGTTTAAAAGTGTCTCTCAAGTTTATATGTCTACACAGTGTTCCCTCATGATTTAAATGAGGTCCAACCCACACATATATTATACTGTAATTATTATATTTATATATTATATTTTATTAATATATTTGTATATTGTGCATTTTAATTGATTTATTAATTGATTATAACGGAATACAGAAAAGGTCTAAGTATTAATATTAAGTATTAGGTCTAAGTAAGGATTTAAATGTCCATTTTTTAAGGGCATGGCCCAACATCCAGCCAGCGCTGCAGGAACAGGGTGGGTCTCTGTATCACAGACACCCATGTTCTTTCTCTCAGCACCTATCTCCACTCTATAGCATCTTTGAAAGTAGCACAGCAGGGGAAGGGGACCTCACCAGTGGCATTATACTTCAATAAAATTTTCTTTGACCTTTCATTTTTACAATAAAGCAAAATCTCAAGACGTCTGAGTTCACTCAGTGCCATGTAAGCCTTAAGCCAAAGTGAAGTCAGCTGGATGTCTCTGTGGTGTGCTGTGACAGACAATCTCTGGTGTTAGCCAGGTTGGATGGTGGTGGTACATAGGACTATGGAGAAAATTATTTTCTTATTCTTTTCACAAAGCTTTGACAAATCTCCAACCAGTGTCCAGTTCAGTAGGAATTGAGGATTTGCCAGCAATGGGCTTTCTACTTTAACCCAGTGCACCTCTATTGAAGCTTTTATTCTGATTTAACCAAAAAGAACCTGCACTCCACTCTTACATTTCAAGACCTGCAGTGGTCTTGTCTTTTTTGACATATAAATGGCTAAATTTTGTCTAATATCTAAATGACAAAGTGCAGACGAGGGTGACTCCATTGCTCCCTTTGGAGCCATCACCATCATTATCCTGCTTAGGTTGGATACTCAGGCTTCAGAGGTGTAGGCAGAGCAGCCAGGTTGTGTGTGTAAAGGAGATGGCGAAATCATGTGGTGGTTTTGTGCTCACGTTTTCACCAATAGCTCATATTTACCGGAGCGTGTATAATGATTTGTGCATGTGAGCGTTGTGTGGGCTGAGACATTTAGGTTTGATCAGAAAGAGCATGATTTCCTGCATACACAAGTTTAAGCACTTGATAAGGCATTTAGAATAGATGCAACCAGTGAATGTCATTAATGCAGGTCATGTAGACACCTTGTCAAGACGGTGAGTCTCTGAAAGCCACTCATAAATCTAGCATACTACAGAGAGAAAAGGGAGTGAGGGTCAGTAGAGACCAGTAGGGAGAGTGGGCAATGAAAGATGGTAAGAGAGAGGGAAAATGCTAGATGGATGCTGAGAGACAGAGAGGACAGCTTTCCTCGTCTCCCGTTCTCTCCCCAGTGTGGCCATCTGTACAGAGTGCGATTAATCATCCTGTGTCCCCAGACATGGCAAGCCGATGCTGTGACACTCAAAGCCAGTGTGTGCGTGTTTGGATATTGGGCTTGTCTGTGTGTTTGTGCGGCTTTGTTTGGGTGTGTGCATTTTTAATTCTGCAGCCAAGTTATTTGCCTGTGTGTGCATGTCTGTGCTATTCCTACAACCATGGGTTAGCCTGTGTATGCGTGTCAACTTGCCCCTGTGTTTGTTTGTGTATGTATGTATTTGTGTGCATGTCTGTGTGCATGTGTATGTCCGTGTTTTTTTTTGGGTGTGTGTGTGGGGGGGGACAGATAACATGTGTGCACGCGTGCTGGCATTTATGACACATTCTATTTGTTTACCGTCGTGCCGCTGGTGGTTACGACCAGTCCCCGTGGCAACCAGGCATCATTGACGGTGTTAATTAGCGACATGTCCCAAATGGTCTGCTTGACTGGAGAATAGGGAGGGAGGGAGACAAATGGTGGTGTAGGGGTGAGTATTTGGGAAGAAGAGAGGAATGGAGAACCTTATCTCTCATAAATTATGTGCTCATACAACTGATTTGCATAAGCAAATAGGTTTTGTAGGAAATCTACTACAAGTACATTTTTTATTAATTTAGAGAGACTTTTATGTCGAATGTAACCGTAAATTTTCACCATCTGTATATTTGATATGTTTCCTGCACAGCATCTACTCCTGGAAACGAAAGCATGATTCTATTATTTCTAAGTTAATGTTGGAGAGAGATTGTGATCTTGATTAAATATTCAAAAGGTCAACTCTAGCTTAAAATACAAGTTGTGACGCATTAAGTTTTACAAGATGTACCCGAAAACCTCAATTTCTTTCAATTTTCTCTCTCTGTCCTGTGCTTGATATGCCAAACTCTCAAACTGACCTTTTCCCTGTGGCGTCTGTGCAGTAGAAGAATATCTAACTTGCTGGATTGGGGGGGAAAGTGAAGCAGTCACTTTTCCTCTGGCAAAGCAAATTAGTAGTATATAAATGTATTTGGTAGGAGCCAGGGTTGAGTGAGAAAGTAAAGAAGTGGGGAGGAATGAATGGAGTTGGAGGATTAATGGAATAGTTTGCAAATGGGAATTGAAGGCAGAGGGGAAGGAATTAGTGATGGTTGACTATAAGGAGTGGAGGGATGGGTATGGAAAAAGAGTTAGAGGAAGAATGATGGACATTGAATGGAAGAGATGAAGAAGTCTGAAAGATATTAGTGATCTGAAAAAATATGAAAGCCACTAATTTGTAAAGCTAGAACCACACAGCAATGCCACTCTATTATATTTTTTTTGCTCTTCTATCAGTTTACTTTGTTTTCTCACTTGCTATTTTCTCTCACTGTGAAAGAAAAGGAGACGAGAGAGACAGCAATTTGCAAGGGAAACAGCAGTGAAAGGTCAAGTGAACATCAAATGTTCAACTTCAGGTTTTGAAGCTAAATTCAAGCACTGGTAACTCTCAGTCATTGTAGATACAACAGCTGAGATATTACAGTAAGTGCACTATTATGAAGAGATGATTATCGGGGTCTTTGGACGTTAATGATTGAGACATAACCTATTCTTCTTTGCTAGACAGTTTGAGGTCGATATAGGACAAGGCAGACAGTGATTTCAGATGTGACAAATTAAGTATAATGTTATGGTTAAGAAAGTAGCACACCTATGTTACTTGATGGCAGAAAAAAACAAGTGCATATATAAAGCTTTTTCGGATTTGGGAGAAAACCAGTTAATCATCATTAGATGCGTCTGCCACTCTCAAACTGTGGGAAAGTTAAGATGCCTGTGTCCAAAAGGCCAGATTCCCACTACTGACCATCACCTTCCCTGGCAATTACAGAAAAACCGTGCCAGTTAAACTTTTTCATTAACTGAAAGTGAGAAGCAAGGGATATCTGAGAGGGATGGAGAAAGAGCCAAACAGAGAAAATGAGTTGTGATGGGAATCAAAAGAGGGAGGTGAGAAGGGAAGAAGGATTAGTGATTTGCAGGAAGCAGGATAAAAATGCAAAAAAAAAAAAGGATATCGAGCCAAGGAAAGAATCAAGTGAGGCAGGCAACAGAGTTGAGTGAAAGGAGGAACAAAACATTTTCTAGATGTTTGTAACGGCAAAGCACTTGTGAAGGAGCGAGGGAGGAAGTAAGGAAGAGGAATGAAAGGCAGTGAGAAGTCTGACGAGATATTTTAGGGGCGAATAGAGAATGGAAACACAGAGAAGAGAGGGTGAAAAGTTTGTCCAAATGTCACAAAGACACCACCGGGAGCAGCAAAAAGGACAAGTGGATGAAACAACTAAACAAGGGCTAGAGAAGTGGCAGCAAGGACAGACGCACGGGAAACTCACAGGGGTTGTAAAATGCTCTCCAGCAACAAAATGGATGAGGTCTCTGGATTTGGAAGCAGAGGAAGGAGAGCAGAAGCACTAACAAGGGCAGAAAAAGTTCCACCACCTCAGTCATGAGCAGAGGATTGGTGGTGGACCGGGATTTCAAACGGAAAAAAAAAAGGGGGAGGAGGGAGGCACTTCAAAACTGGTGGGGGAAGATGAAGGCGGGAAACGAGGATGGAGTGCGTGGGGGGGAAGCAGAAAACGGGGACAACTTAGTGATCTTGGAGGGAATGGCAATAGCAGCTCCCAGAGTAATGTCGAGTGATAGAAGAGACCTGAGAATTAGGACAGAGATTGGTGCTCTCTGGCAACCCTGTAGTGCTTCAGCTCCTCTTTGAGAAACTTGATTACAAGCTTTGCCTAAGATTATAGTTATTGCACGTAAACTTGAGGACAGGGAAAACCCTTAATGGAGGTAATAAAAATGTCACCATTGACGTTGTCTTTATAGCTTAAACAGAGGGCGAAGAACAAAGCAATGGAGAGCAACGGACAGTGATTGAGACAGGTAGAACAGGATGATGGCAATGGATGAAGGAGAAATCGCTCAGCAGGTAGAAGGCTGTCGTGTAGAGCGCGAGGGAGGCGGCATGATGGGAGTAATAACAATGTCAGGACAAAGCACGTGGCAGAAGCGTAACACCATCTTCACCCGCTGGCAAAGAGGGAAAAGGAGGGGGCGGTGGGAAGAGGATGGTAATGAGGATGATCTGGAGCTTTTGGGGAGGGACTGAAAGCCAAAGTGAATGTTTGTCACAATGTCAGACTAATGCACGTGTCAACATGCAGCTATTTTCCCTCCTGTCGGCGCGGAGAGAAGCAGGTTGGGCCGAGGATGTGGGAGAAGGTAACTGTGGGCAGACATTTTACAGGGATCCAGGGCCTATTTATGCTGGCGCCCCACATAATAGTACTAATATGTTTTAATCAGTCTGAGCCCTGAGGTGTCGAAGAATGCATTTACTCAGTTTGGGTCCCAATACATGATGAATTCTAATATGTTTTAAAGATCCTGGGCCCTGAGGTTTGGAGACCGGATTGACTCAATTTGGGGCCTAACTTAATACCTGTATATTTTAAAGGGCACAGACGTTTTAACAAGTTTATTATCACATAGCAGCTCAGCACCCACTCTTAATGTTTCATACTCCATACTGTCCACACTGATTTTTTTAGTGGTCAAATGAACAGAATAACTGGATTTTCTCTGGAGAGGAGAACATGCTGCAATAAGCGCTATGAAATGGGACCAGGACCAACAGATGGTCTAATACATGTAATTTTACTAACTCAAAACTTAGTGTTAGTTTACTCATTAAATCAAAAACATTTTGTTGTATGGTTATCTTGACCAGGAGCATCAAACCATCCAGTACTGTCTTTGATCCAGTTTTTTATGTGTTTAATCAAGGTCTTTATGTTGTCTGTGTTTGACCCAGAGCAGTCCTGCTGAGAATTGCTGCTGTTTTTTGTTTTTGTTTTTCATGTGGCATCAATAACATAGCCATTATATTTTTTCATACTGAACAAAGCACTATGCCTTGAATTTTTCAAGTTCATTCAGTTTCTTTCCATTTTAGACTGCTAGTTCGTATTTCGGGTCAGATTTAAAATTGATTGCATTTCAGTCTCAGATTGTGGCATTAGAAACCCCAGTGAGGTGTATACTGCTTTTTCTCGTGCGTGACCTGAGAGAGAGCACAGCCCGACCCCTACATCTTGGTGCCATGGTTCGTTATTCTGCTCTGATTTAGGATAGTCCCCATTTAACATTCAAGGAGCTGTCACAGATTAAATTGGCTATTTGAGTCTAAGGATAAGAGTACTAATGTGTTTTTAATCAGCCAAGAGCCAGACGTTCAGATGCGTACTTAATGTGGATCCCTACATGACAAACAGTTGTGTGTTTTTTGAGCCTGGCCCCATGTTTGACAGTCAACACTCACTCAGATTTGGTGCCTATATAGGAGCTGTGGCATGTTTTAAAAACACTGGCTCCCAAGGCATCAGAGACTCGCTTTGTTTAGTTTGGGTCCCCACATAACATGAGTATTATGTTTTAATGAGTCTGGGCTTCAGGGCGAGAGAGACTCTGTTTGGCCAGTCAGCTGATATAAAACATGCTTTTAAAATGAAAGAACTGGCAGGGACTGCAAGCTAAAAACAACAGATTTAGAATTTCAAAGCAACACTCATGGCAACAACAACCACTATAGTCATTGGCAGATGGAGAGAGGGAGAGAGCGGGGTAGATAAATAATGGATAGCATACAGGGAGGTAGGGGTAATGAGGACAACTGTGTTTTAAGGGATTTAAATCCACACACGATTTCAGAGTTAAATAGTAGTACTCCTGGCAGTGACAGTCTCATCGGTTGACTTAAAGAAATTGAGGGAGTGATGGAAGGAAGAAGAGATGGGACTGGGACAAAGATAAAATAAGTCTGTGAGAAGTTAAGAGGGAGGTAATGGTGTCAGGGCTCAGCATGTGGCACATCAGAATGCCACATGCTGACTACAAGACAGAAACTAAAAGAAGATTGGACAAAGGGGAAGATAATGAGCATGCTTGTGTATGGAAGAATTGGAGCCAAACTGTTAGAAAGTAAGTCACATTTTAAAAATGCACACATCAACAAACACTGATCTAGATCGAATCTGCTGGTGTGCTGCAGTACTGCAGTCGAATGACTGTCTCTGGCCTTATTGAATGCCAAGTTCAATTTGTTAGAAACTTTGTCCAAAATTAGAAATCAAGAGCAATTTAGATTTAAATTGTTTGATGAGTATCTTGTCCCCTCTACTGGCATATGTGAAGTATCACCCATTTTTGTAGTTGAAGAAAACATAACATTTTGCCTTACCTGATCATTTTGGGCAAAGTGCAGACCTCTGTCCATCCAGAGTAAAACTCATTTTTGATGTAAGAGTCAGGTTGGTCTTTGATGTCGAAGGGTCTCAACAGAGATACCTGTGCCTGTCTGAGTATACCTAGGGGCAGTGAAAGAGAGACAGTACTGACATATTTTTCTGGTTTTATCAGCGCAGGAACTCTGGATCTCTACCAAGGATACTCTCCCCTAACAGAAACTTAGATTAATCTTTTGGACCTTTATTTCAAACTTTGGCATATAATTTCTGCGATTCACAAAGTTTTCTTTTAGAAAATAAGTTGAAATTATATATAGAACAACCACTGACAATTTATTATCTCTCCCTGCTACCCAAAGAAATAACTCTAGGAAAACAACTTCAGTAGTCACTTCATCTTTCCATACATTATTCTGAGCATGATCAAAATTAATGGCTCATTATGATGGTGTGTGTGAATTTTCTTCTGTAACTCACATCCATGGGTCTAAAGGAAACAGTAATGTCTACAATGAAGTCGTTGTATAAAGCTACTTATAATCAAGATGCTGCAGAATGAGGAACAAGGCTGTAGCAGAGTTCTTTTATTTTTGTTCATGCACAGGATAAAAAATGCGGACATGACAGTGTGCATACAGTATATATCATAAAATATTCACATGATTGTGATAGCAGAAGAAACATAAATGGGACAAAGGAAAAAAACTCAGCGATGATGTATTGAGCTCTTGCAGATGTGCACAGTTGCACTTCTGGATGGATCTGGTTGTGTTCTGTTTTGATCAGAGAAGGAAATGAAGACAGTAAAATAAGAAGGCAAAGGTAGTAAGAAGGAGGTCTGTGATGCATGATACATTACTGCAGTAGGAGATCAAGGCTTCGGCATAATGATCAAAGTGCTTTTGTCCTTATTAGAAAATAAAGAGACATGCACACACTCATGCACAAGAATATGCCTACGCGGAGTGGCACATTTACATCGTTGCAGATGCACAAATATCCAGGCCTTTACACACACACACACGCACTTATCCATCACATCATTCATATTCAGTTTCCTATTATCCCTCACAGGCTAATTCATTAGTTTCACTGATAAAAATGTAGCTCATTAATGTACCACTCTTTGTAGTGTGTGTGGGTATTTGTGAGATTGGGGGAGACAGACAGAGAGGGGTCATAAGCAAAATTAGACTGATTGAAAATTAATTTTGGAGTGTGCGTACGCATGCATATAATGGTGTGCACATTTGCGCATGTGTAATACCATCCAATTTCAAATAGATATGCTGCTTTGGCATCTTTTTAAAGAAGACAGAGAGGGGAAAAAAGGTTTGAGATGGGGAAAAATCAACATTTTGGAACAGTGCAGAGAAGATGGATGAAAGGGTATTTTTATAAGAGAAGGAAAATGTTATTTACAATGTGTGTTGCCAAGAGGAGGAGGAATTGCAGACCAACACTTTGTGTGTGTGTGTGTGTGTGTGTGTGTGTGTAAAAGTGTAAAGGAAAAAAAACAATTTAGACTCAGAAACATGCCAGACAACAGGGTTGAGGCAGAGACACAGGAAGTGCAAGTTGGAGGTGAACTTGGGGCAAATGGCAGAGACGGCTAGAACTTGCTAGAAGGTGGTGGATAAGAGACATTATGAGGGAAAGTGTTAGATGAGAAAGGATTAAGAGGGATAAAGCAGTACCTGCAGAAGCAGTCGCAATGTAGAGGAAAATGGCAGATAAAGAGAAGTTCAAAAGAGGACAAGGGTGAAGGAGAGACTGAGGAAGATGAAGATGAATACCTCACAAAATGAAAAATGGACTTCAACATTAAGATAACCTCTAGTTTTATTACTGTTGAGATATATTTCCTTCCCATGGCAGATCAAGAAAATGTTAAGATTCTGTGCAGATATTTGAATTGCTGATCTTTAGTGGTGATCTTTGTATCTTAAAAATGTGTTTCGATATATGCTGATGATTCATCACTTCATGTCAGTGTTTGAAAAGAGGTGGCATCTTAAATAGAGTATGGAATGCATTTTAATGAAGTCAGAAAGTCACTATAAGACAATCACTGTGCGTATGTCTGACACATTTTTCTGACATAACCCTCTTTATTATGTTCCTCCCTCCTCAGTTACACTTTGTTTTGAGGGGGATTTTTGCACCTGCTCCTCCACTCATCATTTTACTCAAGTAGCACACTATGTTTGGGAGGAATTGCACAGGTTCGTTGCTATCTGGTAAATGTTTGTAGGCTGAATGGAGCTTGTTTTTTTTATCATTTTTCTGTCAGCTGTCACCATCTGCTTGCCTGCCTGTCTCACTACCACATCCCTCTACAGTTTCCACGACATACCATATAGTGAAACACAAATGCAGATATGAAAGCAGTCTTGTTGAAAATAGATCTTGGAGGCTTATATCTCTGCTGAAAGATACATTATGGCTGACAGAAGCGGTTTCTTGCCTCTGAACTTTGCTCTCTCTCTACTTCTCCATCCCCCTTGGTGCATAAATTTAATGAAGGGGATGGGAAGCAGTTAAACAGCTTGCACAAACATTTCCCCACCCAATCAGGACCAATCCCACCACTGCCTTACCCATTCTCTCTTAGAGTGACTGCCTATTTTGTTCAGAAGTGGAAAAGAAGCTAAAAATGAAAGTCTTGACCTTTGCTTGTCATACCTTTTTATTTCTCCTCCCACTTGTACTTTGAATTCCTCCATTAACTTACTCTTCTTGCATTCCCTTCAGCTCCTGTGTCACTCCCTCCTATTCAGTCTCTCTTGCTCTCACCCTGTTTTTGTTCAACTTATGCGACTGTAGCTCCCACTTTTTGTGTTTGGCTAGGCTGCAGTGCACTCCGCCTCTGTCTTCTTTGTCAATTCCCCTTACACTTCTTTTTTTTCCCTCCCACAAATTTGCACTGTTTCTCTGTCTGTCTGTCATGTATTTTTTAATGCCTTTGAGACCAGCAAGTCTCTGCCAGTTCAGTTTGGCTTGACAGTAAAACAGTTGAACTCTTAAGTGTGGGGGAGGAGGTGAGAGGAGGGAAAAAGGTGAAATGGGGAGGGAAGTAAAACAATAAGGTGACAGACAGGTTTAAGCTTGAGGATAAGATGGAAAGGCCTCACTTAGGATTGAGCATGAATTAAAAATATGATGATGAGAAATGGAAACCAAGATTACAAAAAAATCAGGGTTGCCGAGCAGAGCCAGTAGAAGACTGCAATCCAAATCGAAATTGACATGTTTTCACAGGCAATATGGCGCGGCTGTAACCAACCTTCTGCCAAGCCTTTTCCCCCCACATTGTGCAGCTTTAATTTCATTCACAACACAGCAAGAGCATTTTATAACTGCATATAGTAACTATAGTTTTATGTGGTTGTTAAATATAATTAGGATTTATCTTTATAAGTACCCATATGTAAGTGGTGCAGCACTGACAATATATAACAGGCCTAATTTATTCTGACTAGACCTATTCATGCAATGACAAATGGAAGCAGGAGGCACCAGGTCAGTTGCCTGGGCTTGGCACCTGTTGGGAAGCAGAGATGAGAAAAGTGTAGCACTGATTATCAAGATATAACACATAGACAAACCTGAGTTTCTCATGCAGTCAAAGAATGACAGAGATTTAATTGTATTGTAACTGTTTATCGCTTTGTCGATATGATAGATTGCTTTTGGTCATGATGGATGAAAATTTTTAATGAAAGTGGTGACTTATTTGTAAATGTCATCAAACCAGCAGGTGCACGCTACCCCCATCCATATTCCTCATGTTGGAAAGAGTCTCCATTCTTTCCTCTTTTCTGTCAATGTAAATGATATATTATTAGCTCTAACATTTACTGCATTCTGAGTTAATTGGATTTTTGCATCTCAATTTCACCCACCGCGTGTCACAAACTAAAGTTTGCATTGTAGAGGACAGACTGCTTCTTGTAGTAAGCATACTGTCATTCATCCTCAACACTCTGTGAGAACATTTCATTTTCTGGAGCCCCAATAGCTTACATGTAAGACTTGAAACATCTGTCCTGTGAGGTTCAGGGAAATGTTAATGATGCTATGGTACATAAGTGCTCCTTAAGCACAGTAAAACCACTGTGCAATTAAAATTCCAAAAACCTAAGCACAGGAACAAGTGCCGTGCAAATTGTGCTTTGGGGTGACAAAGAGTCCAGTTTTTTTTTCTTTTCTTTTTTTCCTTGTGTAAAAGCATTGTCCACCCCACTGCTGTGTTCTCAACCATGGCACATGTGCTTCAAGTATACCTGCATAAAATTTAAATAATAACGATAGAGGAATCCATAGTAAGCACAGTAAGGCAGAAAATAAAGTAGGAATAAAGAGGCTGGCCAACACATGGAGTGAGAATAAAGATGGTGCAACGATGGATGGAGGGAAGGCGAGACAGGGAAGGCGCAGTGAAGGTGTAGTGACCTACTTAGCAAGGAACGAATGCTGTGTTTTGTATATACTGCACAGAGAGAGGAGGAAAAGATGCATGGAGAGTGATGGCAGTGAAGTGGAAGGAAGGGGGATGTAAAGAGCCGGGGAGGGAGGGGAGAATGATGGGCAGTCAGCCATGTTGGATTGGCTGTTTGCTTTGAGAGGACTCTATGGTGTTTCCATGTGCAAAAACATGACAACTGTGCAAAAACCACACACAGCACTCACCAAGAATGCACCTTCTTTTTCTGCTTTTTTTTCTCCTTCTCATCTGTAACAGTTTTTAGGTCTTAATTACATCTTCATCTACAGGTCATACATCTACAAACGCTCACTAATTCTTCTGCCTCGCTACCGCTGTCACCTCCTTCCTCACTTTCTAATTGTATCACATTGGCATTACTTCTGCCTGCTTGGGCAAACGACAATGTGAGTGCAGTCCCGCAGGCCAAAACTGGCAGGTGCACTTTCCACTGACCACATGTCACCTCAGCTCTGCAAATGTTAATGTTCCTGTGTTTACTGTGTGTGTGAGTGAAAGAGAATGAGAGGGGAACAGAGGGAGATGGAGTTGAGCTGAAGGTGAAGTTACCTCATAAGCCTGATTAAAAAGTTCATGATTAAATGATTAATGTGCAGTGTCCACATGGTTCAGAATGCATTAGCATCATGCAGTACCCTCAAATCTCCAACTCAGCCTCAGACTGTGCTGATTATATCTTTGATAGTGAACGTTGTCCCCCTGTATCTAAAAATTTATCATGACCTCTGGCTCTGGCTACTGCAGGAATATTGAATTTTAGAAGGGAAAAAATAAATAGGGTAAGAGAATGTTTTATTCCTTTTTCTCCAGTTCCTGGACTAAGTTATATAACTTAGCTTTCTGCTGGACTCTGTGTGGTGTGTAATTTTCAGGTAGTTAAGCTTGAGATTGAATTGCAGTCCAGCACATGGAAATCAAAGAGTAAGTGACACGCTGCCTGTGTCTCCAGCTGTTGCTAGTTTTAATTAACTCAAATATATAAATTCCCCTGTGAGCCACATTTATTAAGTAATAAGTCTTTTCACCGGGAGTATTTTAAAATGAAGGAAAAATTATACATTGCGCAATCCTTAAAAAGTATATTATTCACAGCAAAGTCCATATTTGACTTTGTTGTTTTTTTGCCCGTTCGGTGTTGATTGACAGATTTATTGATTAAAAGTTTACCAGCGGTTGCAAAATGTGAATGCAACATCCTTTTTTGCTCTGTAAAAACTTGTTTGTATTATATTTATAGTGTAAACTTTTTAATGGTGTTATGAAAGCAAGTTGTTGGGGTCAAACCATTAAGCAATGTGTGTTACAATTAAGGAGACATGCCTAAAAAACACATTTATTTTGTCTATTAACCTTTAGCCTCGCACTGTCAGATTTTTTGCTGTGTTAGAAACCAACAACATGTCATTGATTCAGATCTTTTATTAAGCATTTTGGAGTTTGCTGTATATAAACACAGTTTCATATTGTAAAACATGGAATAATGCTTGTTCATGGTTTCTGCTGATTTTTACAGCCTGTGTGTCTGTTTTCAAGGCTAGAATAAAAACATTGAGCATATTCATATACAGACAAACCTTATTTACAGATGATATCCTTTATATGAAGAACAGATGAGATCCTTTAATGTAATGTAATCATTCCTTATGTAGTACACTCATTATATATAAATACCCTTGATGTTTCACACATAAATATTGGTCATGGAGGCTTGGATGTTGTGCAAATGTAGGTTGTTAATTAATCCAGCATCACTGCAGCTTTATTCATCATCAAAAGAGATTTTTTTTGTGTCACATGTAAGTATTTTACATTATATTGTACATTACGTGATTATTTAAGGCATTTAGCAGATTCTGTTTGTGCATGGATCAACTTGTGCAACTTGATCCATGTGATCCAATATACATGGGAAAGATATGGAAGCAACAGAGTTAAAAGAACTGTAATTTTAAAAAGTTGGTGGAATTAAAGAGGAAGCACTTCTGGGGTACGGTGAGGAATAGGTATAGCCTCAGGAAATTATTTGGCATCAACACAGTGGGGAAGATACGGAGCGACTTGGCAGCATTGATGAAAGTTGAAAGATGGTTTGGACTTCTGGGTGAGCCAGAAGGAAGAGAGAGGAGTCTGAACGAGCCAGAGCAATGGCCACGGTATCTACCACAGGGAAAGAAGTGCCAGGTGTAGAAAACTATTTAGTAAAAAATGCTTTCCTTTTCATATTGCACTAGCAGTGAAAAGTAAGGCACACTGGTTGGAAATCCAAATAACTTTTCCTCTGACATGTTACTGAGGGAGGAAATGTTTGATCAGACACACAGGGCATCCAAGGGACAAATGAGTTAAAATTTTGGAATAACTTGCTACCCTATATTCATCATCTTAATTTAGTGTGTTTGTATGCTTACTTCTCTAATTGACATGAAACACAAAGCACAGCCAGGGCTGATGGGAATGCCCTTTGATTTGAATATACTATTGGGCAAATTAAAAAGATTACCAAAGTTATTACATTTCATCTTGTTAGGAATATGATTGTCTGTCAGATTTTGTGGCAATCCGTCAAGTAGTTGGCGAGGCATTTCATGCAAAACAACAAATATGAATCTAACAGAAGTGACAGAGGAAAAGTCAGTGGAGTACCAACGTCAGTGGGATTCATACTGTGGGTCCATAAATATCTGCCCCAAATTCCTTTTAGCAATCAATGCAAAAGCTATAGAAAAGTAGATATTTCAGTCTGTGGACCACCAAAGTGGTGGACTGCCAGACCGACCTGCATCACCATCCATATGCAGTGCCGTTAACATGGCTGATAAAACTGAGACTAAATCTACCACACGAGATTTATAGCAACAGCACGACTGGGCCAGTTTAGAATGACAGTCACAGCATGTAATAGCTGTAAGCAAATACTGCAGTAAAGGTTTGTTTAAATTACATAGCACACTTTATGCTGACAGATTGAACATTAGATTCGAGCTGTAGATTAGTAAATGTTTGAGTTAAATGGGTAAATGGGATTACAAAGCAGGGGCAGTTGACATAATGGAGGAGCAGTTATGGAGGACTTTCAGGAGTTAAAATGTATTTTATGCTTTGTAAGGATACTCAACAAGCTTTCTATATTTAGACATTAAGACCTAAAATTCAAAAATTTCTCCATGGTGATTAAACTTTGAGACTTTCCCTGGATGGGGCGCTGTCATGTTTGAGTTTATTCTCTGATGGCTCTGGGCTCTATTTAGACTGGTGAGACATCACTAGTTGTCTTCTGAACCATGTAGACTCAGACATCTGAAACATGAGTGTGTGTTCATTTGTCGGGATAGCTGCGAGTGGGACTTGTTTTTCTCCATCCATCCATATCTAGACATCTTGTGCATTCACAGCCTATTTCTCATCTTAAATCAACCTGTGTTTGGCACGGCTGGGGGTCCATTCGTATCTGGACAGCTGATGTATCCGATATGTGTGTGTATTTGCATGTGTGCGCGTCGACCCATGCCACCTCCAGAGCCCCAAACAGCTTGTAGTGCCGTCACAGACATCTGGTTGCCACGGAGTCTAATGGTTGCACTGATGTTTAATACTGCATGAGAGATAAGAGTGACTGTGTGTGTATGTGGGTGGGCAGGCAGCAGGCATCTGTGCCCATGTATTTATTCCCAAGTGTGTGGTGTTATTCTGTGTATGTGTGCCTCCGCTTAGCGTGTTAGACTAAACATGAGCATTTTAGGCTAACCTTTCTTAGCAGCTGGGCACTTAAGGTTAAGGCTATGTTTTTTTTTTTCTTTTTTCCTTTTTTGATATTATGAAGAGGAAGGAGGGGACAAGATGGGTGTAGATATGTAAGAAGGAAATTAGAGGGAGCATGGGTAATGAGAGAATATGTGACGGGAAGAGGGCAGTAAATATGGAGAGAAAAAAGATTTGTGAAGGAAAAGAGGATTCAAGCAGAGGAGGTGGCAGGTGAAGAGCAAGGCGATAGGACGGGAGGGATGGAGAGGAGACGTGAGAAAAGGACGGGAGTGGAGGGGAAATGAAAGGAGACGGAGGAAAAGAGTGTAAATGCGAGGAGAATATGAACGGAGAGGAAAATTAGAGAGTGTTCTGAGGAGAAGTGGAGGCAAGGCAGAATGGGCGATAATTGATGGAAAATTCAGAGAGCGAGAAAAAGGGAGAAAATGAAAAGAAGGAAAAAACCGAGAGCAGCAGAGATCCTCTATTGCTCATTAGGGTCATTATACATCCGTCTGGAGCGCGCACACACACACACACACTTACACACACACTGAGAAGATTGAAACGAGAGGCCAATTTAGTTGGGTATCAAAAAAATGAGCCTTTTGATGAAAGGCAATGAGCGACTGAAAGGAGGGCTTGTATGTGTGCTGCAGTGTGTGTCTTTCTTGCCCCCATAGAGTGTTAAAGTAGTTAGCAGTTGATCATAAACATGGTTTTGTTATGGAAGACACACACATGCAAACATATTTTGGGCCTTGGCCTATAACTGCCCTGCTGGTGGTCTGAGGTGCCAAGAAAAGATGATAATTAGAGGGATACGGAGAACAGAAGGAAAAATAAACACTCAAAGTCAGCAGGCAAGGAAGGAAGGAAAGAGTTTAAATGAAGTAAGAATGAAAGGATAAATAAAGCCAGGGATGCCCTAGGGACTCGGAGCGGGAGGAAGAGGGAGAGTGGGGTAGATAATGGTTTTGTGAGATGAAAAAAAAAATAGAGCCTGTATAGAGACAGGAAATGAAGGTGAAATTGAATGGATAGGAGGAAAATTGAAATAGAAGGTGAGGGATGGAGCGGCTTGTATTTTGGATTCAGGTACTCGAGCGATGGTGGTTGACTGCCAGGCAAGCTTTGGACGAGCACATGTCAAGTGCAGCCACAGATAAAGAGTCAGTCATAGTTGTCATGACTGGTTCAGGTTGGTTTTCTTTTCCAGAATAAAACTTAAGACGGTACAAAAGACAAAACTAAAACTAACAGCTAAAATGGCATTATAATGAGAATCTCCAGTTAAGCCTTGGTTAATGAGTTTGGATTGACCATGGCTCTCTCATTTCCAGCTTTGGGAACAACATATGGCAGTTTGGGGAAGATGGGAATAACTCTTAATTAAATCGAGTCCAATACACCTCGCTGCCACAGTATTGGTCACCAGTTGGAGCGGCTGAAGACATTTTTCACCTGGCTAGCCTGCCTTAAATTCATTGGGGAGTTCTGCGTAATGATTTAAAACAAAGGGGAACTGCCTGGGTATCTGTGCTTTTGTGTCTGATGGTGAAATGTGAGGAGGTCTCTGTAATGATCCGCTGCAGTTATAGGTTCTATTGATGATATTGGCATTCAATATAAAAGCAGATCAATGTAAGGCTACCCCTGCTAATAGCCAATAGTATGTATTGGATGACCTTTTGGTGTCTTTAATTATCTAGTTGGGAGGGACATCTGATCAAAAGGGAGAACTCACTGAGGGAAAAGCATGGATGACTAAATTAAATGAATATTCAAAGATGTGCACTATATACAGAATCCGGTTGATTTTTAGCAGTCTTATATCTTTAACTTTGCCTGACATTAGCTGATAGTCATCATTGTCTTCCATCTATTGGCTAGCTTTAGAGTCTCATGAGTTGAGCCAAACCAATGATATTGCATGTCTAACTTACTGGGATGCAACCTGTTTATCTCTGCCTCTGAGGACTACCGACTTTGTGGATATAAGGATTCTACAGGAGACTTCTGTGCGTGGGCTGCTTTGGCAACATGGGAATTATCAGTGGCGGTAGATACAGAATGAGCCCTTACTCAAGTTCCTTTTCACAAAAGCTGCCATATGCATTTCTATATATCATGTTATTACAATAATCCACTGCATTCTGTATAGGCATAATGTTTGTGTAATACACATTATTTTCCCCATGTAATTTCAAAGGTTTTCCTCTGCGGTGGAAATGCACAGTTTAGCTAAAAATGCATTCCATTATTGAAGGCAATTTTCAAGGTCTTCTTTTCACATACAGTCATGAAAATTGAGTTAATGTTGCACTGGTTTCCAAAGCATCTGTTTTGTTTATGTGTATGCGTTTATGTGTAAAAAGCCAAGGTGAGCGACTGTGTGCTTCTGAGACATCATCCTGTTAGTCATTTCCATGGCTGGCACCCTTTTCTCTACTCTCTGTGCCGCATACAAACGATCCCCCATTTTATCCTCACTATAACAAATTTCCTTAACCCATGTTTAGTTTTTTTTAAACCTTCCTATCCCATTGAAATTGTAAAGAATTACATTTTACCAGACACAAAGTTTCCATTTAAAATGAGCAGGGACTTTTGACACATAAAAAGGAGGTTCCCTGTCATCATGCCAGATAATGAATAGTGATAATGAACATCAGTGCTATTCAGCTCACAGCCCCTGCACGTTTTAAAAGGGGCCTTTTTTAATCCCAGCTAAAAATGAAATAGAGGATCAATTTCCTAATTGAAATTGCAGTGAACATACTGGCTCGGGGGGCCTGCTACAGCATACCCAGACCAGATTTTAACTCGGCACGTTGCAGTTACATGACACAGACATGCATCCTAGTCAACTGAGACAAGACACCCAGTTTTGAAGGACATAAGTAATTAAATTTAGGAGATGGCCAGATTTTATTTGCCCATAAACTGTCACCAAGTTCCTTGGGAGTCAACCCACTTACACATTTAGCCATGGAAGGAAAAGTAGGAAGATGCTTCTGAGACTCTGAGTCACTATAACCAGTGACCAAGTTGTGAAGTTTGCAACAGTTTCTGTGTCAGATGATTAAAAGTGGGATTTTATTTCTGTTTGTCTTTGAGTTCCTCCTACTGTGGTGTGATTTTTCCAGCCCCTCAAAACCTTCCCCAGGAAGAAGACTGAAAACTTGAGTCGTGATTGTTGGCTTTATCCAGTGTTGTGCACTAAGAGGAGTTGATCTGGTTATCGGCAAATCAATAATTATTAAGAATAATTGTTTGTATTTTTTAATTGTTGATTTATTATTATGGGGCACCACCCTGTTACCAGGGACCGTTAACCAAGAAACCTTAAAATATATAAAATATATTTTCAAACCAGACTTCACACCTAGGTGAGGTCTATGGAGTTGGCGCTCTTTTAACAATCAGGCTTTTCAACTTCCATGTAAGCCTTAGTCAGGCCTTTCAGCTTGCATGTAGGGCTTCTATTGTTTCAAGCATGTGGCCTGAGATCCCAACACTGAATTATACCTGTTTATACACCCAGCTCCGGGGATAACAGCATAAAGTTTTCATGATTGAGCAATCCTCAAGCACTAGTTTTGAAGCGTCAGGTTTTGCTTGCTGAAAACAATTACCTGCTAACAAACTTTATTCTTTCCTTCCTCACCTCCTTGTCTTGCTTCTCTTCCTTCACCCCGCTCACCTTCAACCACTCTGCCTGCCTTGATTCATCCACACAGCTTGGCTTCAAACATTAACATGGCACTTATAGTCTCTTCTCTCCACATCTCTGTGTGTTATTCTGTCTCTTTCCCTTTATTACTCTCTTTACCTCTCTGTGCCTCTGCCTCCCTGTCTGCTCCTCTCCCTCTCTAATTGGTACGCTATCAGTTGGAGCTCAGATATTGCTGTCACTTTCTGTCTTCATGCCTCACACAGACAGTGCATGTTGTCTCGCCGTCTCTTCTCCGTACATTAGCTTCAAGTGTGCGTCTGCTGTCTGTTTACCTCTGTACATAAGCAAAATCTGATAATGAAGAGAGAGAATGAGATTTGGTAGAAAAATGACTGAGTTGGGTGAAAATCAGTGGGAGGGTGAAAGGTTAGGGGGGGAAAGGGGAAGTTAAATGAGGCTTGGTGGAAAAGCCTGTAAAGTGGGGATACAGGGCAAAGAGGATCGGAGAAATGAACTTGATGGTAAATGGTTCGGAGAGTCTTTTGTAGAGTGTTATTAGAAAAGCAAGCAAGCAACTGTGTAATCTGTTTTTGGGTCCACTTAAGGAGCCTGAGGATTTGGGCCATTACCATGTTACAGCTCCTAAATGGGTTTAGAAGGCTTTTGTTTAGTCATTGGTTGAAACCACCTAAGACCCATAATCAAGGTTATTATACCTCCCTGTTTCTCAAAGTATTTTTTTGAATCCTTAATAAGTAAGAAAGCAACAATGTTGTGAAACATTTAAAAACACATTCTACATCTAACACAAGGTACTGTTTAGTTTGGTGAAGCAGCAGGTCATTTGTCATCTAAACATTCACTTATTGGTCCAATACAAATCCGAGCAGACTGAATTGATTTTCAATTGGATTTTTTCCTGATTTAAGTCCTGCAGTGAAACTGAGCTTGAGGGATGTACTCTAGCTTTGTGAGAAGAACAATAAATTAGATGGAGCACTGCATGTTATCCACAGAGCAAATATGAATTGTGATATGAATGTAGAGACAATCTGCCTTCAGAGTCCTGAATGAACTAAATAATGTATGTCAACTGAGTTAAAGTTGTGGTAAAAACTCAAGAAATTCAGTCAATATTTAGCATGATTGATAGATAATAGATGAAATGTGTAATTTGTAGTGACGAACCTTGGTTTCATGGCAAGAATAAAGATGGCTAGTTGATTAACATGGTGGACGATTAAACAGCATAAGAGCTGCTGAGAGAGACATTTCTTCAAGGAGTCAGTGGAATCCTAAAACAGAGCTAAAAACAATAAATATTACACTCATATTTGTATGGTTGCCAGAAGCATCACTCCAAATGAATGGTAATGTTGCCGTGTGTCTGCTGGATGCACAAGTACTATATACAATTTCTTGCTAACACCTTAGCCATAATGAAATGAATGCGAATGCACCTCAAAGCCATCAGCAAAGCTTTAGTCATTCTGTTAACACATTTGTGAGAAAGTTGTAATGTTTTGTATTTATGCACTAACCTATGCTGACATGTGAAATCATGTCATAGGTAGTGGAAATTAAAAGAAATGACGAATGATACTGAAGCACCTTGAGGAGATGAGCCCTTTGGGTAACTAAAGTGACAGAGAGCCATTTCTCTTAGCCATATATAATTCACAAAAGTGAGAGTGATATTTATCTCCAAGATAAATTGCAAGGCACTGTGACAAATGCACACACATTTTTTTCGCCTGCATTTCACGGGTATCTCTCAGTTGTTAAGTAAAACCCTATTTAGTCAAGCCACTCACAGAAAAGTGTCCTAAATGTGTGGACATCAGAATAACACAGTTCATCTTTCTATGTTCAGCTACATTTCCAGGGCACTAACAATATTTCACAAATGTTCTCTTGCTTTAACACACTTGTAAAGCAAAACATATTGCCATGGTCAAGTGAAACCATGTAACTCCACTTTTCATGCTGTTGGCTTTTTTGTTTTGGTTTCGATTTTTCACTTTGCGCCACGAGCTCGGCAAGTTTTATGACTCCAGCCTCTGAAACCCATCCAGAAGCCATTTTGACATTCTTGAAAATGCATGAGCATCAACTGGGAAATCGGCTTGTTTATCTGAGTTCCTTGAAAAGAAAAGTGTGTTTTTAGAGATATGAGATACTTTTTTTTTTTTTTTTTAAGAGCGCAACAGCAGGTGAGGATTTGTAATGTGCCCATGGCAGACAACAACTGTTGCAATACAATGTCAGAAAAATACACAACTGACCTACACTGCATAGGGAACTGAATTTCTGAGTGAAATATATCAGTCACTGAGAAATGGAAGGGGTTTGTCGACAGAGAGATGGGAAATGGAAGAAGCAGAAAAACTGGAGCAAGACTGACTTCAATATGTTGTGAGAAATGAGCAAAATGCAGAGTAAAACGTGTGATCCCCAGTGAGAATTCAGTGAAATGCCACCAGTGATAAGTTGTTGTGATGGAAATTATTATGACAAGGAGGCTAGCAATGAACTGGAATACCTAACATGAGCCTGTGTACACACATTTCTGTGCATTTACTGATAAACAGGAATCCCCAGGAAAACAAGGGGGATGATGCTGGATTGTTGTAGATGAGGAGAAAGGCCACAGCACCCTGTGAGTGAGCATTTAGGCCAGTAGCGGCCCGAACAGGTGCATGCATGCCAGCGAGTCCATTTCAATGCCTCTTGTACTTAAATTATTTGCATCTATGACTATCCAGAGAGCATGACAGGAAGAAAGGGAGGAAAGCTGGAGAGAAACCATGACATGGAGAGAGCACGAGAGAAGAAAGCGGGGGCTTCTTGTTAGCTAGTGCCCTGGGCTGAAAGAAGCTGACACCTTGACTTCAATTATTAACATGGTACTTGGCTTCTCATTCAGTTCTGCCTGTACAGTAGCTCTCTCTCTCTTTCCTTTCTATCTGGCTGTAAGATCTTCAGTGGCACTGCTTGGGTTTGTGTCCCTGTTGCGTGTGAGAGATAAAGGTATGCCATTATCTCTGTGGGGTGTTGCTATGGCACCGTTCATCTCAAATCTATATGCCCCGAAGCCAAAATGAATATACTTACTGTTCACAAAGGCACGTGCATAAATGTGCATTATCCCTCATTAGTACATAGAAAACAAAAGCAAATATGGAAATGCCTCCACACATGCCTAACGAGCCAAAGAGAGCCAGTGATTTTTTTTTTTTTTTTTTTAATGGGATTAATTGTTGAAAATTCTCTCATACGGTACATCAAATGAGATTCAGTTAAACTATGCACCTTAAGGCCATGAAGGGCGCTTCAGGTTGTGTCCGCACTTTCTGAAAGCTCTCTGGAATTACAGTTTCAGTGTTGTTTTTATTTTTCCCAGCAAAACAACCTCAAACCATCTCAGTGATTCCAATAACTGAAGCACTGCTGTGCTAGTTTTGCAGTGTCCAGTCCGACTGCATATCCCACATATATCTATATATGTTTGTGCAGTAAAGTGTAACGGCAAACATCTGTCTTGCTGCATGTTTGATTAGTCTCCTGACATGAGCAGGACAAGATTGTTTACAGTTGGACATTTGATTTAGAATAATATTGGCCCATATTTAAGGGCTCAATGTTTTCTGTGTGTGTGTGTTTGGGTGCATGTGTATTATGTCTGCCTGCCTCATTGCTGCACAATACATTGTAAAGTGTGAATATTCCTCCACATATTTCTTGTATTCACTACATTGTTGTTTCTTTGTCTTGATCCACCTCACTGAGATTCTACCGTCTTACTTCAGCCTTGTAGAAAGCTGTGGGTGTATTTAGAGACGTTCGCATCAGGCCTTTTATGACCAATACTTTAAATTAGATTACCAACTACTTAGACTGAGAGATAAAATAGAAGACCCTGCAAAATCCACTTACCTCAAATCTAGACATTAGCCATGTTTTTTTTTTAACCATTTAGATCCACTACTCAAGTATTAATATATTCCTCTGTACTACTGAAGTGAGTTATAACATCTTACTTATTCTATTTTGTTTCATTTAGCATTTTTAACATTTCTAATACTTCTTAAATTCTTCCTTTATGTTTTTTTTAAAGCGATCAAAGAGCAGCTTGAACAGTCAGATTAGAAAACGCATCTTACTTTCACACCTGGCAAAAAGTGCCAGCCAGGAAACAACATAGCAATTGCCGTTGTCACCAACCATCTGGCCTTGCCACAGGAGCACAGCTACGCACTTGATGAATTACAAGCCCTCTGTAGTGTGTGTTTTGCTGTCACAAAAGTGGATGAGTAACCATGCAGCAATCAGTTTATAATCTGATTCTGACACACCGGCTTACACTGGATTTACTCAATTCCTATACATCCATGAAATTATCTTCAAATTGTTTCTGACTGTTAGTTTGTTGCAGGTAATCACAAAGCATACTGGCAGCATCTCGGGCACAGTAGCCCTGTAGGGCTTTAACAGAAATAGGTCTCAAGACACCCAATCGGTAAGATACATCCCCTGTTGGTGTAGACAGCTCCCAGATGTGAAACTGTGGCCCTGATGAAGTTTCCAAAACTTCACTGCAACAAACAGGCAGGATGTCAGGGAACAGAAATGCCATTGAGCTTGTCATTGATCCTTCGCCTCCCCCTTTTATCACTTGGAGTTGTCCTGGGTAAAAGTTGTAACCAAAAACCAAAACTGTGTCATGACTTAGCTGGATGATGCTCAGTCACCCTGTTTCGATGTATAGACTGAGTGAGTCAAAGCTAAGAGCTGCGTCAGTTTCAGTGTGAGCGATGTTTGGTGTTTTACTGTATACCACCCCTTTTTTGAACTGTGGTAGTTTGATATTAAATAACACAGTGAAAAGAAACCTATGGCAGCCATCGGACAGCCAGTCAGTCACTTTAACGTGGCAGTCAACACTAACAGCTGCACTGGTCTCTGTCTGTATATGCTCTGCCTGCAGTGTTAAGGGGTGACAGAGAATAATTTTTAAAAATATGGTTTGTTCACTGTGAGGAAAGATTTAATGAATAGAGAGGGGAAAAGTAAACAGAGTGTATATTCTCCCAGGGGCATTTGCACCGAGGACGGCTGAAAATGCCTCAAGACTATTGTGGACACAAGTTCCCCACAGTTGGAAAAACATGGCTCATCAAAAGCACTGTTTAATGTATTTACATGAATACAAGTTTACAAAACACCTTTATGGGCAATGGAGAAAAGTTATGTAAATTTTGCCCACTGTTTGTCCATCTATGTTTATCTGTTTGAAGGAATTCATTATATTTACTGTTTATATATTGATATTTTCTGGCAATTGTGCAGACAGTATTTCATTATTCTGTAATCAGTCAGGAAATGCTCTCCTGTGGATATCATGACCGCACTCAAGAATGCAAAGTCTATTTTGAGCAATCATCCCCACAGATGTATGTATGAGTACTTACTATAAAAATTATTCTGTCCTGTCCTCAGAAAATGTTTTGTATGCACAACTTTGCTTACTAAATAATAAACTCTAATGGCACAACAGCAATCTTTAAACATTTGAAGGATGTCCTATTGTGGTCCTGTTTCTTCAAATATAAAACCCACTTTTTTGAATTTGAAAACCAATTTATTCTATGCAGAGCAGCTTGCACACGAGTTATTCACATGCACATCAGAAAGTGCGACTGTGGCTCTGAGATCTACTTCAGCACTGATGACCAGCCCGGAGCCTTTGAAATCAAAGGGGTGTGCCGGGCTTTATGAAAATCACAACCCGGAAATTGGGGCTTTGAGCCTTGAATCGGCATATTGCAAGGTTAGCGGCACATGCGTGAAGCGGCCTTACCCGTGACCGTTTCCTCTGCCTTAGCGTCTCATACATTTACAGTCCCTTTCAACTTCGGCTCCATTTTATTTTGAAAAAGATAAAAACTCCTCCATGGTGCGAGATCTTGTCTGTGAATTTGCTATACTTTGAAATATTAAATCCATATTGAAAAATACATTAGACTCTACTGATAGTTAATAATTTAGCATTCACATTGATCTTAAGATACATTGATATGTAAATTTTAAGAGCAATTTGACATCTGAACGTTTCCCCGCCTTAGCGCTACGTTGTGCTGACGTGTTGCATGTGTGCATTTTGCCTAATGTTTTAGTGCGTTTCCATTCAATTAATATGTACAGTTTTACAGCAACCTAGTTATATTGTGTGTCTATACTGCGAGCCATTTGTCATACAGTAATATTGCAGCACTTTTTTCTTAACATGCTTTATGGAGGGAATTACACAGTATGTTGATCATTTCAAGCCACTGGAGATTAACAAAACCGCTTTGAGGATTGAGGGCAGAATCACTCTAGATGAAATGGTGAGTTGTAAAGAGCAAAAGTACAGTGAAAAAATATTGTTGGTCATAAATGTTGGCAGCTCTGGACATCTACATTGTCTGAAAATATTACCAGCATATCATCAGTGTGGCACAACATTGTCGTAATTATAATTTCTTCTCATCTTTCTCTTCCAGCCCTCAAGGGGCTCCATATGTTGTAGTGTTGGACAGTCCTCACTCTCCTCTTCACATCTCCTCTCCTCCCTCTCTGCTCTCTTGCCAAGTGGTTTGGAACGGCCCAACCTTTCTGTTTCAAACTCATTTCATGCTTGTTTTCTCACCCCTCATCTCTTTATTTTGAACTTCCTGTGTGTCTGTCATTGCGTTCCACGTGCAGGTTATGCCAGGCAGCAAAAGGGTATGATGATTCGCATTCCTGCATCGTCCACGTTACAATCCACTAACAAGCCATTAACAAATCCTGTGAATGATATTGAAATAATAGATGAAATAACAAAGAAAACCGTCCACTTTTGGCTTCTTTTTTATGACAGTTCAAAGAAATGGGTGATGGGGAAGACGTGATTCAAACCTAGCACATTGACACACTTCAGACCACTGAGCCATGAGGATGCTCTGTCTCTGTTTTGATTTGTGACTGGTCTCCCTTCTTACCTCCTTTCTCTTCTGTTAGTCAGTTAGCTCAGGCTGTGGGCTGCAATCACTTGTACCATTATTGTTTCCTAAATACTATGGATAAAACGGATTACTGAGGAAGAACAGTTGCACATAATTGACACAAATATTATTTTCCTGCAAAAAAATATGAAAAATGGAAAAAAAAATAAAACATACATCCACTGAGATTACTGGACCTTGTAGGGTGAGACAATAATAGCCCTAATGAAAACACTAAATCTTAAATTGACAAATTGTGGAAGTGTATTATCTTGCCAACTGCAGCAGAATCCACCTTAATGAAATCCACAGGAATGCTGTATACAGTCTTGATATATTATTACGCTGCTCTGGTGTTAATGAACAATTATTCATATGCAATTTGCAGACTTTCTCTTCAGAATGTTAAGGTAGACAAAGTATTTTGAATATGTGTTTTTGCACTTTATATCTAAACTTATTCTTCTGTAGTTTTTTTTTCTTTTATATATCAAATCAATAACAACCCAGTTCACTCCTCCCTCTTTTGTTCTGTTCTTGCCAGGTCTTTCGAAGCGGTGAAGGCATGGGCATCCGTCTGGACAGCGCCTCTGCCTTCCAGGGTGCTGTTATTTCACCCCACTATGACTCCCTGCTGGTGAAAGTCATCGCCAGCGGGAAGGACCTGCACACAGCGGCCTCCAAGATGAGCCGAGCCCTGGCCGAGTTCAGAGTGCGAGGGGTCAAGGTAGGACGTTCAGCCACTTGTGCTCGACGGCCCTGGTGCTTTGTTTGCAGCTTTTCTTTCCCCTGCTTTTGTTTACATTTAAAGTTGTCATCTTTGCCTGTGTGGTGAGAAAATGATGAGCTCTTGAGCTGGTGGATAGAGGCTAAACATTTTGTCAAGCTGAAAAGTACACAAACGTCACAGACCCTGAATGTTTCTTCTTTGACAGCAGAGAATAAATGTGATGATGTTCTCTGTGTTGGTCTGCTGAGAATGGCTTCATAAGAGCCAATATTCAACTATTTAAGCCAGTTCAGCACAGTTAATGGTGTGTTGCAGTTAAACCTGAGAGTGAAAGAGAAATAACATTTTGAAGGCCTCTGTGTAGTGAATCAGATCCAGAGTATAACAAGCTACTTGAAAGTGGTGCTCCAGCGTTCTTGGACACTTACATCACTCTGTGACCCGTCTGGGTAATTACATGCTCTTGTATTACTCTTTTTATTTTTAATATATACAGCAGACACAGATACGGCCCTGAAAAAAAAACAGAGGAGCCTCTAATTTTAGATAGATTGTGCTAAACAATATTATCAGGTGCAAATGGTTATTGACAGACAGCGGCGGTCTCGGTGAAAGTCAGCGCTAACAGACTGAGAAGGTGTAGGTAATTAAAAATAATGAGCTGCATGGGCTGTTTATGTACCGTATAAGCTAATGATGTCATGAACAGCATCACATGTCTCCTCCACCTCTTAAAAGAGCTTTTTTTTCTGTTTGTTTTCAAAATGGCGTATTTAACAGATATAAAATAATAAATAGTGATTTATACCATTAATATTTGTGCATATAACTTGAACAATGTGCAGACCAGACTTGGATTTTTTGGTATTGTGTGCTTTTAGTTTTAAATCACCTTGTAAATAACATAATGATGTGGCACAGAAAGTTAAATCAGCCATACTGGGAAACTTTACTTTATGAAAGTTAGTGTTGGTCTGCTAAATTTCTACTTTAACAGATTGTTGTCATTTTGTTTAAAGTTAGTTAATGGTTGTTAGATGAGGAAGAAGCCCAAAATTGACAGCATACAGATTGATCAGGGTTATCATTTTGATTTCTGATTTATTTCTACTTTACTCACATGTATTTGCATCTTTAATATTAACCCATTTTCACCGTGCAATTATAAAGGAAGAGTCTGGATGGTCCTGAAGTAACACACGCATGGAGCTCACATGGTGTGCCTTATTTCGTCCAGCATGTTGAGGCGAAAGGTGTTTTGAGTTACTAATAAAGCTACAACTGGAAGCTGCATTGGGCAGCCAATGTTGTAGATGTTTTTTTTTTGTTGTTGTTGTGGATTAACCACGAGCACATGCCCATAGATTCATCTCTGTATCAAATGAACCATTTCATCTCAAGGTTAGGCAAGCTTAGTCAATTATCAAGTTGGGCAAGTCTTCTAAACTGTTGAGTTATTTTGTCAGCAGAATTACTGCTATTGTATGCCAAAAATGCAATTAAATCAATAACTTAACAAGTTAATATTTTCAAAGTAGATAAGAAAAAAGACAAATTCCAGTTATTTAGTCTCAATAAAATCTAATTCCAAGCGGAAATGCCATTGATGACTTTTTAAAATGTTTTCTTTGTACATCAGTTATCAGAGTAGCAGAAAACTACTGAAGCTTATTTTTTGGCAAAAGGAAAGAAAAGAAAAGGCACTTCATGTCCTTCACTCTATTTTGCAATAACTAGAGTAAGTAATCTGAAAATGAATGTTAGCCATGTTTAATCCAAGTTCATCCAGAGGTGTGACTTAGGTCAGTAATAGTTGTGTGTTTTCTGTTTGTGTAGCCATTATATAGTATGTGAAGGTGAGTAGGGTGTATAAATATATTCTTTGTATTTTAGATCAATGAATGGTTGAATTTAATATTTTCTTTGTCTGTATTTCATTCAGGTTACATGGAGCGAGATGAAAATCAGGGCCATGAGAATGAAGGGATTTTTGTAGCCGATAGAAATGAAAATTCTATCAGCTCAGTCGTAGTAATTCCTCAGTCTGTTTTGAATTAGTCATGATGAGGTGAAATTGCAAGTCAAATTGCTCTTCTCAACTCTAATTTCTCATTTAAGTTGGAGTGCGCTTTATAGACTGTCGGCACCGATTTAATAGATTAATTTCCTTCTGATACTGAGAAAGTGTTTGATGTTAACCAAGATTTGATGGGCTTGTGGACACTTTCCTTTGTCCTTGCCGCTGTGGTTTATTCAAACACACACTGGGAAGTCAAGCCAGTGTACCTTTTCTATAGTGGCTGCAATTGAAAACATTCTGCATTACAGCTATGTTTTGGTGTAAAACCTGGATTTTTTTTCTTTTGGTTTTTGGTAAGGATAAACCAGCCAATAAGGACAGTATGTGCCACAATCAAGCTACTGTGAGTAACCTTGGTGTGTGTGCTTATCAGACTTGAAGTGAAGCACTTTGAGCAAATTAGTAGAAAAGCTTTGTGCTGATCGACAGCAGAGGACATTGATGCAAAGAACACCCTGATAACTGCTTCAAGGTCTTGAATTGAGCATGTTTCTTGCAGACTGAAACCACGGCAGCTCTTTGAAAAGACTTGAAATATGAGCAAAACTGGCTGTTTTTTTTTTTTTTTTATTCTGACGCCGCTGAGTTTAAAGTCAGCCATTTGTTTGGAGTGGGCTGCGTGAGTTTAATGTCTCAGAGTTCCAAGTATTTGTGCCCTTGCCAACAAATTGTCTCGCAGACAGTGACATTCCCATTAAAGTGAGCACAGAATCTTTTTTTTTCTTTTTTTGCACTGACTCTATACTTCATTTTACACAACTACACGTTTTAGTTATTGTAGAATTATCCTGTTGTGTCCTTGCAGGAATCATTTATCCTTATTCCTCCTCAGCGCCCAAATCACCATCTGAGATATGACTTTATCTTTTTGCAAGACATTCATTGCCGACTTGAAAAAAAAAAAAAAACGCATTATGTATGATATACGTAGTGATACATAGTGATATACATAGTGATCAGTTAATTAACTGCATCCACCTGGCATCACACGTTAAAATCTATCTCTGATTAGCTTTCTACAGTGAAAAACAGATGGGCTGTAGCCTCTCAGAGGAATAATACTGTAGAATTGAACTAATGTATATGTTGTCAGCTACTGCAGATATTTTCATCACTGCTGCCTTTTGTTTTTTTTTTTAAAGTTTGAGATGTGGTTTCATGTTGATATGGACACCGTGCATAAATCAGTGAGTCATTACTCTGTCTGTTTCCTGTCCTAGCAAATTAATTTCATTCAGCTGATTCCGTTCCCTTGTTTGTGTGTGTGTGTGTGTGTGTGTGTGTGTGTGTGTGTGTGCACGCAGTAGCCTTGGAGAAGTACTACTAGTGTGGGAATGTCACCAGTAAGAAGCCAGAGCATTGGCAACAAATCCGAGGCCTAGTAAAGCTTTGGTGTGCTCACAGAGATATGACACAATTTGAAGGCTGACATCCTCTTAACTCCCAAGTCTTTTTTTTTTTTTTCTTTCTCCCAATACAGAAAATATAGCTACAGAATCTGAGATGGACTGTACTATGCTTTTCACGTCATTTTTTAAGTTTGTTAGGCTCCTAAAGTCATGTTGGTTATCCTTCATGTTAAGAATAATAAAGCGTTTCATTTTCAAGGAAAACCAGAATGCAGCAACCAATGTTTGGGTTACTTGGTCGACACTTGACAGCATGCTGGTCTCCTCCGTTGCGTGGAATTATGTTTGGCATTTCAGAAATCTCTCCTTATCTCCTGCTTCTGTGTATGTGTGCATGTGTGCACGCATTTTTGGGAGTGTGTGTGCAAAGGATGAGCCATGTGTGTTGCGCAGTAAAATGTCACGCATCCAACAGCAAAGAATAAAAAAATAAACAGAGAGAGAGGTAAAGTGATGGACAGGAAAGCGACAGGACGTGAGGCACGAGGGTAAAGGTTGATGGTTAGAGGAGGGGAGGGGAGGCAGCAAAAGGGCAACCAAGATGAAGAAAGTATAACATAAAACGACAAGTAAGGTGGCATGGCCGGTGCACCTGTGGCTGCCGTGTTGCAACGTGCTAGTTAAATTAAGGAGTATTGAAGATTGAATCATGTCTACATGTTTGCACGAGTTTTTTTTTTCTATGTAGACAACACAAATATCAGACTTTTTTTCAAATAGCAGACTCGATAGGTAAGAAGAAAAACTAAATTTAATAACTAATTTTAAAATCTAAATTTAAAATCTAAACAAATACACTGCACTGTAGGAATACCTTTTATAGCTTGTCTATCTTCACTGACTGTTTGCTAAATCTGTTCTCTGATCAGTTAACAATTGTAACTAGCCATGGGGAAAAACATCCCCACACACTAAAGCAGCATGTATGGGTTGTAGTGAGATACTCTGGACATTTAATGGATTTGGGAGAGTTTTGGCGTTCTTGCCTCATTCTTCCTGCTCAGTATCATGTATGTAGTCTTCAAGTTCCCTCTTACTTGGTTCTCTTTTTAAAAGAAGTCAGCTGGAAGCATAAAAAGTCAGCAAAAAAAAAATGTTGTGCCAGCCATGGAGCCCGCTTGATTAACGGGCTATCTGGTGCTGATTAAAATCTGCCAGCAACAGTTGTCATTTCATCTGACAAAATTGACAGCTGCCTGCTAGAAATTACAAGTCT
This sequence comes from Scortum barcoo, assembly GCA_023238725.1. NCBI lineage: Eukaryota > Metazoa > Chordata > Actinopteri > Centrarchiformes > Terapontidae > Scortum > Scortum barcoo. Next base: position 18,559,003 of record CM041532.1, on the reverse strand, counting down.
GCTTTTGTCTATCGTGCTCTATGTTAACTGAGCACAGGAGGACCTTTGTCTGCTCTCTGAATCTGAATTATACAGACACTAAATTGTACAAGTGCATCACGTCGGTGCAAGTTCTGGAGCATCTGCCCTGTGCAAATTGCTCATCACACGTGCCGATGGTTTGTCATCTCAAACCAACTAATGACTGAATAACTTATGAGCTCAGGAACAAACACGTACTCCCTTGCTGCAGAACATCAGACAGCTTCTGGCGACATTCCCGTTGATTTGTGTGTGTGTGAGACTGAGACTGAGAGATGTGTTTTGGAAAGAGCAAAAGAGAGAGGACTTCAGAGAAATGGCGGCAGGTTATATCTAGATGTTTCTCTTTATGGCGTTTCCAAACTCAATATTCTGTCCACTTTGGAAGAGACTTCAACAAACTTTGAGGTTTGGTTGTGAGTGTATAGGTTTGTATGTGGGCCTCTTGACAGTTTGTTCCTTTAGAAGTGATTTTTGTGACACTGGAGGGCTTGGCTTTAGGCACTGTGGTTTCGTTGCTATTCATCTTTAAACCTCATCTGTAAGAGTGGGAGAGTTTGAGGTGACCTGAGGTGATTGCAACTTTGTGTGTGTGTGTGTGTGTGTGAGAGAGAGAGAGAAAGAGAGAGAGATGGAGAAGGCAGTTGCTGTTGATACCCATCTAGTGAGGCTCTTTGAAGAATCTCTAACGTTTCGCCTCGTTATAACCTGCCAGATCACAGACTACCTCCTCCCATCTTAAGATCTCGTCGTCCTCATCCTCTTACTTATCTTTTAAGATCCTTTTTTTATCCTTTCATATGATTATTCCACCTTCACATGATTTTTGGTCCACCTTTTGGGCCAGGGTACAGTGGCTTTAATGGGAGATCAGTTCAGTTTAATGGAAGTTTTATTATCTCTCCCCTCAGTTCCTTGATCACCACCTGTAGTTTGAGCTCCATCACTGCCTTTCTCCCTTCCTCCTCTGCCTTGTTGTTTACTCCTCTGAGTCATTATTTCTCTGCTTTGTTTTTTTACAGCTCACTTTATGTTCTATAAGTGTTTCGAGTTAGTACTGCATGAAAAGCGCTTGCAAAATATGCACATCCAGCCAGAATTCATCTTGTAAAAAATGGGCGAGTGTGCAGCGTTTCTTTGTAGATAAGGGGTCTAGGCTACTGTGCAGTTATCAGTGGAGCTGATTGTTCATTATGACACTGGGCAGATTCTGTTTTCGCTCATTCTGTGGCACTTAAGATAGTGTAGCATTGACACAGCTCCATTTGGGTTAGCATGAGACCAGTAATCCATCCTCAGCTGTTACTGTTTCTGTTTACCTGGCCTCAAGTGTGTTTGTGCGTTTGTTAACCGGTGTCAGGGTGGACTCTTGAACGCATCTATCTGGCCTCTCTCTCATTTCCCACTGCCCGTACTGTCGTGTCTAACTCCTTTATGATACACTAGCTCTTTTCATTTCAGTCTGCCAAATAAAAAACTCCTTCTTTCTCTTTCTCTTTTTTTTTTTTTTTTTGGCTTCTCTTCTGTCATGCTCCTCCTCCACCTCCTCACCCGTTTGACCTCTGTCTCCCTTCATGAGTAAAGTTGTCTTCTAGCTCTCTCATGTGTATCTTGTTTTCAGATCCCTGAGCCTCCCGTTAACGGTTGACTGACTTGGTTACATGTGTTTTCCCTATGCTCTACCTTTTTTTTTCTTTCTTGATCTCAATTTTTTATACCTGCAGTGTATTTTAAGAAATCTGTTTTTTTAACTGTGATAAATCTATCAAATCCACAACAGTTATAGATTAATCCGAGCACAAGAAACTGTGTAATGTAGATCCAAATTTGGACTCAAACGTAAATCAGCAACAGTTTTTATGAGTACAGTGAGTACCAGTGTGTTTTACATATATCACAGCTTTTCTTATTTTCTTCCTATAAACATACGAATATATAAGTAAATGTTGTTTGAATGAGTTCAATTGTGCGGAGTGGTAAACGTCTACTAATGCGTCTCGTAGCAAAAGGCCACTGAACTACAAATATCTTTTCAAGGGTTTTACAGGCAACATCCACAACTATACTTCTCCTGAAGAGTCTGTTATATCAGAGCACTGAATCATTTTAAACTGGACTATACACAACATCTTCAACAAAACAAAATTATAGAGCACTGGGGAAACGTTTACCTGCTCATTTACTATATTCATCCATCTGATAATCTGGCCAGCCTTATATTTCTCCTTGGTTTTCTTTGTCTTGTTCTTTTTTCACTTCCTTGCCAATCCCATCACTCTAGTCCGCAGCATGTTCAGTGTTAACGGATGAACCCGTCTTTCCTCTGATCTGGGGTTAGCCTCCTTTGACCCCTTTTGCATCATGTTCCAGGGCAGGAGACTGCAGAGAGCACTGATCCAGGATCATTCACTCAGCATTTGCAAAGAGGAGAGGAGAGACGGGAAATCCATCTCATCTCTGACTTATCAGTGGGAGGAATAAGAGGTTTAGACACACTCTTGACAACACGCGAGCTAACAGACACTCCTATTGTCACACAGAGCCATACACACACTCTCTCGCACAAAACGACACCCTTGTATGTGCCTCTGGGGGCTGGGTTATCTGTCTATCTCCTCTTCATTTCACACCTCTAAACAACCACTTGCACGGTACTTAATCACACGAACAGTCTTGTAATTATTGGTGCGTGTGTGTGTGCGTTAAGTGATTGCATGCATGTTTGTGCGTACCGCTATGTGCACGCTTTTGTGTGCACTCCGAAGCACAAGTCCTGGAAAAGCCTTATTTCAGGAAATTGAATAAAAGATCAAGAACATGCAAATCCAATTAGCAATAGTGACAGCAAATAAGAGAAGTTTTGGGTGACTGACGGAGGGATGAATGCAGGAAGGAGAAGGAGAGCTGGTGACACAAGGGTGAAAGGCAAAAACCGTTACAGCATGAAAAAGAAGACAGATATTAGAGCTGTTGGGTAGAGGAAAAAGTTGACACTGATGGAAAATGAAAAGAAGAAAAACAAGAGAGATGACAGCCAGACTTGTTTACCTCTTGTATAGTGGTGTGAGCAGAGAGGCAAGCTGACTCCTGAAAACACTGAGGAGACCAACAAACTGATGTAAATTGCCCAAATTTAAGGTCTTAAAGGCATTAAAATTTCAGATACACTCAGTGGGAAGTCTTAACTTTTCATTCTGCATTCTGTCGGGTTTATGTACTGCTTGACTACACTTAGATTAACACATAATAGAGGTGCTGTAGTACAACATACAACAACTTTCATTATAAGCTTTAATAAGCAGTTTCCTGTCCCTGTAACTAAGTGACCTGTTTTTCCTTTGCTGCCCATTTGCATCTTTGCTACTTTTAACAGCTGTAAACATTTGGAAATAGGCAGATTTAGTCTTTTGTGATATGTTGAAAGGTGTACTTGTTGTCCACCTGTGCATTATTGTACTTTACAGAGGTTGGTAAAGTAAATGTAACAGCTTATATTTAATGCACAACATACAGTAAAAGCCAATCCAGTACAATGATATTGCAATTTGCAGCTTCAAAACATAATGGAAAGAATAGAGGGGTTGTCAGATTCACATCCTACTGAAATGTTTGACTGTACAGGTGTTGTGTTGTCCTTCTTTTTGCATCCCTCTCACTGTTTGTGTAAGAAAATGTAAACTGTATTGATACTGCCACTGATGCTGGATATTTTTCCATTTTTCAATAGAGGATCAAATCTCTTTGGGACATATACTGTTCATGTGGAAACCGTGTCTAACCTTCAAGCCTCTGAGTGGGTGTTTCCCACAGCATCAGTTGACTGAGAGCAGGCTTGATAGGAGACGTGCTGTCAAGGCAGGAAGAAAAAAAGAAAATTAACTCATTTCTTAAGGAAAATGTTTTTTGATCTCAGTTCAACTTTTTAAAATTGCAGGAGTGTGGCGTTCTTAAAAGATGTTATAACAAGAGTGAGTTTCACAACCCCAGGCAAAAAAGTTTTGGCAGGTGAAAAGAAGACAAAAAGAGTCCAGCTGAGATGAGACGGGAATAAGGGCGGAGTTGTTAAGATGACAGAGAGCACTGAGCCACCACAGCCACTAAGCACTAAGCTATTCACACATGCACACAAAGCACAATCACTCAGGAAAAACAGCTGTTTTATGGGAAAACAATCTCACACTTGCAAGTATTTTCACACAAACATGACTTACCGGCTAAAACTGCCACTCCAGCTTAAGAGTCTGCTATCATGTAGCGAGCACACACGCTCGCTAATGCGACACGTCAACACAAACACAATGTCTTGCAGCTAATCGAAAGTCAGACACAAGACAGATGTGTTTATAGCCAGAGTCAGCCTGCTGCTGCTGCATGGACACATGTACACACACACACACACACACACACACACACAGCAAGTTTGAGCTTGATGGTGTCAACTGGGACTTTGAAGCCATAATCAGGATTATACGGCTGGAAATCGGCTGTGACGAAGCGAAGGGGGAGAAGAGGAGGATGGGATGGGAGGCTGAGAGGGAGAAGGCAAGGGAGGAAGAGACGAATGGAGGAAAGCAGTGAGTTGGATGATGCTGGAGAAGAAAAGTTAACCAAAATGAAGGTAAACACAAAAGTTAGAATGGGAACAGAAGGAACATTTTCAGAATTCACACCAAAACTGGGTATATGGAAAGATGCATAAATATCACTAAAAGGATCATCATTAGGAAAAACAGATCAGATTTCAGACTTTTCAGTGTTGGCTTTTACCATGTTGAAAGAAGCAATCTGGGGTAGTGTGTATGTATAGAGCCACACAAGGGAATGACACACATAGCCAGTCTTTCTCCATCTTTCTGTCTTTCTAGTACTCACATGCTACTCACCCTCACTTTCTTCCCTTTTTGCTTTTTTGGTTTTCTTTCCCTATCTGTCTTCTTTTAATCTGTCCTTATCAGGTGTCATGGGACAGTTTGCTCAGTTTATTTAAGTGGAATAACAAAACATACTCCGTGGATTTCCGTGTTTCGCTGTAGATGATGTAGGTGGGGACTGAAAAAATCGCTCTGGCTGTAGCTGGTGAATTACTTTCCAATATCACACCTTGAATGGCCGGGAAAGTAGTCGTGGCTGAGTAAGAATGAGAAATTGCAACAAAATTCAGAAGTGTAGGTGTTAGGCAGCAAGTTCAAATGAAAACCAAAGAGAGCAATGAGAGGTTTGGATTGAGAGTAGGCGGCAGAGCATAAACAGCTCATGTAGAAATGAAATGCACTCAACATGTGAACAGAACATGTTATTTCTGTTGGTTCTCTGGCCTGAAGCAGTTTGATTTACCATTAATATGTTCATAAATTGAAAGGAGTTCATGACTTCAGTATAGATTTCAGCCTCTGTCAGCAGAAAAAGTCCTCACAGAGGGCAGAATGCATGCTTATGGTGCATTAATTAAATTAATTAATTAAAAGAGACCAGTACGCTGTGACTTTCACGCGCTAAAAACCTCCATAGAAACCTGGGGCGGCAAAAAACTGTTGATTACCTGTTTCTGAAATCACAGCAGGAAATGTTTGTTAAAAAGTGAAAATATACCACGGTTGCTTTGAGTGAGAGATGCGGCGCTGTGCAAGTTCCCATTCGCAGTCATGAATATTGAGATTTTGCAGCGGTGATGTGCATACAGATGCAGACATGCTTCCACACACACACATCCACGCAGGAGTAGGGTCCAGGGGGAAAGTGGGAGTTTTTAATTAAGGGTCGGTACACACACTGATTAATTGATGTGTTCTAATACTCTCTCAACCGCTCACACACACTCAGGAAGGTTTTAGGGCTTAATCATCTATTACACACCCACAAACACACAGGACCATAAATACAATCTGCCTACAAGACAATTAACACTCAAACAGGCTCATTCTTATATAAAAGGTTAAACAACAAACAATGATACATTTTCGCACCATGTCGGAAAGAATGCTAATATTCATATTTTCTGGACTTTGGTATTTTCATCCTGGTGCCTCAGGTCACACAAAAAATTGGAACAATCACTCTCTAACTTGTACATTTTAGATGTTGATTCTCTGATTGCTTAGAGTTTTTTACAGACTAGGAAAGTTTTAAATGGCTCTAAACTTGTTTTTTATTGAGCAGCCATGTCGACCCCGAACTTGACAAGCAGTTTCCTCAAACACTTCCAGCAGCTTGTTAATCACGGAGCTCGCAGCGCGGACACAAGTTGAGATTTCTTCGTAGCAGCAGAATTGTTGTAGTACAATTTGAACTGTGCGGCCATGCATCTGTCTTGCAGTCCTTGTCCTAGGGGCCTCCTTCTTTTCTCAGACATTTTCAAGTCTAATTGAACGGGCATAATGGAACACAGAACTCCATTTCTCTCGACCGGCTGGTCTCCAGATTATTCCAGTCACACTCAGAAAGAGAATGAAATGTTTTCCAAACGGTTCATCTTGAGGGCAGCGTTAAATGCAGCCCTGGTTTATTGTTACGTGCAGTAAAATGTGATGACTACACCTGTGAATGCATCTGTTTTTTAAAATGTCTTTAAAAAGTGCAGAAACCTTGGAGGGAAATGCGATCCGTCAGCACTGCCAATTTTGCTCATTAAAAGCAAGAAGTTTTTTTTTTTTTTTAAATGTACCAGGAATACTGCAGATGGATATATTTTTTTACACTAAAAATGCCATCATACCTCCTCATGTGTTCTGCTGCTTATTTGACAGCTGGGTTTGCTTGTTTCCCTTGCAACATCTGGCAACCCAGTAGCACTGACAGTTTTAATGTTAAAAGTATTTTTTCCCAGACTGAGCCTGCGGTATACCTGCTCTCACTGTGCTCTCCCTAATAAAAAATTCCATTACAAGCCTGCACCCTCTCAGTATTGGTCTGAAAGTGTCTGTTTTGCGCGTACAGCTAAATGATGTATGCTTTACTAACCATTCAGCGCAGCTCATTTTCTAAAAGTCTCTCCAAACACATCCTTTTCTCTTCTACACTTGGTCTTTCTGTTGTTCTTCCTTCCACTCCTGACAGTGCAGAGTGCCGAGTGCCAAGCTCAGTGCCACATTACAATTGCCCTTCCTCCAAATTACAGTGAGTATGCATACATAAGCATCTGTCGACACACTTCGGTGGAATTATAGGGCAGTCAAACCTTACCCTTCAATTGCACATGAACACGTTAGATGAGAAAAGAGGACAGTGAAGTGAAGTGAAAGTACACTTGATTGTAATTTTTGAGTGAAAGTAGTGTGTAATGTTCTTGTTGGCTGTAAAACCAGCCTTGCCCTTAACAGCCCTCCAGTTGAGACATTTACAAAGGCCTTGTTTAGGCCCTACAGAGCCAGAAGGCTGGCAAAGGTGACATGTTTACAGCTGTCTCGGACAAAGCCTTTTCAGAGTGGCATTTCATCACAGAGTCTAGACTGCTAGTAGATCGATATGGAGGGAGAAGAGGAAAGGAAAAAACTAAGTCTAAAGCCCTGGTAGCGGCCCCTTGAGGCTGCATTATTCATTGAGCTTACAATCTAAAGTGTTGAATGTAACAAACAAATCTTGACCAAAGTTGTGTTTTTTAGAGAAAATTCAAGGTGCATATGTAAAATAAAGCTAGTCACAAGTCATACATTTCAAAGGGGATTTTCCTCATGGGAGTATGCTCTGGAAATGTCATAACAATGTGTCATTAGATGTTCTTACTTTTTTGTGCACAAGTGAAGAATTTGGTCTGATCTTGCAGGAAAGGTAAGAAGGGTCACCAGAAAGATCAGACTTGCTCTTCTAGCAGAAATCTATTTCTACACTAATAAATTACAGTATACAGTATGTTGGCTATTGTTTTATGTTGCCCGCTGTGCCCAAGTGCTGTTTTGAGTAGAGAAAATGAGTAGCAGTCTGATTTTCACACAGCAGCGCCTTGATCAAAGAACTTATTTGCTGAAAAGTGAGGTGTGTTCCTCCAAGGCTCCAGGAAACTGCAAAGTTGGAGGAAATGTAAGTAGCGCAGAGTTTGGCACGGGATTATTTAAAATTATGAATTTCAGGGGTTTTTTACACACTAGAAGCCTGTGGCCCACAATGATTCAGCACAAAACGGCGAAAAAGTAGAATGACTTTGCCACTGGTCAGAGAGGCAGAGTCATTCCCCACCCTCAGTTATAAGCTGAAAACCCATTCCTTCAAAAAGTACCTCAAATCACCCGCTTTCAGTGAAACATATTCTCTCTCCACATCTTCCGCCTCAGCTCACTCTAATTTGCTTTTAACAGCTTTTAAAAAAAAAAAAAAGTCTCCCCTCCACCTCCATTTTTAAAAATATTTTTTTCTAGTAATGTTGGTGATCTAGGAACTGAGGCTTATTCTGCCACCGCCTTCACTCTAAGTGGCTCTGGATAAGAGCATCGGGTAAATACTTAAGTACGAAATGGAAAATGTTCCCAAAATGGTCTGAAGTATCAATTTTTTTTTTCCGCATATGCTGTCATGTAGCTGTCTGTCAACATGCTAAATCAGCTTTACAGACATAATTGGTTTTAGGTTTTTTCCCTCCCCTGTCAGCAGACTGGAAAAAATAATTTCAACGGATTGATATGATCTAATTAAATCACAGTGAGTCTGTAGCAGCACTGGACTTCCAGTACCTGAATGGACTACGAATTTTTTTGGCCTAAGCAACATTGGACTCAGATATTTGGCAGTTTGGGAAATAAACACAGTTTGCCAGATATATTAATCAGGAATCAACTGTTCAACTGCCTGAATAATCAAAGATTTCTTTGCCAGGCACTTCAGAAAAATTCTCATCTGTTGAGGTTTGGGTTTGCCATGAGCTGTTTAATATTTCAGCAAATCAAACAAGGCATTTCCACTCTGATGAACTGTTAAAAAAAAGGAAAATAATGCTGTTCTGGTGCTAGAGACAAACTAGACGGCATACAAACAAGATATGTTAACCACATATTGTCTCATATTGGGGATCACCTCTGTGGGATTTTGAGTGACAGAAGACATTTCTGGACATGAAACATAAGAGTCCAAAGACTTCTGAGATAAAGTGTTTCAGGTTTGAGCTTGTTTACTTCTGGAAAGTAAGCTGATAGTTTGAGCTCCTTGGTCAGTATTTAAAAACAAATTCAACATTCAGTAATTAAGAATAAAGGATGAAGAACAAAATGGAGAGCAAGGTGAGAAAAGTGGCATCGTGAAGAAAACAAAATGTTAAATATGGAGGAAAGCAAGAAAGCAGCATTAAGAGGGTTGGCTAAAGACTTAAAATTGTTTCAGGAGAGGGAGGGGTGGAGAAAGAGGGAGAGCAATTACTTTGGGAGAGTGCCTTGTGTTTTGGCTGCTTTAATGGCTGATTGAGAACAAAAGTCTCTTTTCTAATTCTAATGAGTTTAATTATGGTTTGCCCTTAGCCAGGTGTGTGGATCAGCTAATGTCTGGATTCATTAATTGTCAATTAAAACAGAATCAGGTGCAGGCTCCCAATCTCAGCCACCTCTCACGACAAACATTAAAAAGTAGAATAACTGTTTGTTGTGCTCTGCCTTTGGAGGCCAACCCGCTCCCCTCACCCCTCCCCTCATAAAATAAGATAAAGTTGTGATAGGAAATGAAGATGGATTTTGGATATGCCTCTCTAAAGGCAAAATGACCTTTTATTAGTGTTTGTCTGTGATAAGATAGGATTGGCAGTTTGCATTTCATTCTGTAACGTGGCTCGGGGTATTGAAGAAACTGGAGCGAGGGAGGGGCTGGAGTGAAAAGACAGCAGGAGTGAAAAAGAGGATGCATAAATAGTGTTCAGATCGATAGAAAAGCGAGGGAGGATTGTTTAGAGAATCCACTCTTTTTATTCTAAGATTTAAGTAATAAGGTGTGTGTTTCCGAGTCTTGCATGCAGGCGTGTGTGTGCGAGTGTGTTCTTGTGAAAGAATAAAGGGATTTGTCTCATTTTAAGTAAACGATGAATTTGAGCTTAATGCTCAGTGCCGCTGCTGGAAAACAAACGCTTTCAACTCCAGAGAACAATAAGAGAGAGGGTGGGGGTGGTGACAATGGGGATGAGGACAGGAGATGAGTGTTAACTTCAACCTCTACTTTGTTTCATCTACTTTTTTTCTTCCTCACTGGCTTCCTCCCTTTCTTCTTTCCCCATTCCTTCCCTTTCTACCTCTTGTTTATTTGTTTTATCCAGTCCTCTTTGTTGTCTTAGTTTCTGCATTTCTCTCTTCTGGTATGGAAAAGTGAACCACTAGGAGAACACCTGGGACCACTCATTGATCTTTTTTTTTTATAGACGACATTGTACAATCCTAGTATTTCGTGCATAAATGACACTGGTACCATTCAAATTCACTGTTAAGTTTGACAATTGGCAACAAACACTGAGCTTTTACAGCTAAGGTGATCAGATGTGTGATAAAAGGTGGAATAATACTTATCAGACCATATTCCTGTTTTCATAATTGCTCAAGCATCCAGCTTTTGTGATGCTTAAATCCAGTTACTGTTGTATTTTGCTCTCAGAAGTGGCTTTAAATGGAATCACTGCCATGAATAAGGCTCACTGTAGACGCCACTACAGTAGAGTTTTTGTAGAGTTAGTGCACATGTTTCTATTTAAGTTGGTAATACTTTGTCACAGTCTGTTATTTTATAAAGTCTTATCAGTATATTGTATATTGTAATGTAGAACATTTTCTGAAGGTTCAATTGATAAACGATTCACTACAAACAAACAAAATAAACTCAAGTACCCTAAAACAAACTCCATTCAAGACATATCTCTGTATTACAATAGCCAAATCTCATGTATTGTATCTTGTATCACAATATTGATTTAATGCCAAGATTTCTGGTTGAAGAGATTCAGCTGGCAGCTATTGCTCCTCTTCTCCATGTTGGCATAGGTTTTAAAGTTGGCATATAGCAATAATTTCACCTGTGCTGGCTCGTTGTAACAGGTCTAAAAGTTAGAAACAGCTAGGCAGAATGATTTGTAGTTCTGAATAGACCACACAGCCACGACAGCAGTGTGGTCTGTAAAGTTTTAGAGGAGGCAGGATTTTGTAGACACGGTTAAAGGTCCTCTGTACAAATTTTCTCTTTTTGTTCGTTCCTTTGAGGCTCTTTAAGGGGAAAATTATGTTCAGTCAGGACTTCTAAGACTACAATGAGCGTCCCAGCATAGTGGTGGACTGTGTAATGAAATTGGTCAAGCGGTGATATTTGGGTGCTGTGCAGCACTGTGTTGGCAATACTGTTGGGGTTTATTCTATTTAAAATACACTTGAGCTACCATAATGGTGACTGCGCACATGCAGATAAAAGGCTTTATTGTTCTGTCAATCACTGGCTTTTTTTCTAGCATAATTCTCCAGGTATATATTTTTGTGTTCTTTTTATTCCTGTCTCTCTCAGCTTTATTGTATTATTTGGTTGCTTTTCATTTTAGTTTTTAGATGTACAAATTACAAATGTGTTTCTGTAGCCGCTAAAGTTTGCTTCTTATTGCAGTGTCCACAGACTTCCAGGTTTGTGTGTATGCGTGACAGCGTGGGTGTCCAGTGGAGTGGGTGGTTGAGTTTGGCTGACTTTTCACTCCCTGGTGTGCGGCTTACTTGAGCTAACGTCGCACATTTGCATGTTGCACTTGTGTTTGTAGCTTCAGTATGCATCTAGGGGTGTGTGCGTGCGTGTGTATACTTGGATCATTCTGGATCATTGTACACTTGTGCAACACATCCACCTCTGAGTCTTCAAGTGGCCATCTGTGTGCTGGGAAGGTTCAGTTATATTCAATAAGACTCAGTAATGCCAGTGTTCAATCCCAGCAGGAGCAAACCCGGAGTATACAGAGGGGACAGGGTCGACGGTTTTGTGGGCGTACAGTAGCGCTTGTTGGGTTATGAAGGTGAAGTGTGCGTATGAACCTTGTTGCAGTCCTTTGTAGAATGAAACACCCTGCAGATGTTTAATGACCCACAGTTCATTGCCCCTTGTGGATTTTACTATCAATTATGACATTACTAGCAGCAGAACTGCAAGCGAGTGACATGCTTGGGTTGATTTCTCCAGTTTTTACTTTCAGAAAAAGCCTGATGTTTTACTGACAAATGCAACTTGACTGGAATGTGTGTAGGTGGCAAAGGCAGTGCTGCTGCCTTTTTATGACAATGGAGAGCAGTCGAGGTGGGATTAATCTTGAAGTTTTTATTTGATGTTCCTTGGATAGCACAAACACTGACGTTTAAGCTTTTTGATGCCCTTTGGGGCCACCCAAAGATGTTTGGGTAAATATCTACCAACTGTCTTGTGCTAAAGTTAAAAATAGAATCACTAACGAGATGTTTTTTTCTCCTCTCACAGTGTGACGCATTGTGTTGTCCATCAGAGCAAGCTGTAACATCTGTTTTCAGTTTTGGGATAACAATTAAATTAATCATAACTTGTATAGCGATTGTGCTCAATAGGACACTGATTAAAGATTTCTTTCACTGAACCATGCATGCTGATTTTAGTGACTTATCAGTTATTGTTCATGTAGGTGACTGACCTAAACTCTGGGTGCTTGAAATTATGTCGGGGTCTTCATCGCATGCAAGCTAGTCTGTAGATAATAACTAAGAATGTGTAAGATCACTGCACACCAACTTTATGATTCATTATTTATTTGCCCAATGCCCTGAGCTGAGTCATCTTTAACAAATGGTCGTCGGAGGCTGGTGCCATTTTCTCTAAAATAAAACCAGTGATCTGAAAATTGTTTTTGAATGTTTTTTGAGTGCTTTCAAATAGTGATCAATGATTTCTTAAAATTCAATGCAAGTTGATGTCTTTGGCGATAGAAGACCGTGCTGCATGTTTTCCGGGAGAGTAAGTGCAGCATCAAGCATTTTTTTTGTTTTCCTCTGGCATTTTTATTGTAACATTTGTTTTCCGTCCTTTTTGTTTTCAGAGTGTCTGTAGCCCCAGAAGCTTGAGCCAATATTGGGCATATGCTTTTGTGAAATGATAGCAGGAGGTTTCATAATTTTTTTTGTATTGTCTGAAGGACAAACTGTAAATGTTCCAAGTTAAGAAGTAATTTTCCTCACATTGCAAACTGTTTTATTGTAGCAAGTGGTGCACTTCTTTGAACATAGTGTTATGAGCTGTGCTGAGCTATGTGCCAAGGTCTGACATGTCTGTATGCAGTTAAACTCAGAATTTTTCATGGAAATAATGTTTTCTTCAGTATCTTTGTGCTGGTGCTGGCAAACAATGGGATATTGTTAAGGCTTCACTGTTCCCCTTGTAGTCTAAATGCTGCAGATCTTTGACAGCACTTTGATCTTAGAAAACCACAAGCTAAGCTGCAGCTTAAGAAGCAACAGATGACAATATGCAATCCACATAGCTGCAGATACTGTATCTAACGCTCACTCTGAGAGACATGAATGACAGCCTATTGTGTCAGCCGATAAGACCTGAAGATATATTTTCACTTTTTCTCAGCAAAAATTCATTTTCTTTTTTCCACTGACATCTGCAAAGTTGTTTTACTGTCTACTTGGGTAGTGTGTTCTCCAGAGTACAATACAGAAGTCTTACATTATGAAATCAATTACACCTTGACACTGAGTCAATTACACCTTGTTCTTGTAGATTCAAATGAAAGTTGGACTTTATTTTAGATTGAATTGTTGCCAGCTGACTAAACAAACATTGTTGACTGTCTCAAATTGTTGGTATTATATACCTTATGGGATCTGTTCATACATTTGGCTAGAATAGTTATGTACACATCCACCACGTGTTGGAGAATAGATAAAAAATCAATATATAGCAAAAAAGTAGTACCACACAATGGAAGTAATGGAGCTTGGTGGTCTTTGTCAAAAAACAATGCAATGGGGAAGACCTGTATTGGGCCAAAACATTGAGGATAAAACTGTAATTTCAGTGTTGGGGCTGTTTTGTTGTAATCTTTTCATTCATCACACTCATGACCATAATAAACATGCACCAAATTGGCAAATAAATTCAGCTTTCCTTCCATAAACTGAAAATGAAGACCTATTTTCTGAACCCTTTTCCAGCTTCTGTGTCTCTTTCTGACTATCTATCTTACTTTCTTCCAAGTTGAACCAAACTTTCAATGAAGCCAGCTACGAAACAAGGAAAAAAAACAGGTCAGAAATATCCACTAGCAGCAAAACACTAAATATTTCATAGTAATAATGTCCCCCAGTATTTGGCCTTTAGGCATGGCTAGATAAGGAGTAAGGTTAAATTGCTTACTGGCTGGTGCTGTCAACTAAAAAGCTAAAGGACCTTCTCCCAGCAGTTAGTCCCAGTTATAGCCCAACTGAGATTCCCAGTGGCTATAAAGCTGTGTTTCTTAAGCTGAGTGCTCAAACCAAAATTCACTCCTTACAATGTCTGTACTGTATGTCTTGAGAAACCTTGGTGACTTGGTGGGGATTTTATCTTACTTTGAGTCCCAGTTGAGCTTGTAAGGGCTGGGGGCAAAGTTGTAAGACTAACAGATGGATCACATTTGGTGTTATATTTTGCAGCTAAATTATTGAATAGGACAATCTTTTGTAGGTGTAAGGGAGGTATTGTAGCATTTAGAAATAATTTGGTGGCTGCCGTATAACTAACTAGCGGCGGGTATTCAGGAAATTTACATACAATTCTCTGATGCTAAATAGTGTTGGTTCAGAGTTGGAAGGGGATCTGTGGGGTTTTAACCTCCCTTATTGAGTAGTCACCAAAGGCAAATGTAAGCTAATATTATAATATTGTGTTTATTAGCAGAGAATTGTTAAATGCTGCTAAATAGAAATTGTGTCAAATAACATTTTTGTTTCAGTGACATACGATCTTTCAGTGACATTTCTTTTGTAACCTCTTTTACATAGTTTCTCTGTGCCTGTTTTCTCTCTCTTTAGCTCTTTTCTCACTCCCTTTTCTTCCCCTGTTGCTTGCTCTCTAGGATAGAAACCCTGAAAGATGACACCCCACTGTATCTGTCTCTTCCTCTGCTGCTGTCTTTCACACACATACACAAACAGTAAGACCCCCTGCCGTCACCCTCTTAGAAGAGAGATCTCAACGTCACGATGAGAAAAGTTACAAAATTTCACTCCCTCCCTCTGATCAGGAAGTCTGAAGGGAGCCTGCAGGGATGATGAGTCGGAGGAGTAGGTGGTAGCATCGCCACACGGGAGGACAAAAAGAGAGAATGGAGAGTGAAAAATGATGAAAAGAGGGCAGGAAGCTCCCGGTTCATTCCTTTTTTCCGGGAGAGAAGTGAAGAAGATATGGGCAGTGGGTGGGATGTTGAGAGGTAATGATGAAGAGTAGAGGCCCTGCGGTGAAGTAAGAAAAAACAGGGAAAAGGCAGAATCACATCTGGGACAAGAAGTCAGAAATGAAATAGGTGAGGGGGAAACAAAATAGAGCATACTGAAAGGAAATGGAGAGAACAACAGAGGCATGGGTGACGGGGAGGTTGGGGGGTGAACGGAAAAGAAATCATGGGGGGGCAGAGAATGAAACTTTCTCAAATTTCTTTTAAGACCTGTGAGTGAATTGATGTGCTCCCCCTGTTACAATAGAGGACACAAGTTAACCGAGCAAAGTCGGCAGAGGCGAAAGAGATTGAGGAAGGAAGTGAGAGGGAAGAACCGCAAACATTGGTAGGGCCATCGAGAGCGAGTACTGAAAAGGAACAAATGGGGAAATTGGGTAAATGGCAAGATGTTGACAGGTTAAAAGTAGTTGAGGGCGACCATGACAGGCCATCGGACCACAGAATGAGGAGAGGACTTGACAGATGCAATTTGTAGTGACATAACTGAGACTGAAACTGATGGCTATATATACTTATATATATATATATATATATATATATATATATATATATATATATATATATATATATATATATATATAGATATATATATATATATATATATATATATATATATATATATATATATATATATATATATATATATATATATATATATATATATATATATATATATATAGATATATATATATATATATATATATATATATATATATATATATATATATATATATAGATATATATATATATATATATATATATAGATATAGATATATAGATATAGATATAGATATATATATATATAGATATAGATATATATATAGATATATAGATATATATAGATATGTATATATATATATAGACATGAAAATCCTCATTCTTAAGTGGATACACAATCAATTATAAACAAATCTGAAGCCTTTAGAGCTGTGAGCTAATGAAAAATTGGAGTTAACTGTGGAAAATGACAATGATGACGACAATAAAATCTCCAAGCTTGAGCAGTTCAGTAACAGGCCTTGAGAAAAGAAATGCTTCTGGTGGTTAATACACCAGTGTGGAAGTACAAAAGAATGGGCACTTGTTGGGCATGTTAGAGGTAGACACAACAGCTGAAATTGAAGAAACCTTTGAATGCACAATTAGAAAGGTTGCCATTGTGTATAGACTTACCAGCAGTGGATTGCATCCAAAAAACTCCAGCCACACAGGTATCAAGATCCATCATCATTGTGCGCCAAGAAATACCACTTTATTCAAGCAGGAACATTTTAAATTAAGTACTTTATTAGCTGTTTCGCCAAAAATGTTAAAGCTGCACTATTTTTTATAAATGAACGATTTTAAGTCATGTGAAAGGCGTAATTCATTGTGAGAAACACACACAATTATCACTCAACTCACTCGTACTTTTTAGCCATGTTTAGCTCGCTGTTTTGTTTTGGTTTAGGCTTTCTTGGGATGCAAACAACTATGATCACCCTTGTTTCCAACTTCTTAAAGCAAGACCAAAATAGAGCTAGAAAGAGACTGAATATTAAACTTCGGCCCATTGACAGAAACCTGTCTCAAAATGAATGGTCGTGTCTGTCTACGTCTGCCAGATGTGTAAATAACTAAGCTTCACCGTAACCGTGTTATAAGGTGATATGTCTGTGTTTTCAGCTTGTTCCTCTTCCACAAAATCAACTGAGGCAACTTTAATTTGTATTTGCGTGTGTATGTTTGAGTGGTGACAATAATTAAAGATTTAGTCCGTGCAAATGTTACGTGAATGAGGTCCAAAGTCTTGTAACCACCCACTCCACTCCAAATACAATTCATACTCTTTGAATGGCAGACCACTTCACAGCTCCCACTGAGCCCGTCCATTCAGCCGTGTGAAACACGAATTGCCTCATGTAGCTCAATTGGTAAAACATTTACTCTCACTTCCATGGCCAGAGGTCCCATTTCTTGTCTTGCTCAGTAGCTAGGTTAGAAGGGTAAGGTGACACTAACACTGCTTGAGGGCTTCTGTTCCTATTGGGATAAAAAGCATGTGCACTCATAATGGTACAGGGCACATTGGCTAAAAGCATCCAGCAAAAGTCATATGTTCTTTCCTGGACTTTTCTCATAAGTGGGCAAACAAGTGCTCTTATTTGAAAGGTAGAGCGAGTATAAGTTCCAGGTTTCTTCCTCTCTCTCTCGATGGTGCACACCAGCTCACCTCCAGAACCTTTCTCTGCAGTGTCGCTCGATCTGATTCTTCCTTTATACCTTCTGCTAATTTTTTCTTCATTGCTCTTCTTCTGCCTGCTTTCTTGGTGCTTGGTTGTTTGGTGGTTGTTTCTCTGCAGTTAAGTCTGCTCTGAATTTGTGCATGGGCTGAATCTGTGCAGGAGAAGCGATTGAAGCTCTGTCAGATACTCTGTTCTGATTGATTGTTTTGATGCAGGTGCAGTGGATTCTCATCTCATCTGTCTTAGGGCATAGTGTCAGTTTTAGCAAATACGACTTAAAGTAATTTTTAAATAAGTTACCTAGTTCTGCTTTAAACAGTTCACAGAATGAACAGATGGAGAGAGCTTAAGAGGACAAGGTGACAGAATGCAGAGAGGTGGTCATTGTTCTCTCAATAAAATGTTCTCTTACTTAATGGTTGAATGAGGAGTGGGCTGAAGAGAAAAAAGTGATATGTTTGAAGAGTGAGGACAGAGGTGAAGGAGAGAGCTGCTGAATGGAAGACGTCTTTAGGTTATTTATCATTGCATGCATGTACTCCGGCACAGTCAGACCAAATGATAGCAGACGGACTGTGAAGTCCATCCAATAACATTTAAAAATGCAGTTATTGACAGGGAGAGGAATTTAGGAAGTAGAGGCAAAAGTGGAGAGGAAAGGAGAAAATTGTGGAGGGGCAAAGATGAAATGCCCGAATATATTTAGATGGAATAATAAAAGTCAAGAGAGGAATTTTAATATTAAAGTGCGGTGCTGTTATGGTAGCCCAAAAGTGGGAGTGACAGTTAAAGAGATATTAAAATTTCTGAGAAAAAAAAACTGAAGGATGGAAAAAAATCAAGGAGAAATAGAAGAAAGTTGATATTCTTCAAGTAAGGGTGATGCAGAGAGGCAAAGAATATTTTCTTACAGTCAGGAGAGCAGAATGAAATGAGTGAAAGACAGCTTGAGCGACCTGGCGAAACAATAAGAGATGCAAGCAAAGGAGTGTGAGAGCACGAGGAGTGGAGGTCAGAGAGAAGTGGAGATTAGGATTGAATGTAGTGAACAAAGGATTGAACGAAAAGTCGGTGGAGGTGAAGGAGAGAACAAATTAGATAGGCCAAATTAAAGATTGTGAAGAGACAGGGAGAGGAAGGCAGAGAGGGAGGGGAAAAAAAGAAAGAAAGGAACTGATGCATGAAGGGAGAGTCTTCTATCATTTGAGCCCCTCTCTAGTTTGAACATTGTTTCTCCGTTTTTTTCTTCCCTCTTTCTCTTCCATCTCCTTGCACATTTGTTCCTTTCACATGTGCTTTGTGTGGCATGTATGGCAATTAACCCCACTACCTTGGCGGGGTTAATTAAACACACTATAGCTGAGACGGTTGACATGCGTGCTATCAGCAGTGCCAGTGTTCACAACACATTTCCAATACAGCCTAACTTGAGGATATCAGTTTAACACAGTTTGGATGCCTGCATCCAGTCCATCTGTTCTGGTAACCAGAAAAAAGGTAGATCAAGAAAAGAAGCTGGTTTCTCAGTATCATGTATTTAGATAAGGCAATTGCTTACTTTCCTCCCTTTTGCTGCTGTAGTAGCCTCATCGATCTCTCCCTTTGCAGCTACTCCCCATCTCTCTCCTTCTCTTTGCACTTCTATATCCAATCAATCTTTTTTATCTCTCTTCTGCCATCTCTCTACTTCTATCTCCTTATCTTTCAGCCCTCTCCCCTGAACCTCTCTCTCATCTTTTCCCCATGCTATGCTGAGTTGTTTGAGGAGCTGCACTACGAAATACTGACACGTTGAGTTCAGGAGTTACTGACAGCACATGATTAAGCAGTATTGGGCGGGATGGGCGGAGAAACAGCTTTTGTATGTCTCTACTTCCACTCCTTTGAGCCATGCAGGTAAATGGATGCTTTGAATTGCTACGTGAGTATCCCCAGAGGATCCTTTCAAATCGTAGAGTAAGGTAATGTCTCACATAGGTTGACTTAATATGACCGTTCTGTAGCCATCAACTTTCAGCATTGGCTCTCTTGACAACTTGTAGTCATCATTCAAGCCTAATTTCCTCTGAGCCTTGTTAACCATAATTGCAAAATATATTAAATACCAGACAAACAGCAATTAGTGTCTGGGCGGACCTGGGTTCTATACGTTTAATATTCAAGATATTTAATTTGAAGTATCCTGTCAAAATGGCACTACATTACCATTATCATTTGAATATCCAAAAATGGAGGTGCATGATGCTTCATTAGCTCGTGCAGGGACACGTAACATCTTAGCTGTCAACATTTGTAGATAAAAATGGTCAAATTATATTTTATCATACAAGCATAATCTGAAAATTGCACCTCTGAATTTACTGTAAAGGCTTCCTGCCATGTTCCTGAATTTCAAAGTTACAGAATAAAATTGCGCAGCTGTGGTGTACTCATAACCAGATGACATGCACATATGGTGAAAGAGCCGCCATGTATTATCAGGAGTCTGCTGTAGAACAGAAGATCAGATGGTGAAATGGCTTTATATTAAAAACTTACATTTTCATACATTCCCCACTAACACGTTTGTATTTAACCTCTAAAATAAAAACAGTTCTTTTGTGTATTTGTTGCTGTAAATTTAACAAAGCCTTACTTATTTTACTCTGTCTTACTACTTGATATTCAGCAAATTGATACAAATTGATAGACATTTTTGACAAAGACTATTGTTTAAAATAAACTTTGCTTGGCGTCACACTTGAAATCTATTGCTTACTGCCCATGCATTTTTACTTGAAGTAGGTTTCTTAATCAAATCCAAAAGGACAATTTTGATCACTGATGAACCTTAAAGTGTTTGTTTAGGGATTCTGGGTTAGCTGCAATAATGCAAGTGAATTAACAATAGCTCTGTCCATGTATATGTCCATCATAATACACCCTTTATTGTAAAAATGTTTATATGCCCTGTTCCTACAAATTGCAGTGTCTGATTATTTCTTTTACAATGTTACTCCAGTCTCTCTTCTCAGTAGTATTGTGCCCCTGAATGTTACAATGTCTGCACTTATTAAATCAGTTTGAGCCTCAGCCAAGTTATAGAAGGTTGAGTCATGTTTTAAAGGAACCCTGGGATTATCTATTAGAGCTCACGTCTATTGAGCTATTTTGTATTTTTTGTCTGGCGTACTGCTTTCAGAAATTCTTTCAAAAGAATTAGACTAATAATTTCAGACTGTATAGTTGCCATGGAGCTGGTTAGACTGATTTCTCCTGTCAGAGATCAGCATGTTGCAACTGGTCCAACTGGTTTGTAGCGCAGGAGGTGCCGAGTCCTGATGCGTCCTGAGTCAGCAGTTACTCAGCAGACTGCGGGGAAATGCATCATACCTTGATCATAACTGCAAATGTCAGAGGAAGTTTGGCTACAGGCAGGCATGACCTCTCAAGACACACACGTGCACACAAACACACACAACATGAGCATGCAAAACACTACAAGCTTATCTTGTAGGGTGTGCGTGTGTGAGTGTGTGTGATAAAAGGTTAGTTTGTGTATGGATGTGTGTGTTTGCACATTACTCAGCATTTTTTCTAATTAGACAAATTGGGCCAGGGTTTTGCCTTTGGCAAAGAAAGCAGAAGGAGGGGTGTTCTGCGCTGTGTTGTTGTTCCTGCCCGTCACACATAAGTGTGCACACACACACACCTCTCTCTCTCTCTCTCTCTCTCTCTCTCTCTTTCTTCTTTATTTCCTCTGGTGTCACTGTTGATGGCCTCAAATTAGGACACTGTCTACCACTCAGGTGATGTCTGGTAACTGAAGCTCAAGAGGCAAGAGAAAAGATTAACCCTTTTCACAAATACAATACTACACACACACATGCACACACACACACACGCACTTTTACACACACACTAGTTACTCAGTCTCATTTGATCCTTCGGAGTTGAAGGATCTTTTATCTTCCTGCTAATGAATTGTGGCAAAGTACCTACGTAACAAAAATAACACTAACTCTCACAAATGCATTATAAAACGAGCTCATTCAGCCATGGCATACACACACACACACACACACACACACACACAAACATGCACACACACAGACAGAAAGCTGAACACAATGACCTCCCCTTCCTCCACTTCTTTCCCTCTTTCCCTTGCTCATCATCATCTATTTGTCCATCTCTCGGCGTGTCAGCATTCTCACATTCCCCGCTCTCTCTCCACATCTTTCACACACTGCGCCTTGGGCATTTAGCGGTGTCTGCAAAGGGCTTGATGGAAAATGAAAACATGTTAGAGGAGAGGAAACCTTTTTCACCTTTTTACATCTCTTTCTATCTTTCTCTTTTCACAAATGTGAGGCTTTACTTTCTATAAGCACTGCTTTTGTTACTGAATCAAAATACCCTACATTGTGAAGAGGTTGCTATTACTGCTGATCCAACTGAGAATGTACAGCCCGGTCTGCAGCTCTGTGAAGCGTTCAATCCCTTTCAGCCACACTAACTGTTTTGGTTGCTGCCTCCCTATGGAGGTAGTGAGGACGTCCACTGGGATGAGAACCAGATGCAAACCCAGAACCCCAGGGCTTACATGTCCCATGTAGCTGGGGGATTCCTTGGGATCCCCCAATAAGCACTGAATGACGTGGAGAGGGAGATCTAGGCTACCACGTTTCACCTGTTGCCACTGTGACCCAGATAAAGAAAAATGGATAAATAACTGGATGTTTTGGTTCGCTGGTTCGTGTTTTCCAATTTACTCTTTTCTTTTGCTCATCTGTATTTTTAGAAATTTAATTACCTATGTTCAGTTGCTAGTGGCTAAATTGGAGTTTTCCTCAGCTGTACGTAGCAGTGAAAAGGTCTTGCAGTGTTTCACATTAGACTGCCTGAGTCCAGTTGGCGTGGTTGGATAACAAAGCATCAGAATCATGACAGCTTTTAGCTCTTGTTTTATAAATTTCTGTTTGTTGTCATTTCTATTCTGCATTTCAACTCATATCTGTTCTGTTAAGTCTTGTTTATTTGTATCTGTTTCTAAATGCATTTCATCTGTTCCTGGAACTATTGATCTCCCTCTCTTTTCATCAGTTAACTTCTTTTATGTGCTGTTTTTCTCGCCCCATCTTTTCTCTGTCTTATGCTGTTAATTACTTTAGGAAGAGTTACTTCAACCTTACCTTCTAATCAATTCCACAGACAGACTAATAAACAACTTCATTTTTGCCTTTCAGACATAGATGCACTAAAGCTTCCTTGACTCACAAGTTTGCCTTGAGCTCAAAACATTTTTATCCAGACTGAGTCATCTCCACAATTTGTTTCAAATTCAGACTGCACCAAAGTACGAGCATGTTTTTTTCCATCTATATCCATCTTATTCCCCAAATTACTAGGAGATTGCCTTTTTAAATCATTTAAATCACTTTGATGACTTAAAATCGTGTTCAGGCACTTGGTGATGTACTAAACTAAAGTCACACAGACAAATAATGTAATGTGATAAATTCCGTAAATTCTTTTCACACATACATTATGTGCTTTTGTGCAAACTGCATGTAAAGCACATCTGTAAACAAACATGCACACAAACAGATCACACAACTTGCTCCCTTGTGTGAATGAGCCCGTCTCTGTTCCATACATGTAATTTTTATTATTTATATCAAGTCCAGAGAACAATATTGACTTTGGCAAAATGAAATAAAAACAGAAAGGAATCGACAGTAATGGTTAAAAGTCATTGTTATTAATGTAATTGGCTCTGTTTTATAGGCATCTATTTGTGTATGTGTGTATTTGTCTTGGGGTGTGTGTGCTTGCTGTTTGTATTTTGTGCAGTGTGTGTGCTTTTTCAATATCTGTTTTGTTCTTTATTTTTCTGCCTATTTATAATTAACATTTTTCTGTTCTAATCATGACGATTTTTTGTCTAAAACAAAAAATCACACATTTTATATTTTGTATTTTGCTCCTAACATCATTCCCCAGAAAACTTTGAAAATCAGAAACACATGGTGCGACAAGTAACATCATTTTATATATATACTATATATATGTACTTTCAAGTTTTCTCTTTTCATTTTTTTCTCTTTGACACATTTTTAAGAGTCTCTGTGGTCTGTGCCAGTGGATCAGTCGTTTCATTAATAAATTTAACAAAGTCTTCCAGTGAAGAGTTAATATTATCAGTGGGCTCCATACTTGTTCTATCATTTTTTAACTGCTTCCTTTCAAACATTCACTGTTTGGATTTAAAGTGAATCCATGTGGCACAAAGGAGTCTGAAGTCACAAAAAAATAGTTTGAAATTTTGATTCCTTGTTAATGGTTGTCACTTTCTTACCATGGCAACAGTGATTTATTCTGGTTTTGGTGAAAATGTCTTTCAACATTTCACTCTCACTTCATTTTGGGTGGACTTTAAGACCACTGCTAATCTTCAAGTTAGAATTTATTCAGTTTACAGCATGTCCAGAAAGCACTAAACCTTATTAAACACAAGTGGCGTCTGGTTGACTGGATTGCCCCTCACAAACATTCATATACATATGCCACATGTGTACACACACACACACACATGACACACACACACACACAGACACACATACTCTTCATCTATGCATCCATTAGCATTATTCATTTGTTTGGTCCATCATCATCTGACATCCAATATGATCTTGTCTTTCAGAAATGCACACGCACATGTTCCATCCTACACCCCTGTCTCCTCCGTTTTGTAATCCATATCGACTCTATTGTAATCCCACTGTCTTTCTTTTAATAATGTCTGTGCTCCACTCGCTCTTTCCAGCCTGTATCGATTGATCATGTCCAATGCACCCGGCTCTGTATTTATGCTCCCATAATCCGCAGGCACGGCAAGCCAAAATCATTGTCCAGCCACAGAGGACACATAAAAGTCACATTCATTGTGTTTTGAAAAAGAGTTTCAAAATGGCCGTCAGTGTTGGAGTCCAAAAAAAACCCCAAAACAAACAAAAAAAAAAACAAGGTAACAAAGCAGGACTGTGCCTTCCAAATCTTTTTTACGGTAGTATTTTTTTTTATCAGAGAGGTGTGTTTCTCCATTATTACAGGTTGTGTAAATCCTTGCGGTGTTGTGGGGGCTGAGGCCCGGGAGAGTTGAAGTGTTCGCATGAGTCTGGTTCTATTAGTGTTTAGGCTTTACGGAGATCCACACTGATCTCACCCCATTTCTCTCTGCTATATATCCTTTGTTCTGTTGTTCTATTGATGTTTGATTATGTCTTTCCCTCTGTGACTGGATCACTCACATTGTCCTCTACAGCTGTCACTCTGTCTTGATTTTTCTGAGATGTGTTGTTGTGTTGCTAGTTTGTTTTATCTTTTATTTCTCCATTTTTACTGATACAGCTTAAGCTCGGCCTTGAGTTTTTAAAGACCACTGTCACCAGTTATGTTTTTTTTTCACACTCTCCTTCTTATCCTGTCACATCTCTCTATTCCCATTTACTTTTCCTCCTATCACTCCTCAGGTCAGCTTTAAAGAGCCTCTTAAAAATCTTCACCTCACTTCCAGGTACACTCTCCTCTCCATTTTTCTTGACTTCTCCCAGGGCAAATCAAGGAGCTGCAGAAGTGAGACTCAAGTCAATTTTACTCTTCTCCCATCCTCTGAACTCACAACCTTCCCTTTCTCATCTGCAATCACTTCATCTTCCCTTACCTGCAGCCTCAATTTCTCTCCTGACTCCACCTCTTTGCCCTCCTCAAATCACGATCCCATTCAGACTGTCCTCTTAAAGAACCCTTTATCCCTCTTAACTTTTTTATGCTGTTCTGCTACCCCTTACACAACACTTTCCTCCAGTTCTTCAGCACTCCGTCCGTCCTTCCCTTTTTCCCTTGCCTTGTCTTTTACACTACTTGCTTTCCCAGTAGTAATTCCAGTGTTAGAGTTGGAGTTGGTGGTGTTATAAGCGTGGATATATCCTCGTTGGAATTCACAGCGCGCCCCAAAGCCTCCACCACTTTCAGCCTCGTCGCTGGTCGTCGAAGATGTTGTGCTTGTCGTTGAGGCGCACTGCACCAGCATACCATGAAGCGACTGGCTCCTCCTGGTCCAGATCACGCTCAGCCGCTTGGCGTAACTGACAGCACCATAGCGCTTGGCAACTGTCGCCGCAGCATCAGTTGCTAGGGCGACAGAGGAGCCCATATCCAGCGAGTGGCGCCGTTTGCTAACGGTCCCACAAGAAGGGCTTAGAGGCGATACAGGGCTCTGATAAGCCTGTGAGGAGTTCCATTTGTCCCTGACTCGGGGAGTGATTCTCCAGTCCAACAACTCTGAGTCCCTCAGGGGTGCAGCCAGAGAGAAACTGGCACGATTGGTCAGTTCTCGCTCCAGACGGGGTTTTGGGCGGTCCCTGGAACGTGACTGACGGGGTAGGGTGGATGGAGGCGAAGGAGAGTAGTAGAGTGGAGTTCGGTCACTTTCAAGGGTGTATGGCGGCGCCTTCTCTAGCTTTCTTTGCCTCACCACCAATGCCATTTCACCTCCTGCCCCTGTTGTTGTGGAAACTACACCCCCAGCTGAAAGGAACTGCTCCAGGTTGACTTTGGGCTTTGGCCTGGGCTTCGGAGGGAGTTTTGGAGGCAGAGAGGAAGCAGAGTCAGCTGCTTCCTTCTCTTTCTCCTTCTCCTTGTCTTTATCCTTGTCCTTGTCCTTCTCCCCACCTCTCTTAGAGGGCATACCGTTGGGCAAGACCACCATCATCATGTCCCCAGAACCATTTGATTGATAGCACCCACTACTGTTCCCCCCCTTGTCCCCGCTGCCTACGCCTCCACCCTGACAGCAGGCCCCGCCTCCTGCCTCAGTGTTGCTGTTGTGACATATCATGTGGTCGCCGTGATTGCAAACACGGTGGCGAACCATGAGTGCTACAGTGAACACGAGCAGGGTGACGACGACAACACCGCCAACCAATATGGTGAGTGTCCCGCCCAGGAAATGGGCTTGGAGAGAGCGGCATGCTGGGTAAACATCCTTGGTGGAGAAAGTTGCGCATCCCAGGACTTTTGTTGCCGCCAGCGATGTGATTGTGTCATCAAAAATGGCCAACACACACAGGTTATAGTCCACACCAGAAACCAAGTTCTTCAGCAGGAAACGGTCACTGGTCGATGGCAGAATTCTAAAGAGGGATTAAAGAAAAAAGTAGAGGTCAGTTAAATAAGCATGCTGTGCGCAGAATTTGTAGAGAAATGTAAAATATCTGCAGGAACTCTAAGCCTAGCCTGAATATTCAGACTATTGTGGAACTAAGGAGAAAAGGTTGAATATTGGAAAAGAAGCAGTGGGGAAGACTGGGCGAAAGGATGGCTAGAAACAGCGCAGGAGTGGATACTGCAGTAAGGGGAGAGAGGGAAAATGAGGCTATTGATGGAGAGCGCGCCCAGGGAACATAAAAAGAGAACTCTGTCTGCTCATTTGGAGTGCAGGGGTGTGTGGTATGTGTGCGTGCTCGTACTTGAATCCCTGCGAGAAGCAAGCCATTTTGTGGGACCCCGCATTTAAAAAAAGAGGCCATTTTAGGTTTAACGGTCAGGGCTAGGATTACAGCAAAGCTGGGACATTTTGTGGTTGTGATTAGAGTTTATGGGAAATTAATGTGTCGATGTGTTGTCATCATAAGTGAGGGTGTGTTGTGTTGTATTTTGACTGCAAATGTGTTCCTGCATGTGTCTGTAATGGGTGAGTGCTTGCGTGGGATAATAAAGAGAGAAGTGCTTAGAATGTGTCCTCATTTTAAGTGTTGAAGCAGCCGTTAGTGCTAACAAACAGGGGAGAGGTGAACAATAGAGCGACGGAGAGAAGGGGGAAAAAACAATGAAGAGAGGTGGTGATAAGAACGGAGGGGCACAGGCTTTACATAATTTGTGTCAATGTGTGCATGTGTTCCTTGTATATGTTTGTATTTATGACTAGAATAAAAATCTGTTGTGTTTTTTTTTTTGTCAGTGGTTTTTTGTGGATGTGACATGCTGGGGTAAAGTATGTGTGGGAGACTGTAGCACAGCTCAAGTGTCTGTTGCTGATGTGGATGACTTTGCCCTCTGCTGTCCAACCTTGTTGTGTGGGCAAGTGTGTATTTGTGCATATTTGTGTTGCTGCCATGAATATTTTGTCAGTGGTTTCTTTCTCTCTCTCTCTCTCTCTCTCTCTCTCTCTTCCTCGTCTGCATTCTGTTTCGCTTGTTCCCTCTTTTTCTTTCCCTTTTCTCACTACATCAAAGGCCTTATTTGTATCGTCTGTTGCTAACCATTCCAGCTCCCTTCAGACTTGAGCTACATCCTAAAAATGCCATCTAGTGTGACTCAGACACCAGGAGAGCCACTGCAGAAGGCCTCTAACCTCAGTTTGTTTAAAATGCATTCAAAATAAAGAGACCAAGGACAGCAACGATTTACCCTGCTTGTGTATTTATTTAGTTTTAAATTGGGTGTCGTTTAGCTGTGGTTACCTAAGCAAGTTTTCCTAATGGAGTCCGACTGATTGACAGTTATCTCAAACATTTAAAACTGCGGTAAAGAAATAATGGGATCAGGTGTCTTGAATAATGTTAAATTAGCTGGGAAACAAAAAAGGGGGGCCTACTCAAGGCAAGCCATGTGGCAGACCGAGGATTTGTGTTACAGTTCTGCTAAGTAGGGGTATTGATCACGGATTGTTCACAGCCTTCTCAAGGCTTAAAAGTGAACAAATTTAAAAATTTCTAAAAGAAAAAAGAAAGCTAAAAAGTACAATACCAACCATTATACAGGTATAATTTGGGATAAAAAGGGATTTTTTTTTTCTTTTTGCAAAGAGCAGTGTGTTACAAATCTCCTGCAGTGATTTTAAATTGCAAGCA
This sequence comes from Scortum barcoo, assembly GCA_023238725.1. Lineage (NCBI taxonomy): Eukaryota > Metazoa > Chordata > Actinopteri > Centrarchiformes > Terapontidae > Scortum > Scortum barcoo. The sequence continues at coordinate 18,530,474 of CM041532.1, read as the reverse complement.
CTCACATAGAAAAACCTTCAGAACTCCTAATTTCCAGCAGAAGCTCTGTGATTTGATGATTTAGGAAATTACACCGTACTGTTCGACATTTTTAGTCCCAATAAATTGGAAAGGACACATGTGGCGTTCGTGTCAAAATCTTGCTCCTCCAAATGTCATTAGGTCGCCACAGATTGCTTTCTAACACTGTCCCAAGTTCACCAATGAACTCATTCTCTGTGCTGAATCGACTTCAGGAACATGTGTGCATTGCAAGAGTCATTTACTCAGCAATGCAGTACTTTTAGTGAAAGTGTCTCTTCTTGCAATATACACACATTAAAGGCCCCTGAAGAGTATTAGTGCTTTCTTCCGAAAAGATCAAACACTGGTAAAGAAATCATCTTGTTGGAGATCCATAGATTCCAAACCAGACTACCAAATGAAACGATAGAACAGACCACATAATGAACATTTAAATGGTCAGATAAGAGGGTTTACTTCAGTCCATTTTCCAAAATGTCTCAGGAAATGCTGGTATTCATTTTTAATACTGAAATACTTCACTAAGTTTGAACATCTCCCTCAACTAATGTCTTCACTCAAAGAACTTTTACTCTTGAAGGTGTCAGACGAAATCATAAAAAACTAACAGTATCGCCCAAAACTTTAAAGCAATAACTAAAACTGGGAAAGAAAGTAGCAAAAAAGAGAGTGCTTTTTTCCTACAGCAAAGAGTAAAGCATCTTGAGGAGCAAAATCAACATTATAACCAAATATATGAGGAATGAAAACTCAAAATCAATGTAAATTTCCCCTGTAAAGTCCACTAGTAAAGAAGGTGGGTGCTCAATCAGATTTCCCACATGAAATATGCAAGATGCAGCACTTATAACGCTGCTGCTGCCACGGTTTCTGAAAAAAAAGCGTTGGTCATATTATAGGCTTATAAAAGGCCCTGAGAAATATTACAGCGGTGGCAGTTCATCCAGAGCCTGTATGTATCTGTGTATAAATGATAGAACCCACGAGTCAAAGATTTGACCATCACTGTGGGGGGTCGCGTACTCTGCTGAGGGGCTCAATCTCTGCATCAAAGGTTATATTTAAGTAGGTTTTTCCCTTCCTTTGATTCACTGTCATATTAACACATAACATGTTCCTCATGTACTATCATTTCCCCTCTTTTCCCATGTCGCTCAGTGTCTCCATTTGATTAATATTTCCAATATACTGCTGCGTTCTCTATTGGATTCAGTGCTGAATAAGAAACTTTATTGCCGAAGTCTTAAACTAGCGATATTTGTGCTGATTGCCTTTCTACTTCCTGATATATTGTTCTGTTATGATTATACTGCACCAAATGAATTTGTGTGTATGTGTGGATTAACATAAATATATACTATGTCTGATAAACTGGGACACAGCATCAAACTGTTCAATCACTCCATTGTGACCATGACACACCTTTAGTGAATCCTTGAGTCATTTTTCTAATCCTGCCATTCAATACCTCTTTTTATTCACACTATCCACCATCCTTCCCTCTATCCTACCATTCAGCTCTTTTTCGATCCATCCTCCCTCAGTCTATCCTCCTTATTCTTTTTCCATCCGTCTTTTATGAACAGATTTCTTTTCTTCTTTTGCTGATCAGTCCCTCACCCTTATCTCTCCACATCCTCTGCCCTTTTCATCGCTTTGTAATCACCCATCTTTTCTTTCCCTTTAGCAAAATCTGCGCTGTTGCACAGCGTATTTGCTCCATGTTCAACCTCTTTCTTGACACCTTTTTTTCCATTTGACTTAAATTTTTAGTTGTGTTCCTTCCTCCCTGCACATCATCTCTCCTTCTTTGTCTCTCTCTAGTCTCTTTTACCTCCACAGTATTTCCACAGCCAATCAGCTCCACCCGCCGCAAATCCTTCAGCAATTCTCGCCGGGCGCTGCCTGACCTCCTAGCCTTTCTCATTTTCGCAGTCACTGTACTATGTCTCTATTAGACACAGCTATAACCGTGTACCATTATTTAGGATTCAAGGTCACCTCTCGTCTCCTCTCCATCATTTCCTAGTTAGCTGCCTCTGCTCCTCCTTATCCTCTCCCCTGCTCTCTTCCTTCCCCCTGCCACCTCTCCATTTGCCCTCATCTTATATTTCTCATCGTCCCTCTCTTCCTCTCCCCGTATCACGTCTCTCCTCCTCCATCCCACCAGCACTCCCTCCCTTATGAGATCGTGAATCACCTCTCTAGTTGTTTTTGCCACGCTGGTGGCGAGAGAAATAGACTAGCAAATTCACTCAAATAATACATGGAAGACCCAGACACCTTCACAGACGCATGCATCTTTGATATGCTCATATGTAGCGCTACTACTCGCTGCATTATGCATTTTTTAACTATATTTAGATGCATAGTGTCGTGTACATTCTGATGTGTGGCTCTGTGGCGTACGCAGCATTACGGACACAGGAAATGACATCCACCTAAATCCTGAGACGATGCATGTTCATGAATATAAAGTGCACTGCATACAACTTGGACCGGCGGTCGGTGATAAAATGAAATGAGCGGTTGAATTGGTTACGTTGAAGAAGCAGGCCGTGTTGTTCTCATTAGTATCCCCTGTATATGCGGACACTGGCATTGCGCTGTGTCACCTAACATCCGTGTGCATGTGTCTGTCTCTGTGGCTCTAATTACGGTTAAAACCCTGCAAAGGCACGTGCATACACACAGATGCAGGGCGAAAGTGAAAGAGACAAGGGATTGCTTTGTTCAAACTGGTGACACAGAAACGAGTAATTATTAGTACCCGAAAGAGGAAGAGAGAGGAAAAGAGTGATAGCAAAGGGATAAAAGAGTGGTAGAATCCTGTCTCCCCCCCCCTTGCCATTTTTCTCCCCCCCCCCCTCTCCCATTTCTTTTGTTGTTTCTCTCACTGCCTCATTTCTTCTTTTTTTGTGCCTCTCTATCTACATTACCAAGACTGGTGGTCTGACACCAAGACAAGATTGGGCACAGAGAGCAAGAGAGACGGAGTAGAGAGAGCGGGAGAGCAAAAGACACGGAGGAACAACAAAGCAATTATCTCTTCTTCTGTCTGACATCTATACTGCCCTCGTTTCCATTTTTTTTCCCCCCATGTCATGTCTTTAGTTCGTTTACCCTTTCCTCCATTTTTGGTCACGATTTGTTGGACTGTTTACTGTCTCCCTCAATTTTGTCTGAGCTCTTCTTCTGTTTTCCTTGATCTGTCTTTCTGTCAATCTCTTTTCGCCCCACCCTCCCTGCTGGATTTTGTTTCATCCCTCCTTCTGTCTTTTCGCTTTCCTTAATCTATCCTTCTCCCTCATTTGGCCTGATTTTCCCGCGCCGCCTGATTCACTTGTTTTCTCTCATTCCCACTCCTTTTTTTTTTTTTTATGACCTCCTTCTCCACAATCCCCCATTATTTGTCTTTCTCCATTTTATGTTAGCTGTATAATAAAAGAGAGCATGAATCTCACTGTCCGTCCCTCTCTGCCTCCCTTGCTCTCTCTCCTCCTTCCTCTAACTCTACAGTATAATACACGTTGACAAATGTACTGAGCGCTGACCCTCTCTCTTCCCCTTCCTTCCTCTGCCTCTGATGTGAGTTGACATGTGTATTGACACAGTAGTTTAACACTTAATTACATCTTCCCCTGGGGTACAACTCTCAACCCCATTTTGTCCCTCCCCTGTCCTTCCTTCGCTCCTCCTCGTCTCCAGCTTTCTCTCCTCGTGCTTCTGCCCTGCCCCACTATTGTATCTCCCTTTACATCCTTATCTATCCCTGTCTCAGCATGTTGTACTTATCTTGTTTCTTGTATGATTTCTTGTATTTCTCATACTGGGCTAAAATAGGATGCTGATATTAGTTTCCCCAGCAGTATCATATTATATAATACAAAGACCCATACGTACTATGACAGAATCTGAAAGCATGTTTGGATGTTTGATTTCTCCAGTGGAAGAATATAGTTTATATAGTTTACCGAATAGTTTGGTGAATACATACACATATCCTCTTGGTATAGTTTTAAATTTGTACTGCCAATACACCTAATTTCTTGGTTCTATTTCTTTAATCCTTCCCTCTCCTGCCGTGAGTCATGCCCTCATCTGTCTGTCTCTCGGCATGCTCCTTTCCTATGGCTGTCAAACTCTCACCCTGTCCTTTTTTTTTTTCTTTCTTCAAACCCTGTGTCCCCTTTCTAAGCCTCTACTTTCGTTATTCTCATTATTTCTTAAACTCTGCATGATTTTTCTCTCCAACCTTCTCTCCTTTCTGTCCCTGTGATCATTTCTGTTCCCATTAAATTCTGTGTCAAATGTGGCACTTTGAGTGCCCAGCAGGAAGGTTGATCCTGTTGTGACTGGGGCCAAATTGTGAAAATTGTCAAAAGTCCTTACACTCCTGCCTGCACACTCAGAAGACTTCTGAATCTAATCTAATCTAAAAAACTTTTGCCTCTGACATGTACAAGTGTCATACAAATGGCCCCACTGACACCTGACACCTCATGTACCAGTAATTCATAATTGACCAGGATTGAATCCATCTATCCCAGCAATTGCTCATTTGGAAAAAAAAAAAGCTACACCTACTAACACCGGTAGCACACCAGACTGTATGTTCTATAATTCAAAGGTATTGAATAATGTATTTCACTTTCAGTATGCGCACAAATGTTGAATTCAATAACACCTATATACTTCATAATGTATAACAATCCTATGAAGTACTCCTGTAAACAAATAATATTGATGCAAAGCTTTGAGTGGTGTTATGAGTTGTTTACTTCAATGTCAGATAGTTTCTGAGACAGGCAGAGAGATGATAATATAACTCTGGCAATTTCATAGTCTAACCTCTATATAGACGGGAGAACGAAACGTCAAGAACATCTGACAGTACCACAGACTCAACATTTTTCTGACAGCTGCAACGAAAATTTAACATGATGCACGCTTTATAAGGCTGATTGGCTTTTGAATTGTGTCAGCCACTGTATGTTCTGTGGTGGTTTCCTTAAACCCCTCAGCTCATGCCTACATGCATGGCTCTGCAAAGGAGACATTGTATAAAACTAGAAATGTTGCTGAAAAGACACAGAATGTTTTAGCAGATGGCGCAACTGAGGTTGCCTTTAAAATGCTGCCTCATTAATATGGAGGGACATTCTTTCTCCTGTTCTTTGTCCTTCAGGTAGGCTGTACCCATGTGTGGTCAAGAAAGACATGCCAATTTGGTAGTTGCTGACATTCAACCGGCAACCTTCGGAAGTCCTTGGTCATTTTGTTGCTGGATTTTTTTTCTCAATGTGGAACGCCATCTCGCATTAAAAGATCAAAGACATTTTCTTGCGATCGAATCAAAGTGTTACACTGTAATACTGTGGCAGAGCTCCAGGAAGGAGGATCAGTCAAAGGTGTCGGGGGAGCTGAGGGTGACAGGGTGAGCGGTGCCCAGCGGATGCCGCATGGATGACCTCCCACCTGGCACTGTCACACACGCCATCAGAATTAGACAAGCCACGCTAAAATGGAGGCTAGTGTTGTCTAGCACGCAACTGACCTTTAAAGATAATTAAATCTGGCAGCCACGCAATGTGCTCCACTGTTCTGTTATCTACATATACAGTATATACCTCTGTCTGACTATGTTGCTTACTTTTTGTCATTTGTAGGAGAAAAGATACTTTACTTTTCTCTTTATCTTTCCTCGCCTTTTATTTTTAAATCCTTTTTTTCTGTCTCTTTCCCTCTCCCCCCTCAACTCAGTTCAGCGTCTCTTCCACCTGCCAAGGCACACATACAGCAGCAGCAACAACAACAGCGACAACATATGAACACCAGTCCCTGATAGAGAGCATGAAATCTCACTCGTCCATTCTCTCCTTTTGAATTCATAAGCCAGACTCCCTTTGGCTGACTCCTCTCTTCGCAGTCTTGCAAGCTTGTGTGATATTGCAGTTGGTACTGGCGCATTTATAGTATGATAGAAATCTATACTGGAAGACCCAGGCTGCATTGTGGTATGCTTCCTTTCAAACGCTGCCCCCCCCCACCCCCCCATCCATTTCCTCTTTATCTGTCCTTTGAGACCGATTTCCCTGCCTCCTCCCTCAAAGCCCTTAGACCTCTTATCTGCTCTTTTAGCCTTCTTCTTCTCTCTTCAGTTCGGAGTTTATATCTCAGTTTCACCTTTTAAGATAGCCCCTACATCTCTATCTCTGCTTTGAGACAGTTATCCCCTCCCTCTGTTTTGTTGGCGGTGTGATTTGTCAAGAGTTTAGTCAAACTTCAGATTGCTTTCCCCCTCCTGGCTGAATTTCAGCATCTCTCCTGTGATGCGAGTTGCTTTGGCTCGGTCGCTCTCGCTTATCTCTCCTCTATTCCGCTTCTGTGTGAGCCTCTTTGTGTCTATCAGCATTTTCCATGTTTCAAGCTGCACAGCCGAGCCTTCACCTCTACCGATGCTGCCGTTACGTTATTTCTTTAAAGTTTGTTCTCTCAGAAAAGGCCATTTTACCGTGTCGCCCTTTTGTTGCCCAAGTGCTAAATTCATCGAGGGGTAACTGGGATTTGAAATAACACTGTAAACTGTAGAATTTAATGCAATCCAGTACAACAAATATTACCTTTATCAAGCTCAACATTCAGTTTTTATAGCCAATTTGTCAGAGGTATTGTTCCAACTCTTCTGGCGCTGTAGGTGTGGCAACCCTGTCTCTGAACCTATATGCTTTGGTTTGGAAAATACACCTTGACTTGATAAAATTAAGTAGGAAGCCAGTTCCCCTATTATTAGAGTGTTTTCCATAGAGGAGTTAACACGCTGATCAGCGAGGGAGCTAAGATCTCATTCAGTTCATTCAATTCAATCATGTAATTAGTTCTCCATGTGTAATTGCCACAAACGTGTCATGGGACTGTGCAGAAACTACACTCCTGTTTTTATGTGGCATTTCAGTGGGGCAGGTCTTCGCCTCTGTCCTTTTGTCTACCCAGCCCTCTCCCCAGCAGCCTCTGCAGGTCTCTCATCACACTGCCTCATCTCCATTTCTTTTTCTGCCTACTCCCTTGTAACATTATTCCTTTTTGTTTGTTGGTTTATTTGAAGGAGCCTTTCCCATATCTTTCTTTATCCCAAATTTCTGTGGACCCTTTTCTCTTCTTCCTCACTCTTTCATGACAACTTCCACTCTTCCCCTCTTCAGCCTTTCTTCTCTGTTTCCATACCAGTTGTGTTTCTGTTGTGTACACACACTTTATTTCTTACACCCGCTGTTTCAGTGATAGATTTAAATACCTTCCCTCCCTCTAGCCACCCTTGCTTTTTCCTTGAGGACCATTTGGACCCACCCCTTTCCCTTCTCCCCTTTATTGTCTGTCATTCTCCTTCCTTTCCCCCTGTTCTTCTTTCATCTCAATCTCTCCCAAGGTGATTTGGGTAGAGCACATCTCCTATCTTCCCCTTCTCCCTCAATACCTTAACTCCTCCTTCTGAAATCTCCAAGGCCTCATTCCTATCTTAAAATTCTTCCGTTCTTCCCTTCTGTCTCTATCCATCACTTGAACTATTAGTTCTTTCTCCCCATCCATCTTTTTTCCATTCACCCTTGGCTGCCATCATCCATACTTTTCCTCAATCCCTCTGATTATTCCTGCACACAGTTTTTCATGTTTCCAATCATCTCTCCATCTGTCTGTCTTCCCTGTCCTCTTCCAGTCATCGTAAGCTCACCACACCCAATCTCAATACCAACTACAGATTAATATTATATCATATCTGTGGGAAACTCATACAGTCTCTGCATTGGAGTGAAATAACAAACAAACACAAATAATACCATGATGGCAGTTGTACCCCAGCCTTCGCTCTCCTTCTCTTATTCCATCTTGCTGTCACTGTTTCAGCCACTGTTTTGCCACAGCAACAACCACACTCATAAATGTTTCATCATTCCCTGGTTGTAAATACAGAGGCAGTACACTTTGACTTTGCATTCAAGCGTAATTCATGTACAGTGTGATGTATTGTACATGTAATACATCAAGTAGCTAACACCTAAGCCACACTGTCATATTTGAAAGACAAACCACCTATCATGCGTTCATTAATCTCAGGCTTCCTCCTTCATCTTCATGTGAACCTCCTCCTCCATCGATCATTTTTCACGGAAAGGAAAAGGTTTGTTTTACAGAACCTTGCTTTGATTTGTTCCTCCTAATCTTTTTGGCTCTCTTTGGCTGTTACGAGTGTCTACAGTAGTACTCCTATCTTTCGTCTTGCTAAGCCCACAGGTACTGTATACAAATTGGCTCACAGCAACCCATAGAAACAGTGAGCAAAGATTGGCAGCTTTGCTAAGACTTTCTCGGGCACACAAAGTCAATTTTCACCATGTTTTTTTGTCCAAAAATGTTGCGCATACTTAGGGTTAGGCAGGGTGTGACAGAATTCTACTAAATAATTTGTGATAACAACGAACAACATTGGGCCCCTTAACCCCAAATCTGGTCTTTATAAATGTTTGATTGTTCTTCTTCCCTTTGAGAACATGGCAAGTAAACATGAATAGTTGAGTGTGAGAGGGCTAACGTTAACTAGTTTTAAATGGAAAATGACATGGCTAACTGCAGGTTTAAATGTTACTTCAAATTACATTACTGTGTTACTTGATCAGACATGTCTATATTGGCACATGCTAACAAATATCACTAAATGTTGTCGTCTTGTATTCAGTCTGACACTGTTTACTTGCCTCTAGGTTTATTTTTTTCAAGGGATATCTATCACACCATCTCTCAAATTCCTTTTTATTCCCTCATTGTTCCTCATGTTCATCCACTTGTCCTCCCATTTTACTCTGATTCATATTCACTGACTATCCACCTGTTGGGTTTTAGTGTCATACATTGATGAAGATGAATTATTAACTCCCTTCGCCCCCTACCCCTTCATCTGTCTCCCTATTCATCCTTCCCTTAAGCTATCCACCTGTCCATGTACAAGGTGAACAGTTGCTGTACTGAAGTGTCGTGCTGTAATGGATAAATATTTAAGAAGTTTTTTATGAAAACAGGATATCTGCCTTTTTAGGGTGGCAAACAGTCAAAAATGATTTCTGGTTGCATACAGAGGAGCAGCGGTCCCTGCAGTGCAACAACAATGGCAAGTATCTACTACAGTAGCTATTGTGAAAGTAACATTTCACATTGGCTCCCTTAATGATCACAGAGTGAGTAATGTGTGTCACATTGCAAAAGTTGAACTGACCTGTAGATGAGGGTCTCATCGGCAGTGCAGTTGTACTGTATCTGATACATCCAGACAACGTAAGCTCCAGACAAACGCCCCAAATCCCATCGGACCTGAGCTGAGGTTGACGTAACCCCTTGTACTCCAACCATCCTTCCTTCCTCCTCGTCCCCTTCGTCGTCCTCCATGCTCCCTCCATCGGCCCTCTCCCCTTCGGAGGTCCTGTTGTTCTCATCCTCATCGTCCTCGCCTCCACCTCTTCTCCCATCCTCTGCCTCTCCTCCACGTCCTGCGCTGTTGTTAATTCCTCCGTTTTTCCCCGTGCTGATATCCGAGGAGCCCGGATCGGTCCGTAAAATCCCATTGGTCACATTCCTGTTGTTTTTGGTGTTCACGTTGTTATTCCCTGTGTTTCCACCTGCTCCACCCCGGTGAGGCAGGGGGATTATTTTCAGGTCCACAGTGGCAGTCGCTTCACCAGCTGCATTTATTGCGATACACGTATATGCCCCATCATCCCGGGCAACTGTTACTAAGATATCCAAGGTCCCATTGCTGAAGGAGCTGGTCCGGGATGAATTTGCAATGATACGGTCATCTGGTGAAACCCAGTGGACTACTGGCTCAGGGTCGCCAATGGCACGGCATTTTAGGGTGGCTCGCTGGCCCTCCAGCACCCACAGCTTGTGAGTGTGACGGGTGATGAGAGGTGGTTCACAAGTAAACTCCTCCTCAGGAATCGACCAGAAATATCTGAGACAAAGGGAGGGAAGAGGGATGAAGCCAATAAGAGAGAAAGAGAGAGAGACAGAGGGAGAGCAGAATCACCTTTTGGGCTAAGTACAGGAATTTGTCTTGTTTTATTCCTCTGGTGGGTTGGGCAGATTAATGTAGTACATTAACCTAAAGATCTATGTGCTCTTGTCTATCAATTTAAGGGGTAAAGTTCAGTAGCGCACACCAGTCTGAACAGTTTCCTATTCTACTCCGCAGAAAACAGGACTAAGCAAAGAGTAATTAATAGTGACAGCAATGACAGATGACGACAACAGATGCTCATTTTGCTCCTGAATCCTTTGTTTTCACTCCATATTTTTGACTGCAGGGTTAGACTGGGAAATTCAAGCAGAGAGATGAAGGCTGGGAGAAAGTGTAAGGTATTAGAATAATGACCACAACGATGTCATGTCATTGTTTCGAGGCTCAGTTCTTAAGGCCTACCTGTCCTGTGAGTTTTTGCTCCAGTTCTATTCTTGCACACATGATGATCCAATTAAGGTATCATAAAATGCAAGGCCAGTAATTGGATGTGTGCTAAAACAGGGCCAGAGCAAAAACTTATAGGACAGATTGGTCTTAAGACAAGGTTCAGAAACACTGATGTGTGATATTCAGTTACATTCAACAATTAACTCAACCTGTAACTATGCTTTTGCTTCACCTGACATTGAAAAAGGCATCATTGATTAAAAGAATAAGGATAAAGAGCTGGTTCTAAAAATGTTTGGGTTAGACAAATGATCCATTAATCAATTGATGATGTTTACCTTCCAGCCAGGTGAGTTGGTGTGGCACATGTCTCCATATCGTCCCCACGGATAAGACGCCGTAACCATAGCAGTTCGCAGTTGCAGTGCAGGGGGTTTCCACCAAAGTTTAAACTTATGACAGCATTGTAGGGAGTGGGACTTATTGCACCTGTCTGTGACCTGGAAATGACACATGAAAAGGCCATCAGTTGACTTGCACAAACTTGGAAGCCTCAGTAGTGTGGAAGTTTACTTACTAAATTCTTGATTAATTAAAATTGTAGATTATTAGTAGTTCATATAAACTAATTTCATAATCGTATCTCACCTCAATGTTTAAAAATGTAAGCATATTAACCAGCAATTTTTTAGACTTTTTAAAAGCTATTTAAAGGAACAAAAATGTGCTATAAAGTAAGGTCTTGGCATCAGCTAGTTTACAAGAGCTTGCTGTTCAAAATAAGAGAAACAAGTGATCTTGAAAATGGTCCATAACAGACGGTTACAAACCTACCCAGGAGCAATACTTAATAGCAGTGCTGTTATAAGCATCTTGCAGCTGGCTAGTGCAAATTACAATTGGAATTATTTGCAAATATCAAAGAAAAAACAGGACTCTGTTAAGCTTACTTCCTAAGCACATTTCTGGAAGATTTTCCTAAAGACTGAGGTGGTAATATCACACACATAAAATTTTCTTTTCTTTATATTCCTCATTACTTGCCATCACCATTTCCAAAGTTGAAAATCTATGATTAGCCAGTAAGTGGGCAATGGTCGACTATAATTGTATTTATTCAAACCTTATTTATCTATGGTTAGTATTTAAGTACTTACTGTACATAATTAGATAGAAAAATAAATAGAGAGTGGACTGACTAAAGAGTTTACAGAATGTCTGTACACCAACATTGTCTCCCTGTGTTTCATTGCCACGGCGCTCCTGTTAAAAACCACTTTGGTGGCTCTATGGTAGTGTCGTCTGCCACAGAATATTTGCAGTAAGCCACTTCTTAGAGAAATATAAAAGACAAGCTTAAGAGCTACCTTGCAAAGAGGGGATCAGGAGGCAGGGTTCGGAGCCTGTTGGAGGTCATATCCAGTCTTGCAAGCTTATACAGCTCTCCAAAGACTCCTTCTGCAATGTGGTCTATCAGGTTGTGGTCCAGGTTCAGGGTGTGCAAACTGGCCATGTTCTGAATGGACTCCCATGGTACCCTGCAGCAATGACATTGATGAACGTTTTATGACTGATGTAATAGATTAATAGATTTTGTGCCAAGATCGGTCATTTATTTATGTGTCCGAGTGGAGAACTTCAAATTTCTTAAACAATGACAACTGTGAGGATCGATTCTCCGCTGTGATGTTAATGTCCCTGGTTGGTACGTTGAGACTATAAGAAATTAACCTGATTTAAGGATGAGTGTCTTCTACTAGACCAGTCAGAGTTTACTGTCCATGTTCTGAACACTTTCCTATCTTCCTCTGTGGAAAATGTAAATAAACAAAGACTAATTAATGGTGACAGCGATGACAGACAACAGATGCTCATTTTCCTTCTCAATCTTTCTTTTTCTGTGTTTCATCAGTCCCATCTGTGACCCATTGCTGTTGTCATTTAGTATTTCTTTTGTGCAAGCATTCACTTAAGATCTGTTTTGAACAAATTAGTGAGTCTAAACTGATGACTAAAAACACAGCAAAGTAGAATCAATGTGAAGTAATGCACTGTATCTTTGGTATGGAGGATCATACCTAGACTGCTGATTTCACTGATTGTTTTCTGCTGCCACTCAACATAACATTAAGTTGATTTCAAAACTCCTTTGTTGGAGAGAATATATTTCTCTGTGTAATAACATGAATGGAATTAGTTATCTTAATCACTTTAAGGGGAGATGGAAAGTTACTGAGTTGAAGACTACAACAAACAGCAGATGGTCACTATCTTTCTTCTGTACTGTGGAATATTTAGACAATAGGCATGTTAAGAGAAATAAGCACTAGGCTGAGTGATTTAATTAAATCAAGTTTGTGGTGTAGATTAGAGACAGACAAATGAGGCAGAATATTGTAGCACAAGGTAGCCTCTTTGATATAGTCTGAATTATCATCCACAATCATTTTCATTTTGTTCATTCTTCTTCACACCTTGATGCATAGCAGGAGTAAGATATTGGTAGTGCAGCAGCCAACCAATAATAAAGTCATAACTTATTTTTCAATGAATAAAATAGTTGGCAATCGGCATGCTTGCTGCATTGCTCAACACTAGTGTCCCAGAAAGTTAACCACGTGAGCTCAGGTCAGGTTCCAGAGCTGCTCTGTAAAACTCTGCTAAAAGCAGTATTTTGAACGAACCTAAGCTGTCCCAGAAACCCAGGTGTCTCTCATTTTCCTTCACAAATAAATTATACGGGTGGGGCTCCCCATGTGGGTACTATCATCCCCTGCCTAAAAGGAGTTCTTATATGGCATGATCTGTTTCCAATTCTGAGCATTTTTAACCTAGATTTCAAAGAATCAGTGACGCAGGTTCACTTTGATTCTTGGCCTCTCAGTAACCTGCTACAAAGAACAAACAGCAGATGTATGCATCATTAAAACTCTTAACACCTTTCTTATAGCTTGCTGGAGGTTGGAGAGAGGCCAGATAGCTCCTGTAGAGGAGACAAATGAAACATCTTAATCAGAACTGACAGCCAAAAGCTGCTGAATTCATCAACGCAGTGGGACTCTATGAAGAGCAGAATAGGGGTTTGATAGGGGATATCATCATTGTTCTGGCTTATTATTTAGTTCAGAGCCATAGATAGTAATGCTGTAGGAGTCTCCATTGTCCTAGATAGATATGAGTGTAACATTACACACTGTGTTAAAGGACGAACCATATGGAATAGCAATAGCAATGCACACTCATACACAGTGGAGTGAGCTCAGGCGTGTGCTCATCAAATCTTAACAAAATCGAAGTCAAAGAAAATTAGGACCTCATCAAAATTGATTCACTTTCTATTCCTTGAGCTTTTAGTCCTCTCCTCTCAGCCTCAGCAGATTGAGCTGGTTTCTCTCCATTGTGTTTGCTGACTCTTGCATGCTCATACAAGGCGTTTCCACCGTGCCTTGAAATTTTGGTAGCTGAGCTGTGTGCCGGCAGCATTCACTTGAGACCAAGGCCAGAGCACATGAAACTCTAGAGTATTACAGTGTGGTTCTACTTAACAAAGCAGAACAGAGTAGTTTGTGTGAATACAAAATGCGTGCAGTTGATCACAGTAGAGGCAAAAGCTTACCTCCTGAGGTTATTGTAGGACAGGTCGAGGTCTTCTAGGGTTAGCAAGAAGTCATCAAAGGCCTGGGCGGAGACTTTAATTAGCTGGTTGTTGTTTATGATCAGGTGTTGCAGATTAACCAAACCTGAGAGGTCCCTGGGGCCAAGTGTTGTCAACCGATTACCTAGACACACAAATATAGTATGACTTAGTATGACTTGTTTTACCAAATTGTCATTTTCAGGTATTTAAGTTAGCAATGGTTCTCTTAGATTACGATTAATGGCTCACCATCCAGATGAAGCGAGCGCAGACTCTCCAAGTCGGCAAAGGCCATTGGATGGATGAGGTGGATGGTGTTTCTCGACAGAGTCAAATCAACCAATCCGGTCATGTTGACAAAATCAGCCCCGCCCACTTCCGTGATGAAGTTGTCAGCCAGCCGCAGCTCAACGGTACGCCGGTCAACGTGCGGGGGGACAAACAGGAGGCCCTTGTCGGCGCAGAGCGTGCTGAGCGACTCCGACAGGTTTCGACACACGCAGTGGAAGGGACAGGCCGAGACCACGCCCCACGTTTCCCCTGCTCCAATCAGAGACGGCAGCAGGCAGCATGTGACCAGAGTCAGCCAGTGAAATGCTGGCAAAGGGACAGAGTCGGGAAGGGTTCTTTTTGTGGCCTTAGGGCAGGCACAGTGGACGAGATGTGATGATGAGGGCAAAGATGACACCAGGAGAGGTGGAAGAAGAGAGAGAGAGAGGATGGATGAAGGGACAAGGAACGGGGAGGTGGAACGTTCTGCCCTTTGTTCAGGATGGAGGTGTGTGTGGGGCAGGTGTTTTTGTCTGCAGGGATTGAGGGGTGGGGGGACAGGCATGGTAGAACGCCTGGCAATCCACAGACCTGGAGGGAGAAAACAGAGCAAAGTGGGTTTTAGACCCTGTTCAGACATTGCTTTATAAGAGATAGCTAAAGTATGTCTTTGTGTCTGGTTTCCTGCCTTCCACCTACTCTGACTAGACAGAGCTGGAACGAGAGCCTGTTCTGCACACACACATACTTGTGTGGGCCAAGGCCTCCTCCTAAATGAGTACCACTCTGCACTAATGCCCACTTGGTACTTCATAGCATAAAAAATCCATATTGAGAAATGGTTGACGCCCCTGCAACAAATACTTTCTTGCTGTACCTCTTAAATTTACACATGCAAGCACACACACAGTCCCATGTACCTCTTTACCGTTACAGCTTATTGCCTAGCAACAACATCCCAAAAGACTGAACACAGCCAGTCCCCATGGTAACAGTTACCTAGAAACCTGTAAGAGCGGATTAGACAAGTGTTATATCATCAGATCCTTTCTTAAGACTGTGGGTCAGTGAATCAAACTGGGTCACCAGCCTTGATTCCACAGCAAGACTCAAGTCAAGCACATTGTAGATTTGAGTCGGCTCAGTGAAGTACAACACAAGCAAAGGTCCCACTGTGATTTCAGACACGCGGAAAATCTCCCAGCAAATGTACGTTGTGTACACAGACCATGTGTACACAACCATGTGATGATAAGGTATAGAGATGAGTCACTGCCACTGATTGGCATACCTAATAGTTGTCATAGCAACTGTAACCTAGATACAGGGAGAGTGACAGGGAGTGTTTAACAGTCACAGCCGCGGTGACTAGGGAGAGGAGACAGAGGATGAGACGGTGAGTCAGAGACAGACAGACACAGAAACTAACATCGGGAAAGACGGGTGTATCTTTACGTGGAGCAATCTGGAAACAGTGAAGTAGAGCCTTGAGCATGGTGATTATATAGTGATATACAGTGTAATGTATGCAACCTAATACTTTGAGTAACGACCAGACATAACCGTATATCACGCTGACTTTACAGGTTGACGCAAATTGCTGGCTCAATATTTTCCATTAGATGCTAGCTTTGCTCTTTCTGCATGAAACTAGGAGAGGGTTTACCATTTAGCTCAGATGTTGTAGCAGCGTCGATATCAAAGCACTGGGGGTTTCTAGCAGCATTTTGCATTCTCCTCCTCTCTACATCATTCGTTTTAGTCGACTTTAAAAATGTGAGCTCTATTAGCTGTATTCAGTGGGCTAGAGTGGCCCATTTCTTGTAAACCTTCAGTCTTCATTGAAAAGATGATAAACCTTATCTCAGCCTCCTAAATGCTGTCACTGTTAGAGAAGAGAAGGACGGAAATAAGCAGTATCACTCCTGGATGATGGGAATAGATTTCTTATGGATTACTTTAAGCTCCAATGAATGGTATCATTACGTCCTTAATGTCGTGCATTTCCTTTTGAAACAGGATATTTGGGAGAGGCATTAAACCAATGGGCTATTAGTTAAGGAAGACTTTTAATAGGCTACAATGAATGTAGTGTTAGATAACACAGCTTTTGTTGTCAATTCTGGCTTTTTACTACTTAACTTACTAACGTAAGGGGTACTTATTCGCTTTAGGGGCCTTTAACAACTACCTTGGGACCTAAAAATATACCACACTCCAGCTTAGCAGTGGTACCACAGATACTTATTTCCTTATGTCTAGTGTCATCGGTTTCAAAAAAATGAGAAAAAAAAAAACAGCAGGAGAGGGTAGGATGGGGGCGGGGGGGGACATAGTCACGAATGCCTGCAGTGACAGCTAGTCCCCAGGGCAGTCGAGGTTGGAAGTCGACTGCTCCTGATCTCCTGTGGAGGCGTGCATACTAAAATGTGAAAACCTGGGCGAAAGTGAATTGACGCTTTAAAAAAGTGTCTACTCTGCGGCAGCCCCTGAAAAGCCCTAATGTCAGGTGGTGGTGTGTGGCGAGCAGGGCACTCCCGTCCCGGCTCGACCAGCTTACCCCATGTGCTTTGCTAATGCTTGCTCCCCAGACAGCTTACTTTAACCGCGGTGCACTGAATGTCAACGAACTCGCCTGTTGTGCGGTCCGTGTCCCTCCATTCCTTCATTTGACCTTTATCTTTTCCTTCACCTCATTTTTTCCCCCCTTTGTTCCTCTGTCTCTGCTGTGCACTTTGTCATGTGCACTTTCTCACTCTCGTAATAACTTACTCTCCTGCTCGTTCTCTCTTTTTCTGTCACTCTGTCTTTAATTTTCACCTCCTCTCTCCTCTTTCTCCTTGTGAAAGCCTTCACATCCTCCTTGTGCCATACTTTCCCACACCTTCATCCTCCCTCTGTCGCTCTCTTACCTACCTCTCCTCTGCTTCCTCTAACTCTATTATTAGGGATTGTTCTTTGTTTTCTTGCTATCCATCCTCTACCATTTATCTCGCACTGCAGTGCTCCTCCTTGTGTTTTCTATCTTTCTCTATCTTGTGTCTCCATTCTTGCTCACCTTCCATCTTATAACCCTTTCCGCCTCTGGCTGCTCTGTAAATTTCCGCATTTTCTTTCTTTATGTCTCATTCCCCCTCTTTCTTTCTCTCTGTCTTGTCTGCCCTTGAGGCAACCTGAGTACGACAGTGTTATCAGTCACAGCTCTACCTCACCACCTTCTCCCCTCTTTTTCCCCCTCCTCCGCCGCTCTTTTTGTCTTGTCTCTCTGTCGCTTGCTGACTCTGCTGCCCTCCACGTCTCCTTGCCTCTGCTTCTCCCACTTTCAGTTGCAAACTACGCACACATATGCACATGCACACCCTTAGATCCTACGTGCCACACACCCAGTTTTGCTCTATCCTCTGCCATCCTCTGCCTGTCTCAGACACATGATCCCTCCTTGCTCTACCTTACCTCCCTCACGTCCCTAATTTATCTAACTTTCTCACCCACCCTTCCTCCCCATCTGCTTTATCTCTTGATTTTCCCATGCCTCCATTTTTCTCCCTTACCGCTCCCTCACCACTCCTGCCACTACCTTCCAGCTCCCTGAAATCTTTCCTCCACAGCTTCTGCATCTCCCTCTCCCCCTCATCCCTTGCTCTTCCTCTATTAGGGAGCAGATCGCATTTGCAACTAAAGCAGTGCAGTATTGAAGCCTTCTGACACACACAGGCACACACACACGCAAGTTGGGTGTAACCGATCCATCCGCTGGGTGATCGATCTGACCCAGAGAGATGGATAGCACCCTGTCCCATCCGTTTACACTCCTCCTTCTTGCTCTTTCTATTTCTCTCAACCTCTTCCTCCATGCCCTTTTTCTATCTCGTTCCTTGTCTTTCCCATTTAAATGTGGTAATCATACAAGTAATTGATTTTTACAGGTATGTAGAGTATTTGTGAGGGACGTCACTTTCTATAAGCTTGGAATCTGTACAAACACTTCTTTAGACACAGTGTACCTGCTTGCTGCTCAGCGATTAGAGTAGTTTCCAAAGAAAGATAGAGGAAATGTCTAATAATGTTTCTGTCTCAGCCAAACTTTAATGCAATATTTAATTTTTTTTTTTTATTTTGACATGTCTGTTCAGGTTGGATTAAACATGCACTCAAAACGAGGAGATATAAATGTACCTAGTGTTTCTGCAGTGTAAAGATTAACTTTTTCTTTTATAGGAAATTAAATACAATATAATGAATTATTACTGCATTATAAATATATCCTTTTAACTTATAATTGCCCATCACAAGTTACCAGACTCAATAACACACAACCCAACATGTTCAATTTACTATGATTAAACACCGATTACATTTACAAATCCTTAGGTTAGATTAGGTTAGTTTTATTAATCAACTAACTCATCAACTAACTTACTAAGCACTAGTTTCTGTATTATATATTGAATATTGAATATAATATTGAATACTGCATATCAGATTACTATTTCAGTTTTCAGGCATTTATGGAGCTGATCTTCTATTCAACTTTTTATTCACCTAATAATATTTATATACCCTTGTGTAGGATATTGTGTATAGCTTTTTACCTCTGATTTTATCTTACATAGTTTTTTCCCCTTATCTTTACCTGCCTCTTTGGTCTGTTTCTTCTGCTGCTGCAGCACTTCAGTTTCCCCTCTGGGGATCAATAAAGTCTTATCTTACACATTGCACTGATGCAGCGTACAGGTACAGTACAGTATGTGTCAGTTTCTGCATGTGTCTATGTGTGGCACTACCATCAGCTAGTATCCCTTAATGTATATGGTTGTGCATGTTAGCAGCACCCTGCTTGTCCTATGTGTGTGTGTTCCTGTTTGAATTAATGTGACATTTCTCTGCACTTAGCAAGCCCTCACTTGCTCTCAAGAGTTTGCTGCTGAATTTGCAATAAGGAGGGAACACACAGATGTGCGCTTGCACACAGTAAATATGTCCCTCCTGTTCACACTCTCACAAAGCTGCAGTAAGCAGTAGCAATAAGGCGAAAAGGCCTTTTGTGTCGAATCTGTTTGATATGTTTTGGGGGAGGAAAGAATAAAGGGAAGTCAGTCAATGAAAGATAGATGATAGAGAGACAAATCATAGAGGAGAGAGGACAGAAAGACAACGAGAAAAGAGTCAGACAGAGAGCAGTTGAAAAACTATGTGTATGAGAAACACATCACATGAAAGTCCATGTGCACTTGGCTTGGTGTTTGTTTTGAGAGTGTGTGTGCTCCTAGGCATGTGTACCGTATGAGCGTCCGCTGCCGCTTAGGTTGGTTTTTTTTTCCCCCTTTTGCTCCCTCTATTTTGGGAAACCTCTCGCTATGCTACCCTGCATGAACCCTCAACCCCCCAGAGAGCAAGAAACAGGCGAGTGGAGAGAGCAGAAAGGCTGCCTGAAGTGAGCGAGAACGTGAGCTAAAAGCGTCTGTGGAAGGAACTACTCAGTACCCCCAGTGTTGGAGCACGATTTAGAGCTGCCAAGCTGAACCTAACCTCACCCTAACATCCAAAAGCTTCTGTTTAAAACACCCACCACAGCCCCAGGAGGGGTGCTACTTCTTTTTGTGAGGCCCGACCCAGCTAAATATGAAGCTGCTAATAGCTCCATTACGATGAACTTCCATTACCAAGTGTTTTTCGATGATACATCTGAACCTGAATCAAACCCATGCAATTAGGAGAAGCTTCAGGCATGACTTAAAAGCCCTAATGTGTCTGCTTGGACGTATCTTTGTAATTTCACATGGAAGACCTATTGCACTTAAAGACTTAATTCCCTTTTTCATTTCAGTCTTTAATTCTCTGTGGGCTATTATAAATGTCAAGGCCTCTTACATGGCAACCGCAGTTACTAATGCTATTTGCACGTGCATTGTCAAATCTGCATATTGGCATATGCATTTGTGCATCCTCCCTGGAACGCGCAAATGCCATTAGCCTATAATCGACTTAAATCGACTTAGGGAATGTTGCAGTGTTTACAAACAAGGAGATTTGTATTAGCTCTCAAAAGCCACTTATCACAAGCACAGTAATCCACAGATCTGATTGGAGTGTGGATAGGTTCACCACAAGGCCTCAGTCAAAATTACTGACAGCCCATCACCACACAGCATCATGAAGAGGTTAATACTAGGCGTGGCGAGTAGAAGGTCCATGTGAGTGAGATTTTTAAAGTGAAGTCATTTGCTGACTTGCACTTTGATTGTTTAGTCTGAAAATACACACCATCACAAACGCAAGGATCTAATATAGAGGCAGCCGTTCATACACTCTCACACGCTAAGACTTCCTAGCATGCACCCTTACTCATAATCCAGGCCCTTGATATTAGGTGAGTGCTTACTTGCATACAGAAACAACCGCAAGCATACCAAAACAGTCTTCCCACACAATCATAATTATAGGGAGGCCAACACATTCTCTCTCTCTCTCTCTCTCTCTCTCTCTCTCTCTCTCTCTCTCTCTCGGCAAGGAACAAAAGAACGCCTACGTAGCCTCTTCGTGCGGCAGTCGTGTGTACTGTAAGCCCACTCATCCTTTTGATACTATCACTCCTCTGTCTTTCCTCTGTCGTATTCTCTTTAGTCATGCAGAATGTATAGAAAGCACAAGGAGAGGGTTAACGATATTGGATATGGAAACGGACAGCAAACGAGAGGACGCAGGGAGAGGCTAGCGGCATGAAGTACAATAAGAGGAAGAGACAAAAAGAGAAGAAAATGGGAGAAGAGTGCACAAGATGGTGGAGGGAGGGGTAGGAGATCTGAGGAAAATGAAACCCAGTACCGTGAAGAGTTCAGAACGGGTGGAAAAGAGGGAAGGAAAGCGCAGGAGTTTGAGGAAGATGGAGATAAAGAGGGATGAAGAGTCAGTGTGTATGAATGTGTGTCGTTAAGCGGATGGGCAGAGAAATATGTAAAGGCGATAAACGGGTGAAGGCCGCCATCCATCACTGTCAGAGAGAGGGATGAGGGAGGGAAGAGTGGATTTGATTAGGGAAAGGGAGAGCTCTGTTAAAAATGAGCTTGTAAGGCATCACCGTCAAGATGGTGGGAGAAGAAGGAAGACAGAAGAGAGAGGAAGGAACGGCTGAAGGATGGGAGTAGAAGGTGATGAGCTAAAGAGTGAGAGAAGGAGTGAAGAGGTTACTGGTCAAGTGAGCAAGAATTGAGCTGTAAAGGATGGGCTTTGGATATATTACCCTGGATGAAACTTTATTGCCACAATTTAGCCATCATAGTTTTATTTTAACATTAAACTCTTATCAGAGGTCAGAAATTAAAATTAAGAGGTAATTGTGAGAAAACGAGGAGCTGTGCAGTATCCGGATTGAGATGTTTCTCCCTGACCAGTATGATTGGGTATCATTTGAAATTGTGTTTATATTTAAATCGACATTTGAAAAGTATCATTCTTGTACTGGCACCGATATTGAACAAACAACTTTGCTTGAACTTTACTTAAATAAATTAAAAAAACTGAGAAATTGTGAACTTGATGAGGAACTAGCTGGTCAAAGAATAAGGAAGACCAAATCTGAGCACACATTCAAACCAACTTTGGTACTTCTCGATAGACACATTTATGTCCAAGTCACAAAAAGGGATTTTTTTTTTTTTTTTTAGGTGGATACTAATGTTGGTATTTGATAATGATATATTGTATATGCTCATTTTCCATGTTTTCAAAATAACAAATGATAAGGATCCTTGAAAAATAAACTTGTCAGTTCTTTCTGGAGGGTAAACTAAGATAAGACAAACTTTCATTGATCCCCAGCATTTCTGTACTGCAAGTTTCTGTTCTTTATTGGCAGACATACACACCAGTACTGATGTAAGCTAATATCGACCAACATATTAGCCTTGGGCTACTCATTGCTCTAACTCTATTTTGGTCAGTACATAATAAGTATAGGTTCGATACCGAGCTCCACTGACCAGTCAACATAGGCCAATCCTCCTGTTTTTGATTGAGAGTGAAGTGTGAAGATCACTGGCTTTCAGACACAGGCAGCATGTAATCCTAGTCTTTCTGTCAAGTGTGTGCCTCTCAAAAAAGGAAAAAAGAATCTGCAAATGTCAGCCATTAAGTGCTTGATATATGTAGCTCTTTTTCCATCTGTAGAGTCATCTGTTTTTTTTTCCAGCTGAATAGGTAGGGGGTACAGTTGGAAAAAAGCTCACAGAACCCCTGAGGTAAATGGTAGGAGTGAAAGAAGAGAAATGGGAAATTGGAGAAAAGAAGTCCAGTGTATTCTCTTTAAAATAAAAGGATTTCAGTCTCCCCACAGTGGGGTTCCAAAATAATACACTTCTTCTGAACTACTCCACTCAACTAATTCCTGCCAAATCATAATGTTGTGTTTGAGAGAGAGAAAACGAAACAGCTTGTGTGTGTGTGTACGCGTACAGACCAAGTGTCTGTGTATGAGCATGTGTATACACATCTGTATGCACGACCCACTCTGACTAAATCCTGTTGGAATCCATCCTATTTGGAAGATTTTGATAATTGTTTCTATTCCTGGAACACTGCACAGTCAGATCTTTTAAAAATGTTTTTGTTTTGGTTGTTTTTTTACACCTTTGGAAAACTTCCACCTCTGCATCGGTTTAGGAATTTAAATGCTTATATAAAGACCGTGTTTTTGTCTTACTGATGCACATTTCACAGCTCTTGCATGAAAACCATAAAAACCCTCCAGTTTTTCCGATTTTCTTCAGCAGTCTGAAAATCAAGCTCTCCTCCTGCTCCTTACGTCCACAAAATGGCGAGATTCTTTTTTTTTTTTGTGTATTTGTGTTTCATCAGAGCTAAGTGAAACTGTAGTGGAGTGCTTCTGGCCACAGCACCTTATCTTAAGTACAAAGTTCTTAAAAATATCTATAATCTTTTAACATGGCAACACTTCAGAGAGAACGAGCCACTCTGCTTTTGGAGTAAAAACATAATAATATTGGTGGAGGCTTTGAAGTTTGGCTTTGTAAAGGCGGCCACACATCTACTTCGCATAGATAAGCAACCCAGTCTTTAATGAACTAAGAAAGCTTTGTCATAAAAAAACATGCAGTTTAATAAGTCAAAAAAAGTTGAGAAACCAATATTACCTGGGCTTTGTTTGAAGTTCACCCGTTTTAGAGCCCGGTCCTTTTTCTCTCTTATGATAGACTGCAAAAGGTCCTTTGTATACTGAGCAACCAGGAGGCACACTTAACCCACTGGTCTGATTTGGCACAGGCTGTGAGTTGGTGAACCCTGAAGACTTGTGCAATGGTGGAAAAGAAAATCTCAAGCAGTGAACAACAGCATTGAGTAGTTCTTGCTCCCGTTTGCATTATGAGTTGAGTAGAATTTTATACTTGATGTCAAAGCTAACTTTAATCTTTGCTCTCTGGCACCCCACTCTCATCTGTCACCAATCATTTGGGGACTTGGAAATCACTAATGCTAGAGCTGAGTAACATAGAAGAGCTGTCTAATATTCGTCCACTGTTTTTCTTGCTACAGTATCTGTAGCAGTGTGACCAAAGGAGATACTGCGACCAAAGAAAGGGTTTTTTATTTCCCTTGTATGCCTTGCATAATCTTGAGTTCATTTCTTACCTTAAAATGAGCACTATACTGGCAGTCATCATCATGAAGTTACAATAAGTTTAGGGCCTTATGAAACATGTGATCAGCTGCACAAAAGGGTAAAAGACAGTTTAACTACTAAGAAAATAAACCTTTTTTTTTTGCATCTTAGAAACATATTCCTCCAATTCCATGACCAGACAAGTTTTCTTCACAATTCTGTAACAATGTTGTGTTGTAACTGTGGCAGCCAATCTCCCCCTCCTTGCTGAGGTTTTGTAATTTTGTTTCCTCCCTTTGGAAAGCCCGCACGACTGCACAGCTTGAGGATTGAATTTTCTGGGAGGTAAATTGAATTGGCAAACAGCAGAGGTGACAATGATTTTCTTTGGCACTTCATTGGCACAGATCATGCCAAGGAGCAGTCTTAATGTGATCTGTTATGAAGCTGAATTTTTAAGTTTTATCCACATCAATAGCAGTGTACCGGCAACGGCTTGTGATGTGTGTTGTGTGTGTGCATTTTCTTTGACAGGGAATTTCTTTTTTTTTTCCCCCTTGTAATGCTTCAGCATCACTCTGACTGCAAAATGGGATCTTGGGATTATCTGTTTTGAAAATTCTTTTTCAATCTTTTGTAAACAGTAGTTTCCTTCTATACATCTGTAATAGTCTAACAGATACAGTTGAGCAGCCAAAATGACAGGAACAGCTGAGCAAATGAGTGAGCAAAAATCTGAGCAAAAATCAAGTGCTGAAAACACCCTGGCAGCTCTGTTACGCTGGTATACCAGCATGTCTTTTTACTTGGAGAGGAATCATTTTTCATTGGTGGATAGCTGTCATATTGGTGCCAGAGAGGCGGCTCAATACTTTTCTGTTGTGATGCTCCCTTACTCCAGATGGCAATTGCACAGTTGCATCTGATTAAATTGCACAGTAACATAGTTTAAGATGGAGGCCAATAAAAGCCTATAATTAATAGCTGACAGTCTTCCTGCCACATGCTCATCTTTTGATGCAAATTCCATATTGTGCTGAATGTGATAAGGGGATTAATCTTGGCATCTTTAAGTATTGGCATCCTCTGTTTCTATTATTGCTATTTTTATAACAATGTATCAAATGACAAGGTGAAAGGGTTCGCTTGTTTTGATGAATCAGGGCTATACAAAGATTTAAAGCTGTTTAGTGCCTTTTTTTGGCAGCAGGAGACAGCAGTTTTCAGTGAATAACTTCTAAAAACCTACCATACACTCTCTGCTCAGTATCAAACAGAGATCAGACACAGACAAACGACGTCTAGTGGGAGAATACAGTGGACCGTTTACCCTCATATGTTGGAAAAGGCTAAAACCATGACTCTAAATGAATGATAATGGTTTTCAATAACTGCTAGATGTGTAAATTAACAACTGTTTGCAAACAGTTTGTGAAAGTGATGTTCATAATTCATTTCTGCTGTCCTCAAGTGGCCAAAAGAATCTGTTATTTTAGGTATAAGGTTTCACTTTTTATTACATGATGCAGGCAACATGATCAGTCTCAATGTTGAAGATGAGTGAATTCAGCAAGGAAAGTCATGAGTTGCGAATTCTTTAGTAAGGAAGGAGTAAAAGAAGGGGTCAAAGGCCAGCAATTTAGATTTGCTCTTCATAAAATTTGGTGATTAAAGAAGAAACATAAAAATTGAAGCAGCAGAGGCTGAGATATTCTGACTTTTGATTTCCAGTATGGGATAGGCTAAAAAAAAAACTGTATCTTACATTTCCCATAATGCAGGTTAATGTGGACTTTTGTAAAGTAATTTTGGAACTTGAAAAGTCAGTTAAATGTCTTTCAGTGAAATTGCATCAGACTATACTTTAAAATCTGCAGGTTGTTACATATGTGTGTAGACTGCTCTGGTGAGATGAAAGTGGTATGGACTTGTTCCCATTCATCGCAGTCCCACCTGTAAGACTTTGGAGTCTGTCCCTCTGCCTGCACCAGCCTGATTCAAACTGAGTCTGATTGGAAAATGAATGCTGCTTAAGTTCAGTAATTACGTCCCTGTCCCGTTAAATATGACACTGCCATAGCCTGCGGTTTGGGCCCGACTCCAAACACTTAGAATATGAAGCATCTAATGTATTTGAGTCCAGTCTCACGAGACACTCTTATCCAGTGTGATGGTTGATTTGTGCGAATTGTGGTTGGTTGTGTATGTGTGTGTTAGTGCTTGCAGTCATCAACGGGTCATCCGAGAGAAACTCTTCAGCTTGTCAGCTACTCCAATTTCTAATCCAAACTTTCTCCACATATTCTCACTCTCAAACTCACAAATCTGCAGACATACAAATACTTTCACGCAGTTCTGCTTACACCCACAAATTTGGCTTTGCATGACACACACTATCACAAGTGTTGCAAAATAACTGACCCGCCACTCACCCTGAACATAATGCGCTTGCAGTTTTTTCTTTCCTTCTCCTCCTCCTGTTCATCTCTTCTATTTCTCTCATCCCTTCTTCATCTCCCTCTCTCTGTTTTCCTACCTCAACCTTTTTGTCTCTACATGTAGATAATGTTTTTCTCATTTCTCTGTCCTCTTTCGCTACCTCATCTCTTTGATCGTTCTCAATCCCATCTTGCCCCTCTTCTTTCTGCCATATAGCCTTTCCTGCCACCCTTCCATATTTCCAGTGTGTGTTGTGTGCACCTGTGTATGTTTACATAGCTGAGGCTAATCAACATAAAATTTCAAATCCACCACAAACACCGGTCGAAAAGCAACACACAAACACACCACTTCTTAGCTGTCAACATTTCCCACCCAATCAGAGACCCTGCGGCGGCAATTATTTGGACCCTGATTGGCTAACACGACAGGATGTAGCTTGACAAAGTGTGTGTGCGTGTGTGCCTGTGCGCACTATGTATGTATGCGCAAGTGGCAGTTTGATGATTCAGCAGGGTTCCCGGCTTTCTAAGGGGAAATCCTGAGTAATAGAGCAATTACCCAATCAGCCCTCTGCATCCTGCACAGTAGGTCAGTGACAAGCCAACCCAGGCCTCTGAATCACAGTGATGGATGTATTGATTAATGCGACACACACAAACAACGCACGCACGCACACACACACACATAAAAACTTTTCTGCATCGCTCTCATGTTCATCCCTCCATCTTCCCTCTCTCTGAAACAGAGGGAAGTATAGAAATGGGTTGGAGGAACAGCAGGCTGGAAATAAGAGATGGGAGTCGTACAAGAACCCTGATACATGGGGCGTGGGGGTCGAAAGAATTCTCAGTGATTACTTAGTTGAGGCCACGTACCAAGCACGTGTGATCACAGAGGCGACTATCAGCCATAATGAAACACAAACTCCACTGTAACTCACCACAAATAGCTTTTTTTTCCCTTGACGTGAGACACTAATAAAAGCAAAACAACACTGCTCTGCAATGAGCCTGCAGGGGAAACTGGTTTCCCTTGAGTTTGTTGATTACTGCGTCTCACATTCTAATGTTTAGCAGTGCTGATACAGACAGGAACGCTCTGTGCTTCGCTGTCAGACTTAGACTATACGCGTTGCACACTAAGTACAAGCTGGTTTTCTTCTGACAGTCATCACCCACGCTGTATTCTGCACCATGATTCACTTGAGCATCTACAACCTACTGCATCTGTTGAGTGTAGTTGTAATGCAGGCAAACACCTGTGAGTTTGCAGACTTACGGTAGTGTTGGTTCGAATGCTACTATACAGCCATTGGCGGCATGTTGCCAACATGTGCAGCAGATATGAATATTTAGCAGCCTTGAGAGGCTCACTGTTTAAGGTTTTATATCATGCAACTGTCTACAAGAAGCCCTAACCACTGCCAATCCTCAGTTTATTGTGTCAGTCAGTTGTAACAGAGTAATGGGAAACAAATTTTTGTGATTTTCTGACTTTTTATTGACCAAATATAAAATCAGTAAATCACAAAAAGATCATGACGACATCAGTTAATAATGAAACCGATGAGTAGTTGCAGCCCTTATGTGATAGATCCAACCTATCTACTTAGTTATTACATCTTACATTGTAGACTTGAGGCTGAGCAGGTTGATATTCTTGCTTGCATAACACACTTTGCTGTTGGTGAGGACTTTTCTGATGGGACTTAACACATCAAAGTTTGGTGTACTGTATGTGTGTAAATCCATGCCCTCTTTTCCCTCACCCGTCTCCAGAGGGGGTTTTCACAAAGCAGGATTAGCAAGTTAGCCAGATAACTTTAAAAAGTACTTTCGTTAGCGGTTCTCAGTCTGCACAGCTGAATCATATTTCTAAACCCAATATTCAAATGTAGTTTCATAGATTCATATCGGTGTTACCGAGAGAATGGAATAATCTTTTACAGATTATTTTATGTGGGTAACGTCCTAATCCTGACTCGTGAAATTCCCATCAAGACCTGAAATCAGTATCAGTCCTAGGTATTTCTTACAAATGCAGGTACATTGGCCTCCATCTTTCGCCTCCCCTTCTTACCCCTCTTTTCTTCTTCATGCTCTTTCATCCATTCCCACTTGTGTCACTCTCCCATCCTCTAATCCTCCCCAGTCGCCTCACACACTCACACATTTTTTAACATTTGGCTCTTCCCCATTTCTCCTCCTCCCTCCCCTATACCTCCCTCCCCAAAACCATCCCTCCGTCTGTCTCCAGCGGTTGCCGTGGTTACAGTTTGTTCTGCTCATCAGGCGCCTGCTGTGCCTAAACAGACTGTCAACAGTTTAATTACTCATCCTCTCATCCCTCTATCTTTCCTTACTTCTGTGCTACACTTTTGCTTGTTGCTTTCACCTCTGAATGAGGGGACTCTAAGTAACTCCTCCTCTCTGTGACATACTCTTTGTCTCCTATTATCTCTTTCTTTTGTCATCCCTTCTTTCACGCCCTTCTTTCCTGCGATGTTTGACTGCTAACAGTCTAATTACTCATGCCTTTAACATTCAGTCACATCACTTTTACTCCATTCATCCATTCACCGCTCCATCTCTTTAAACCGAGGCCTCCCTCTTCAGTGTGCCAGTGCTTTATTAGTGTAGTTTTTCTTTTCAGACATTGTTATTCCTCTATTCCCTTATCCCCACTCCCTCTTATCATCCACCTCTCAAGTGTCATCACTCGCCTTTTCATTCTTCATTACTCAGTCTCTCTCCATCCTCTGAGTGCTCCTCCCTATCTTAAACAGTCAGTCTTGTAATTACTCCTCTTCATCATGCTATCGTCCTGTACCTCTCTGTCCGTCATCTACCACTCGCTTCCTCAGCCATAGACAGCGGCCTGATGTCTTATCCTTTGATCCTCAGTCTCTTCTGCAGCAGCCAAGCCTTTCACGTCTCTCCCTCTGCCGTTTGTCATTTGCTCATCCATCCATTCATCCATCAAGTGCCACCCCCCTGACATTGACCACGTCTCCCTTGTTTCAGGGTTTCAAATCTTCCTCTTCTCGCCCTGATTGAAAGCTGGTTAAATCAGAAAGGTGTGTGACATCCTACATCGCTCATTCATCATCTTTGATGTTTTTTCATGTGTCTGCCTTTGTCAGTTTCACATAATTATCCTTAATGCCTGCAGGTGTCGCACTTAAGGTTCGTTCAGTCACTACTTCCTGAACACTTACTTTGTCCCACTCATCAGCTTCCTTTTGGGCTTTTTATTACTCAATTGACCGTTTGCTAAACCCCTCCCCCAACGAGCTATAGGCTAGTCATAGCTTAGCAACTGTAACTATGCGAGGCAGACCTGTCGAGCTTTGCTCTTTACCCTGTTGGTGACTGGAAATAAGAAGCCTGCTTTAGTCTACTTCTTGCAAATTAGCTCTTGTTATCATTGTAAGCTGCTTATGTGCCATTTGAGAACAGAAAGCTTGACAGTTTATAGTAACTAAATGCGGGGGAGGAGCTTAGCAAATGGTCAATTAATTGATCTGCTTTTTTTTTTCTTCCCCTCCTTCAATGAGTGGCCCTTTGCCTGACAGTGTTTTTTCTTTATTCCTTCATCCACTCACCAGTCTGTTCGTTTTGGCAAAGCTCCTGCTTTGAGCAGGGAGCATCCCATCTGTTCATGCATCTCCCTTACTGTAGCCCCAGAATGACAGACACCCTCGGTAGCAACGAGCCGCACAGAGCATTAACAAGATAATTCAGAAAATGTTCCTTTTATTCCACTGTTATTTCGCTGTTTGAACCACGTGACACTTACCTGCTCTGTATTCTTATGACTATCACTAGCAGGAGTGCGAAGCCAATTATAGAATTATGATTTGGTTAATGAATATCAAAAGGCCTCTTTGTTACACTCTAAAAAGATTCAGTCATCATCCTTTCAGAATTAGCGCTGCCCCCGTTCAAAGCAAGAGTCACAACTGCTGTAAACGATCAACAGAGCAAGTAATGGGGCCTGTCTCTCTTATTCAAAAAGCGTATTGTTCATAAAAATAGTTTCACGTATGGTGTAGTGTTTTTTTTTTAAGCTGAATCTCTTTTGTTTGCAGGGTAATTATTTTCCTCTAAGGTAGCATTTCATTTTTTCCCCCAAGTTACGCCTCATAATTGGCACTTCTATTACATATAAAAGCCCCATGATACAGCATATTCCCCTTGTACTCATATCTCTA
This sequence comes from Scortum barcoo, assembly GCA_023238725.1. Taxonomy (NCBI): domain Eukaryota; kingdom Metazoa; phylum Chordata; class Actinopteri; order Centrarchiformes; family Terapontidae; genus Scortum; species Scortum barcoo. The sequence goes on along the minus strand of CM041532.1, from coordinate 18,499,816 downwards.
AGTAGCTCATTACTGGTCTTAGTGATCTTTTACAGACTATTTGGGGTCATGTAAGACTAATTGTAGCCAATGGTGTAACAGTAGAAGGATACATAATGATGGCCATCTGTCATTTATAATTGTTTCTTCCTCATCTATCTTTCTATTTTTATCTCTCTACAGTAAATCACCATTAATTCATCATTCTAGCCTGAAAGTGCCTCTTTCTAACATTTTTTTATTATCTTGTCACTCATCATTCTAGACTTACTAAAATCTTCTTGTTTATCTCAATTATCATTTCATCAATCAGTCCTTCAGTCTTTCATTATCTGTATCCCTTATTTCTCTACATCTGTCTCCTTGTTGTTCCTCCCCCCACTGTTGTCTCTCTCTCTCTCTCTCTCTGCTGCCATAAGCCCTTCATCATTTCACTCACTAATCTATTCGCCTTTCTTCCTGTTCCTTCCATTCATCTTTCGCCTTTCTACGTGCCGCTTGAAGAAGTCTGCTCCTCACTTCTCCTCTTCTTACTGCAATCATTTCATCTGACCACTCTCAGACCTCCGTGCCCATGACCATCGTGTCGCGTGTCACCCCGCCCTCCCCTTTGCTCCTTTCCCACCTTCCTGCATCTCTTTTCCACTTCCTCCCTCACACTCTCCCTCTCCACCCGTCTCCATTTCTTTCTCATCGCCCTCTTATCCTCCCATATATCCACTCAGTCAGTCTGATCTCCTGTGTCAGTGTGCCAAATCTGTGTGTCTGTTTGTGTGTGTATGTCTGTGTGTGTGTGTGCTCAGACACAGCTTACGTAAAAAGCCTCAAACAGAAGGGAGGTTAGAACTGTTCTGTGTTGTTGCTGCTGCCGCTGCATCCACACACTTTTGCCATGTCCCTTTACACACATACACACACACACACACACACACACACACACACACACACACACACACACACACAACACACACACACACACACACACACACACACACACACACACACACCAGGTGAGATTACATAAAGGCAAGGTGATGAAAGCCAAGCTGAGACGCACCTAGTGAGTAATCTGATACAGGACAGCTGGCTGACACTCACACACACACTGACTGAGACACACAGACAGGACACAGACAGGAAGAGAGAGATTCTGGGTATAGTAGGGGTATGTAGAGCAAAAAAAAGGGGACTTAGAGGTGTGGAGGGATTAGAATAGAAGGATAAGAGAAGAAAAGCATACAATCATCTGGGCCATGTGGGAGATTTGAGTGTGTGTGTTGTTCTGTGTGTACTCTGACATTTGCCTCTTATGTTTTTGTTGTTATGAATGCACATCTGTTCATTATTTATAGGCCTGTGTGAGTGAGTGTGTGTGTGTGTGTGAGAGAACACTAAGTTCCCAGTCCAGTGAGTGCTGGTGTTCACCACACTGATGTGCTCAGTGATTCAGCACAAGAAAGCTAACCATGCAAACCCGTATCCACCTTTACTGGGCCAATATATGTCAACTTATATATAGATATCTATGTGTGTCTTTTTGTGTGTGTTTGAAACTGCATGAACGTTACCTTTTCCGTCTGTGCGGCTCTATAATCCGAATCAGCTCCACATGTTATCCAGGTTTATATGTGTGTGTTGTGTGTCTGTGTGTGTTGTGTGTCTGCGCGCGAGTGTTTAGCCCAGATCTCGCCCCAGGTGTTTCTCCTTGTGTTGGCCCAGCGGGATAGGCGGGGCACCAGGGGGTGGAGGGGGTGGGGGAGCGGTGGGTTGTGTGTTTACGCTGAAACCTGTCCTACTCCCCTTCACGCGCACACCCCCCCCAAACACATCAAAAGGAGGTGGATGTCGGTCAGTGTCAGAAAACCAGAGAGTTGCTGAAATTCCAATCCCACAATATCCTCTTAGGCTTCTATAGATGAAGAAAACCTGGAAAATCTCGAATTACTCGCTCAATCCTGGCGCGGTATTCCGAAATAGAGACCTCAGTTTGAGAAAAAAAAATCCACGAATCCACTTTGCTTGAAATCCTATTTATGGAGTTTTGATACGATTTCCTCATGGCTGTGTTCAACTTCTTTCTATCTGTGGAGCAGTTCAGTTGACAGACGACAACGGCGATCTTCACCTCTTCTCCTCACCTCCTCCCACTCCCCCTGTCCTTTTTTGTTCTCCTCCCCCCCTCACTCATACACCCCTGTTTTGTCTCCTCTCATTTATTCATCTGGCTCTGTGGCTTTCCCTCCTATTGCTTCATTCTTTCACACATTTGTTTTTTCCCTCCTCCTGTTTCTCTCATCCCTCACTTCCCAGAGTGATTTCCAGGGTGTGTCACGGGGCCTCTCTACGCTCTACACAGCATGATCCGCGTTTGTTCTCCCACATTGAACTAGTTGTTCGTTGATGACCTTGGAGAGAGGCGCAGAAAAGGGAGGCTTAGGAGTATGCTGGAGAGATGGAGGGATGGCTAGAAACCTGCAAAAGAGGAGAAGCAGAGAGAGTGTGAAGAGAATGAACTGTGTGCACTGTACATGTGCTCCATTAATGCATTCCTTACTCTCTGTGTGTGTGTGTGTGTGTGTGTGTGTGTGTGTGCACTGACATAAATCACAGAAACACTGGATTGAGTTCATTGTCACTTTTGACCACCTGACCTCCCCTTCCCCTAGATATCCACGTCCATCCCTCTTTCCACAACTTCTGCTGTCCGTCATTCACTCCTCCCTCATGGCCTCTTTAAATCCCTCTCCCCACCATGCCACCCCCTTTTTTTTTTCTCTCCTCTGCCAGCCCCCAAACTCCAACCCCACCCCCCTCCCGTCTGTCCCTCTCACCTGTCTGTCAAAGAGAATCAATAGTTCTGAGACTCTCTTAACGCCTCTCAGCAGGCTGCATTGGCTTGTTCTTGCTCACACACATAAACACTCTCTGGAGCACGCAAGCACACGTGTACACACTCACTGTCTCACACACACACACACGGTCATGCAGCACATTCACGCATACTTGCACATACACTGCCACCATCACGCACTTTTACAGCCACTAAGTAGTCTATGCATTTCTCTCTCTCTCACTTGCTTTCTCTTCCACTCTCTCACACACACACACACAAACAGAGTCTAATGAAACAACTGGGCTATTGATCAGCGCCATGAATGTCAGACAGTTCAAAAGTCTGCCCCCCCTTCCCACATGCACGCACTCCCTGGCCTGTCAATCAAACTCCGACACCTTCACGAAGACAATCTCGTTACCTTGTTCCAAAGCTGTGCACTCACTGTGCGTTTGTGTGTGTTCCATAGTGTGTTCATGTACATTAGTGCAGCAGCTGCATACATGCAGCCTCTCTGCCGGATTTTTTTTCTTCCTGAATTCAATTGAAAATCCTTGAGTTTTTTTTTCTCTTTTCTTTTCATTCCTGTTTATCAGCTTCTCCTCCTCCAGCTTTAACTCTTTCTACTTCAGAAGCGTAATACAGCTGCTTGGTGTCTTTCTATCCGTCTTTAAGTCTGGTCCTTTCATCCTTATCTAACATGCCCGTACCCCCTTTTTGCCCTCTGCTAGATGAAAAGGTGGAATTACTAACCTCGTTTTCCGGATCATTCCACCACGACTCCTGGAACCGTCACATCTCCCTGTCTCCGCATGGCTCTCTCTCTCTGTCTCAGCTCCGTGGAAAAACACCCATCTCTCTCTCCTCTCTCTTCTCTCTCTCTCTCCCTCTCTGTCTCTCTCTCTCTCTGTCTACCTCACCCCCCCCTCTCTCTCTCTCTCTCTCCCGCTGGTCGTCCCCTCACTCGGTCTCGACAGCTGCAGCGCTCTGTCTGCCTCCTCTGTCGCTCTTCCGCCAGGCTGTAGGCTGATTGAATTTTAAGTCATGTTAATCCCACAGAACAGGTACTGAATGAAGGAGGGGACGCGGCAATAAAGAAGAGAGAGAGAGAGAAAATAACAGAATGCAGAGAGTAAGCTGGCTTGTATTTTTAGAAATCTCTCTCCTTCAGGGAGGTTTTCTCCAGTTTTGTTCCCCTTTACTTGCCCTGCCTCCACTCAGCCACTTCTCCTCTTCATTTATCCATTTATCCTCTTGCTTTTTCCTTGATGTTTTTGGCTCACTATGTCCTTATCTGGAGGAGAAGAGTGTGTGTGATTCCCCGCGAGGAGCAGGAGAGAGGACTGTGATCTGTCTCCGGCAGCGTCTAGCATCGGACTGAGAGAGAAAGGGAGAGAGGGTGCATGAGAGCGAGAGAGCAGCATGAAGATGTGGAGCAGCAGGCGGAGGAGAGTGAGGAGGAAGAAGGAAAAAAAAGAAGAAAGATGGAATAATTTAGGAGGAGGAGGAGGAAAAGGATGATGAGGAACTGGAGGGAGGAGGGAGGATGAGAAACGGGGAGAACCAGGGGACAGGGAAGAGGAGTAACGATTATGGAAGGCAGTGATGAAAGTAACTAAGTAAATTTATTTAATTACTCCACTGAGGTAGAGATCTGAGGTACTTTTACTCAAGCATTTCCATTTTACACTAATTTATGCTTTTTACTCCTCTACATTTATTTGACACCTGGAGTTACACATTACGTCATTATTATTTATGTATTATTATTATTATTGATAAATTATTGACGCACTGTTATAAATTTACTATTGTACAAAATGAAAATCATGTAAAGTAGCTCCACCGGCTTATATTGTATACTAAAGGAAAAGGTCCGTAACATTAACAAATCCCATAAATTGACCAAAAACCAACAGAGACTTCTCTGTATTAACAAGTCCTGCCCATGTAGCCAAAGCTGAATATAGTTAATTCCTCTGTCATGAGACCTCCATTGTTGTCCAAAAAACTACTGAAAACACAGCAATGAGCTATAGCATTGTGCTGGGTGACGCCATAAAGTTAAGAGCTAAGGTTTATTTTAAATCAGTCCCACGTGCACTGTCCTGGTGCCGGTAGTACTCACCAGAGCACTGAATGTGCAGCTGAAAATAGTCCCTAAAAAAATACACTATTTTCACCCTTGTTTTGTAATGTGGTAACATGCTTAAATCTTTAGTGCCCAGCTTTTTCCAATTTCAGAAAATGATCATGTGCTTTTCAAAAATAAAACTAAAGATTTAAATCTTCTGTAAAAGCAAATTGACTTAGTGGTTGAGTGCCCAAAAACGGTAGGAAAGTATTGAAAAACAGCTGAAAATCAAAGTTGGTTTTGATATTTTTGTGGAATTAGTTTAAAATGAGAAACATAAGAATATAGGGTAAACAGTCAAATAATAAATAAAGGTGTGGTGTTTTACACACAAATTCCACTCTCTGAAAGGATATGGCTAATATAGGTTTGAAGTTTAGTGTATATATAATAATTTAACCCTCCATAAGGGGGTCATTCTGCATTTTAAATATCTTTGATACACTTTTGTGATAATACCTCTTTACTTTCACTTGAGTCGAATTATGAATGCGGACTTTTAGTTATTCCAGAGTATCTTTGCAACGCGGTATTCTTCAGTAATGTAAAGAATCTGAGCATTTCTTCCACCACCAATGGATAGCTAGGAAGGGGCAGGGAAGGAGAGATGGAAAGATGGAGGAGGAAGAGGAGGAGATAAAAGTCTGCTGGTATGACAAGGCGAAGCTCTGAGTGCCTCCAGCAACTCTGGGTCAGACCGGAATGAGAGGGGGAGCAAAGGAAGATGATTAAGAGAGAGTGAGCACACGAGTGCCGACTTGTGAGGAAAGAGAGGTAGAGAAGAGGCCAAGGATCTCTGGGGGGCGTAAGGGAGATAAGTGAGGGGTTAGCGAGGGATAGAAGGGAGGAGTGGATGGAGTGATAGCATGGCGATAGGAAGTGTAGCTGATATGACTTCAAACGGCGGTCGAGCGCTTGATTTCCCCGCCGCGCCGATAGCTGCTGGAAATAGCCGTTTAATGGAAACCGTCTGTGGCTGTGAGTGTGTGTCGGGGTGTGTCCCACCACTGAGGCAGAACCCATAACGCCTGAGATATTGGATGTTGGAATTAAGTTGTCTCCAATATTCACACATGTGCAGGTCCGTTTTGTCAACACAATCACTCACTGGAGATGAAACATCAGAAAAATGGGAATGAGAGGTGTTTTAAAAAAAAAAAAAAAAAACAGATTTGGTTGCGTTATGGGTGAATTGGTTTTTCATGTATCCCAATTTCCACCTAGACACCTAGTCAATTTTTGTCCTTTATTCACTTCTCCACCCTCTCAATATTTCTAAATCTGCACCTCTCCTCCCTATTTATCTCCACCCTTTTTAATTTAACTCTCATCCCACTTTCATGCATCTCCATTTTTCTTTCTTGAATTTATTTTTATCCCTTGCTTTTTCCCTCTTTACTGTCACTCCATTTTTTCTCCCTCTGCTGTGGGCCAGTGTATTTTTAACCTAGTAAGCCAGACCTCCCTCAAAGCAAGGTCCAGCAAGGAGAAGTTTGATATATCATTTCACCCAATCGTATCCCGTTTACAGCGCGCAGCTTTATGGCTCATTGATTCACAATTAATCAAACCTCTAGCGGTTTGGCACCCAGTCCGCTCGTCAGGGAGAGTGACCTTGCTGAATGAAATAAACTAACGTGACCCACTGCTGGGTGATGGATGAAGTGAGTTCACCAGTCAGGGGAAAATCTCATTACCAACTGGCTTGTTAGTTTGCATTAAAGAAATTTCATTTAGGGCAGCCCCCAATCAGTTTACCTGTGCATATTTTTACATTACATTTCTTATCAGAGAAATTAAAAGTGACTTTAACACCATGGGGCACAGGTCAAAAGATTTTGTGTCCTCAGAACATTTCCTGCGACCACAGATCAGTCGCGTTCAAGTGAAGTGCACTGGGGAAAGTCTTTCCCCCCCGCAGGACTGAACTAAGCAGAGAGATTGGCAGGATCTTTTTTAGTTCATTCTGAGTAATGCTGCACTTAATCAGAAAGAGGGCAGACCTATTCTGGTTCGGTCAAGCCAAATTAGCCCTCAAAGTGAGAACAGTTGCAGGGGAGTCGGCCTACTGACCCTGGACTGAACAAATCTATCAACTACTTTTTTTTTTTTTTTTTTTTTAATTGCAAATTGGTTCAATGGTTAACTCACTGGTGGTGTCAACAAACTGGAAACATCTCAATATTAAGTATGCATGTCTTTCACTCAGGAGCATGCTAACACTTTACTCAGATTTGAAGTGACATCACAGGTTTTGTCATATACCTTTCAAAGAGATCTGCTTTGACAGAGTTTTATGAGGAAGGAAATGCATTCAGAGCATTTGTTAGACCTCAAGGACACACAACACGTATTGGTGAGAAACACTGAGTGCAAACATAACTCTTGTTTAAACTCCACATGGCACCTGTTAACCTCAGTCATTGATTCATTTGAAATCCAATTTGCTGGAATACACAGCCAAATGTTACATACATTTACACGCACACGGTGGGAATAAGGAATAGATTTCTTTGCCACCTTTTTAAACAGCGGGAAGCATAACAGTCGAGGCAGTCTTTTTCTGAATGTTGTCAACTATGGGGGTTTTCTACCAACAGGCAGACAACAGACAGGTGAAGAATAAAAACTTCAAACAGGGAAACTTGACAGAAGCTGAACAACATGTCTTCAACAGCAACGACAATGTATTCTTGTGTGTGTGTGTGTGAGAGAGAGAGAGACAGGGAGAGAAATGGGTAGTCACTTGTTTATTAGATAGTTGAGATTTTGAGGAATTGAAATCTTTGAATTAAAAAATCAGCCTTAAATGAACCAAGTTGACACCTCTCCTCCACTTTCTATATATTTATCTGTCATTTGACTGGCTTGTCATCTAGTGAGAACAAAATGTTTCTGTGTGTGTAAATGAGTCACAGTTTGTGAGACACAGCGGCTATATATAGGAAACACTGAAACACACAAAAACAAACACACTCAATGAACGCCTGTACACACAAACATGTCACACATAATCACCAGTGTGTCAAATGCTTCCATTCTCTCTCTCACACACACACACACACACACACACACACACACACACTCAGCTTCACACATGGGCACACTTAGAGCATACATTTAATGCGATTTTTAACCAAATACATGACACATACGTGCGCGAATAGAGCATGATTTAGCATACACACAGATTGGCATGATCGCATGATTGCATGCTCAAACACAGAATGTCACAGAAATCAGGACACGGCCAGCACACCCTGCAGTCAGACACACCTCTTACAAGGCTAAGTGAAACGAGTGCTCACATGCTCACACACTTGCTCGGCTGTGATGTCAGGGGTAAATGGTGTGGAGGTTTAGATCGAAGGGCAGAGCCCCTTCTATTTGTCTCAATCTAGCGATAATTAGAGACAAGGACAGACACACACAGTCTCACACACACAACACTGCTCTCTAATTTTCCTCTTGGAGCCGTTTGCGTGTCATTCTGCTTTTATGTATTTCCTCTGCATTAGTAATAGTGTCTCGAAATGATTTCCCAGTTACTGCTGGCAGACCGTTTTACCAGCCATGGGCAGCAGTCAATGAAGTATGAGGAAAACATGCTGGCCCTTATTTGTCTGCATTGCTTTAAGTGTAAAACCTTGACAAATACGCTGAGACGCAAAGATGCAGGCTGGAAATGACTTGAGGGATATATTGGTTAGAGGAAAAAATCAAACGTGCAGGCCCAGTGTTTCCAAGAGTGAGTAGCTGTAATTCATTATGTGCTGCTGGAGTTTTAACAAACAGTGGCTGTAAGAGGCAACTGATAAAACTTTCTTCATGTGGGGCTACATAATGGGTCTGTACAGAAATGCAATCAGCTTTTACAAAAAGGTTGTTAAACGTCAAATTGCGAAGACAAAGGTACAAATGAAAAGATGCAAATGAGATTTTGTTTGCTGATCGTTTCCCCTGAAATAAGATGCCATTTCTTAGCATTAGAAAAGCTGTCTGTGTGTGTATTGCAGGAAGAAAGACAACATTTTTAGACATTTATATGCATATAATTATCAGATTATAGCTAATAATATGTGTGAAGTAGTCCAGCGGAAATTTTTATGGCTTGTACATTGAAGTGTTCCATTAATATCCCAGTGTTGTCAGAATAACACTACAGTTTACCCTCGTGGCAATCTTTGTTTGAACATTGTAGTAAAACGCTTGCTTTGAGTTGTTGTTTCAACATTTTGCAGCATGTACGGAGCTGCTCTCCCTGAAGAAAGACATGCCACTCTGTAAATTGCACTTGGAAGCACAGAAAGTTTGTTTGTAGCCTGGAGAGTGCTCGTCAAGACAATGCAGCAGAGGAGCAGACTCGAGTTTCTCACCAGCTGACATTTTTTGGCGTGAGTCATCAAGCAGTTGGAATGCCATGTGTCGCAAAATGCTGCTAAAACTCCAACAGAGAGTCATAGCTGGATTAAGGTGTTTACTTGACTGAAATACCCTTAAATAATGCAACTAAAATTGCACATAGCTCACTGAGATTAGGCTCATTCTGATTATTAGAAAAACTCCAGTAACAGAGTATGTTGTTTACATGGGCTCCACCTCAGTCACATTACCACCTTAATCGCATTATGACTGGATTATTGGGTGTGTGAGTAAACATGGCTAATAGACATCTCATGCAGTAGGACATTTTGACTTGTTAAATGCAGGTGTAACTAATAACATTAATAAATGGCTGCATTCTTATGGGTGTGCCAGTGCCAGAGCCCTGGTGTTGCTCACGCTGGCTCACTGGCGCTGCTTATTGGCATAACTAAAAGGAAAGTGGCCACGTTTTCACCTGTGCTTACCCCTATGTCAAGGCTCATAAAGGTCCATAACTTTTGCGAGCTTCTGCTGCCAGACAGCCATTTAAGCACCACGGACAGCGCACACGATCTGTTTGCACTGCCTCATTATAAGAACACATGTATATACGCACTGAGTGGCAGGAGGAGGGGTAGGAGCCCTGATCAAAAAGCATTAAAAAACCAAATGTGAAAGCCTATAAATACTGACTAGAAAATCACAGGCAACCACAAGGCTATAAAAATATTCAGATAAATAATGCATCATGTTCTGTGCTGAGAAAATCTAGACAGTTATAATACATTCTGTAAATAAAAGGCAGCTATTAGTCATTTGGTGTTCTGGGCTCCCCTACTCCCTGAAAATAGAGACTTTGGATGTTTTAGGAATAAAGGCATCATGCTGATCCATACACCGAAGGGAAGGATTAAATATGGTCTTGTTGGTTGAGTCAACATTTCTATTTCAGTGAGCTTTTTAAATAGGCTGGCTATCTTTGCTCAATATTTATTAGTGCGGATGCATGGATGAATCACCTTTTCACTACTGACAGTAGTCATCGATACAGAGAGCCCATTAGATGAGATGCATTAAACTGACAGAACAGTATATTGCGGCATAGGCCATTATCATGATGGTAAATGGAAACTGGTTGAATTGAATTTTTTTGAACATATCCCAGAATGCGAAGAGGGTGAGACACTGCTTTACTTTGATCTTTAATAAGCAACATGTTACTCACTGAATCCTGTTTTTGCATGGCCTGGTAGGCTGTCACCTAAAATAACCCTGGCCTTGATTATGAGAAACGTTGTAGTAAAATTTCCAGTTGCTTTAAAATGAACATCTAAGCAGAAGGGTATGAGCAGAACCTGGTAAGACCTTTTTTTTTTTAAAATAGAAAGACATTTTAATTGAAAATAAAATGATTAATTTTCACTGCAAAGTGCATAATAAAATGTGGGCTATTGTGTTGCAGAGAATGTTGAGAAGGTATTAAGTGGAAACAGAAATTTATGAATTCTTGTCATAGCCGTACTTGCATTGAAATGGCTTACCAAGAATAAAACGGACAAATGTTCTTCTTGATCTATCGCTGTAACCTATTTTAGCTTGCTGTCATGGTGATATCCAGCCAGGTTATTGTTTCTTGGTTGAGTATGAACACCCCTGTCTGCTCTGGTGTGGGAAAACATTTGTTGCTGGGAGTGTTGACACTTCAGGAACATTTTGTAACATTGTCAGCACAAACCTGACACCAAAATGTGTTTGAAGCAATAGAGTATATCATATTTGAGTGTGCAGCCAGTACCCACTAATTAGACTGGCAAAGGGTTGTTCAGCTACAGTATTTCTATAGGCCGTGAAATTGACCACGACTTGAGGATTCATCTTTAGCACCATGGTTACCTCTTTTCGCTTCATTTTGAGCTGTTTATTTTCTTAGTTTCTTTCTTTTGACACTGCAGTTATATATTTATTTATTTTTTTTTTTTTTTTGAGTGCACTGTGTCTTTAGGCTTTATATTTTTTATGTCCGCTGGTCTTTTTACTCCTCAATTGATTTCTCATTTTATTTCACCGCTCCTCAGACTATTTGAACACAAACTGTGGCCTCACACATAAAACCAAATGGCTACTGCATGTTGCACTTTACAAAAATAGCATAGCTCCTGATCTCTTTAAACTATGACTCAGGATCCAAAGTGAGTCACAGGCATTGTTTGGAGGATAGCTGGTTGAAGCGTTGTCAAAGGTAAGCAGTCTGATAATGAATGGTAATACTATGCAGATTATGTACCTGTGAGATAAAGCTAAGGGTTTCAGCTGTTAATTGCTTCTAATAGTTTTGTGTATCTCTTCACACTAGTGGATCATGGCTTTATGTGATGGTTATATAGCCAAAGTTAAACTGACCATTGTTTGACATTTTTCTTTGATGTAATCGAGAGTTACAGTCCAAGCATTTTATTGCACGTAATTAGCAATAAGATACATTTAGGTGTTTTCCAGCTCCAGCTGTGAGGTCTCACAGCAAGACAATGAATTTCATGTTTCATTCTGGAGTTGAAACATTTTCAGAAACTTGAATCTCCCCCAGCACTGTGAGTTTTTGGATTATATGTCGACCAGTTAGCATTCATAGCACATGGATGGAGGCTGCTTCTGAGCTGGTAGCAGACATGGTATTAAACTACACATCACTCCAAACGGCTTTGACAGGTCAACAAGTATCTGTTGACACGAGTATCAGTCGACCAAAAGAACTGCCATTAAAACTTGCAATCATCAGAACCCCCTGCCCGAAGCTTATCTGGCACTAATCTGAAATAGTGGGCTAAAATGATTCAGCATGTATATCCACATTAAATTCATCACACGGCCTATAGTTTAGAGCCTGAGAAGTCCCCATTAACATACCTGTATAGAAGGGCTTCTGTATTTGTTGTAGAGTATCAGTTTATACTATAATTTTAGACCAAATAAGTTCCAATTCTACTTCTGGTGTGTGTCCATGTGATAGGGGTAATAATAAGGTTATTGAGCTGAGATCTCAGAGAGAAACTATGAATTCCTAATGCTTTCCCTGGGCTCTGAAAGGGTGAAGATCCCCTGCCACTTCATGCTCTCTCAATCCTCTCTAGAGGAGCCTTGGTTCAATGGTTTGTATTTTTGGGGGGAAATATTGATTTTCCAAAAGAACAACAACAACTACTGCATTGAAAAAGTTGTGCATATAGTTAATGAATGAAGAAATAAGATGCCAGTACTTGAGTTCAGGCGTCTTAATGCATTGCAGGATCCCATTCGGTCTTTCATTCCAAATACATGAATTCTGGTCGAATTTCTTACTTTTTTTGCAATGAATACAGACCAAAGACCAAACACCTGCTAACAGAGTCTGAGATGAAACGCTCTGCGAGTCTGGAGTACATCACGAGTCGTTTAATGCGTCACAGGCCTACTGCTTAAGGATTCCCAAAATACCACTAAGTAGCTATCTGTTTTAATACGCTTGTGTCTCAGGGTCCCTGAAAGAGTCTGAGAGGGTTTTCTTTTAGCTGGTTCAGCACCCCATTTGTTGATAGCAGGTGACTCTGAGTCACACTGTTAAAGTCACTCACGTCACATATTAGCTATGGCTCCTGGTGAATGTGTCTCCCCTGGTGATAAAGATGTTTATTTTAAGAGTTTAAGAGTTTAAAATGAACTAGTTCAGAACATTGACCTTCATTTTACCCACCCAGTTATTTAATCACCTTCCTACATTACCAATAACTTTTAGTAATCCTTCCAGAGAAAAGAGTTTAGAGCTATAGTTATATTATAGAGCCTCTGAAAAGAAAAAAATGTCAGTCCCTTTAAGTAAAAACACAGCACATTTTGTAGCTGCAAAGCATTTGCTTTTTAGACTGCTGGAGAAACTGTCAAATGAGCTATTGCTTTTACAGCAAATGTAAAAGGTGCTGAACATCAAGGCGAATTGGTGAGTGTAGTGCAAAGTCTTTGCTCTTTGGTAGGACCATGACCATTTGCTGGCCATTGTTCATGCTAAAATTTAGGCCTCCTATTGAACATTGTAGTTATGCGAGATATATCTTGGCAACAGAGAAAGAGCTGTTGCATTTCACACCAGTGGTCTCCTTTGTCTGGAATGCCTGAGAAGTTCAGCACGATGGACAGTGACCCAGTAAGAGTGCAGGCATTAAGAATGTCTCATCATTAGTGAGTGTCGATGTGTGTGTCTAACTCAAAGCATAAAGATTACTTTTCCCTCCTCTTGTTCTTTCCCAGAGCTTTATGAAGTGTTTCAGAAATAAATAAGGCATCTTTGCTTGATTATCTGGGCCTGTATCTCATGAAATCTCAGTATACACAGGTACACAGTTGCTTGCAAAAACAGGGACACCAAACTGTCATCCTAGAAAGAGATGGCATGTGTCATTTTACTTATTCATATTTTTGCATATTTCTTCATACCCTATGAGCATATTTAAAGAGGAAATATTTCTCGGCATAGCTCCCCTGATGAACTACAAGGTGAAAATTGCTCTGCCATGGAGCAGCGATAGAAGTTATAACTGGAAAGATCACTGATCGGATTTTTGTATTTCACTGAGGAAAAAGCCTCATGGCAAATGTCAAACACTAATTCCAGATTTCCTTTTTAGGCACAGCCATGAAATAGTCATGCACAAATCTCTTATCTTTGTATTGGAGCTGGTTCTAAGACGGGGCAAAGCAGTGAGTGTTGTTTTTTCAAGGCAGGAAAAACATTTCCAGAGTGCATGTCATGGCTGCAAAGGCCACTGGAATCAGATGACAACAGTTGTCATGATGAATAGTCATTGGTTAAGCAAGAGGAAAAGAGGTAAGAAATAGAGAAAATCAGAAGGCCGAGAAACTGAGCGTAGAATTGGTAGCAGCGCAGACACGAGAGCACGTCTGCGAATGCCGTCAGTGCCTTGACCTGCTCATTCGTCCTTTGACCTAACAAAAAAATAAACACAAGTCTGTTTGTGTGTCTATATACCTTTACCTCCACGTGTGTCACTGTGTGCTTGTTTGTCCATGTGTGTTGCATTTCAAGCCTTAGGTTCCTGAGAGTCTTCCATTATAAGTATTTGCTAAGTGTTTATGCGTTTGCCTGCTGCTGCCTTTGGGTTCTTGTAAAAGGTTGTGTTGTGCGCATGTGTGAGTATATGTGTTTATTTTGGGTATGTCTTGTCTGCTTGAGTAAATCTGTAGCCGATATGGGTGTGAGAGATCCCCTACATGTTTGTATGAGTGTGTCCCTTCAGTCCCCGGGCTTTGTGTGTGTGTGTCTGTGTGTTTTGATCTTGTTTATGTGTCCGGGCCAGTGGTTAAGGCGTGACGGATGGGGATAGGGGGAGACAGAGGAGGAGAGGAGAGAAAAGACGAATGACCTGACAGCTCCCCTGTTCAACTCCTAATCATTGAGGGAGCGTGGAGGCTGTGTGTGACAGAGGGAGGCAGTGTTTGTGTTGGGGTAAGACAGAGATCAGGTGTGTGTATTGATCATTTGTGTGTAATGCTGAGCACGATTTGAGTATCAGAGATAGTAAAGGTGCAGATTTTGAGTATGTATGCTCTTGTCTTTAAAACTGTTGTGTTTAAATATTTGCCTCAAGAAAGTCTTTTTTTTAAGGCGATAAAAGTACTGTCTGTGTGTATGTTTTTGTGTCAGAAAGAAGGGAAAACATGGCAAGTGTTGATTACTAGGAAACACGAAGCAACATATCAGACTTAAGTGGTGTCAGTTCAGATGCTTTTTGAAGAGTGTCTGCATTTAGAAAAGGATTAAAGATGGTGAGGGTCTGACCTCTACCAGGAGAATTGTTTACAAAGGGACCTTTGGGTGAGGCTGGAACCAGATGAGCTGTAGATCAGAGACACTCTGCCCACACAGGATTTCACCAAGTATGTTCTTGACTTTATAGGCAGGCATCAAGATTTGAAACCTGATGTGAGCCAACACAAGGAGCCAGTGGATGGAGTGCAGTAGCAAAGTGACATCTTGAGTTACTGGGTTAAGTTAGACAAGATTACCAGGCCCACGTTTCTGAATTGTCACTTGACTGTGTTTCTTTACAGAATCAACAGCAGGTCTGTGTTACAACTGTGATCCGATATTATGCACTGTCAGGCCACGATTACGCACAGCACATCTGCTGGTTTTGTGCAACACACACCAGGCTGCTGCAAAATAACCTCAGAAACATCTGTGCTTTGGACAGTCCTCCCTCTGTGTCTCCATCCAAAACAACGGGTAAACGGGGTAACAAATCTTTTCTTCAAGTGTTGCCTGGAGCTTCACAATTTGAATTAGACTACAGGTTGATGTGTGGCTGTAATAAAATGACACGTGATAGAGACTGTTTGCATTAAATTTTATAAAAGAGTTTTATTTTAAAAATACTCATGTATTTGATTATTAGCAGGATCACAATGATCAATTATGTAACAGCATGAGAAATTATAAATTATATTATAGTATATTTAAATCCTGCTTTAAAGGTAATTAATGTAATTAATGTGATTGGTCATAATTGTCAGAACCTTTAACATGATGTGTGATAACACATTCTTTCTGGTACCACCTTGAAGTGCTCTACATGACTGCGATCTGCACCATGCTGCAGGGTTCACAAAAACAGAGCGCTCTGTCTTTAACCACGAGACATATTTTACATCACATCTGCAGAGAGCCATGGCCCCAGTGAACTTTGACAATGATGCAGGATAGCATTTGACCCAGGCCTGACCGTGACTCTGACCTTGACCATGTTTTTACTTCAACATCCAGAGTCAGCCCAAAGGTTTCAAATATGAGCTTGCTGGTGTGGGAAAAAAAGCATAATATGACACTGAGGCTGCATGAGAAGATGGAAAATCTAAAATGATGGAGGTCTTACTATTTTCCTACGCTACCTCAGGTTGTTGTTCTTACGGTAATCTGGTGCATATAACTGCAGCAGGAGTAAAGGGGGACACACAACAGAAAGTGTTGGAGTCCAGATTAGTGTCAGTAAAAAGGGCTGACTTAACTTCAGGCTTGAATATAAAATATAATGGGGCTCTGAAAGCAAAGGCAAAAGTAGAGGCTATATGTGACTCTTGAAGCTAGGGTAGGCAGTGTATTTTAGAAGCACTTTTTGATGTATTTGTTGAAATTCGCGACAGCAATCCATAAATGATATTTTCTGACAAATTGTCGTGTATGTAATAGGCCCGTCCAATCCTTTCATTCGGACTGAATGTAATGATTGGACGGGATAACTGCTGGTCAGATCCAGAAAAATCCAGCTTACTCTTGGTGGTTTCTTACCAACCCTAGCTTTAACCTTCTATCAAAACAGACCTGTTTTCATTTTGTTAATGTTAATTTATACATTGCTGCATATATCTTGTTTTTTTTTTATTTTTATTATAAGTCATTATAGTTTTGTTTTGTTTCCGTTTTTATTATTTTAATTTATGCTGTTATCTAACCAAAAACTCGCAGACATGGCTCTAAAATAACCTAGCGGGATGAAAGTCAACAGTATAATTTTTTTTTTTTTTAAAGAGACTAAACATAATTATAATTTTCAGCAATTCTAACAATACAAAAACCAATTGATGCTTTGATTTAATTTGTGACTCTCCTCTCATAATAAACACATCACTGTCATTACTGTTATTTGATGTGATAATGTTATTGCTCTGAATATCATTACCAATACTGATTAAAAAAACGCTCCAAACTTTTAAATATAGTATATGATGTATGTGTACATGATGTATATTGTGAGGTTAAATATACAATACATTTTACAGATGTTATCAGTCAGTCATGGAGGTTGATAAAATTAGATCTTTGAGGGGATTGGTCTACAAATAATATACATTCTTTATTGATAATATGTAAACAAATCAAATGTTTCAAATAAATTCCATTGAGAATGCACTTTGACCCACGTTCTGCATTTGTGAGCTGAATATGTATCTTTTATGCCAAACTAAGATTAAAATAAGTAATATTACAGAACATCTTAGTGGCCAGGTGTAAAAACAATCTCTTCCTGTACACATGACTCTGTTTCTGTTTCCTTGCAACCATTCTAAAAAAAAGAATGATATACGTAGAAAAATTGGGAGCAGTCTGGACAGTAACATCTTGTCTTTTTTTTTTTTTTTTGTTGCTGTTGCCATCACCCACCTACTCGCCTGATTTGCGTTGTGAAAGATGACATCCAATCCCAGCGCAGACAGATTGTATACAACAAGAATACATACAGCAGATTATAGGTATCCCCCTCCCCACACCCCCCAAGATATCCAGACTGCATTTTACTATGAGGTTTAAATTTTGTATAAACAACATTTGGATGCTGGATGACAAGTTCAGCATTCTCTCTAAAGCAAATAACTATAAATAATGATAACATTTTTATTATTATTCAAGTGAAACAAAGAATTTTTACCTTCCTCAAACCAGCAGGTGCCCCACAAGTCAAGATGTTTTAAGGTGCTGTTGTGTTGAGCTGACTTTTGTTTGCAGTCGATCACAACAGCCCAGGACATCAATACTTACCTCACTATGTTGCTTTGGCAATCACCAGTAAAGCTGATTGCAACAAGAGCGATAACGACCAGCTGTGAGCAGAGTAGCAATAAAACAGACTTTCCTAGTGATGAAGGGAGCGCTGTGAGAATAAAAAGTGGGCAGAGTCAGAGCTGGGTGTCATTTTTTGGTACTGGAAAAGAAGTACACAATTTCTTTCCCACCATAATGATGTAGTGACTTGTAATACTGAGCCTTCTGGGAGTTAAATTGTTTGCTATCATGGCGAGTGTGGGTGTATGTGAATGCGAGTATTAATTCACATTTAGACGTGTTTACTCTCCCACTAGAACTAATACTATACTCTCCCAGGGGTGTATATGTCCTTGTGTCCCCAATCTGAAAAAGCATTCAGGAGCAAGAGCCATGATCATTGCTGGCAAGAAAGTGTGTATGAACATGCATGTGTGTGTTTTGCATGCTGTGTGCATAGCTCTGAGAGCTGTAGCCGAGCGGTTGTTACAGGGCATCCAAATCAGGGATGGGCCTCTGTCGAGTGTTTGTGTTTGTGTGTGTGTGTGAGAGACATATCACTGAGAGCAGGATGAAGACTGGAAAAAAAATGAAGGAGATCCACAGAATAGTGGAAAGGGAGAGACCAAAGTGTGCATGTGTGTGGGCCTTTTTTTAGAGTGTGTGTTTCACATCATTAGGGGAAACTAGGAGAGAGCGAAGGGACCTGTGTGTGTGGTAGCCACAGGCATACAGAGCAGCCTGATAATGAACACATTGATCTGGTACAGCAGAGAGGAAAAGGACAGCCCACCATGTATTAATGGTGTCCATCTTACCTCTCAATTATTTTTGAGCCTTTCATTAATAGCGGTTGTGTGTGTGTGGTGTTATTTGTCTCTGTCCTTGTCTCTGCCTCTCCACATTAGTATTTTGTTCATGCCTTTTGATTGCTTTCTTTCCCCTTATGCTCACTTATTACGTTTGTTTACACGTATGAATTATAGATGAAGATGACATCAAACATAGACAAATGAGAGAAAATTCTAGACCTGTGCAGGTAAAACACCCTAAGGCCCGATAAAACGTCTTTCTAAAGAAGCAATTAATACACTTTTTCCTTTCATTTTTATATTATTTTATATTCTTTTATATATTCTATTCTTTTTTAGTCTTTTTATATTTTTTGACCTTGTTCTTGTGGCAGTGCAAATTGGTAAAACATTGCCATTAAAGACTTCTGTGACACAAATGAAATACTTAATTTTCACCTACTTGTCAAAATTTTAATCAAATTTTCATCATCTTTAATTTGCAAAAAGTTAACACCAAGAAATAGTTCCACATTTTGGGAAATACAATTATTTCCCCTTTTGCAAGCTATGAGAAGGCTGATCCCTATCTAATGTCTATAAATATGATGCCATTGAAAGTAGCTGGTTAGTCAAAATTTAATCAAATTTTCAGCATCTTGCATAAAGCAAGAAAATAGCATAAAGTGAGAAACAATTACAATAGGAAAACGAACTAAAGCTTGCTTGAAAAGTTGCCTGGCTTTGTTCGGCCTTTCTACAGACCCTGTGCTAAGCTAAGCTAATGTAACAGATGCTGGCTGTAGCTGGCTGTCTCTCAAAGACGAGAGTGGTATCCCATCTTTTTCTTTCTTTCTTCCTTTTTTTTTTAACAGATCACATGTTAAAGAGCTTTATAGGTGCTGGTGGGTGGATTTTGTAACTGAACAGAGACAGGCTAGCCATTTCCCCCCATATCCACTCAGTCTATCAGAGGCCGGGCGGTAGCTTCATATTCGCATTACAGATATGTCAAGGCTTTCATCAGAAGAAAAGCATGTGTGTCACAATATGTCCAACTATTGTTTCAATTGACTGGTTCTTTAGCCAACAACATGTCTGTGCTGTTGGCATAATGTTTTTAACCATACTTGTGTTAAAAACAACAAACCTCAGCAGCTTGCTTTTCCTGTCTGCGTTTGGCTGTCCTAAAGGCAAAGCTTTAATTTGGATTGTACAGACAAATGTACAACATGACAATATCCACATTTCATTCGGCTGCTTATTTTCCTCAAGGACAAGGGCGTGTGAGGCAGCAGCATATCGTGTGATACAGTTATGTTGGCAGATACGGTAAATGAAAGAAAATGAGATGTCCACTGGTTTCTGAAGTCATATTGCAGTTACAGCATTGGGCAGAAATCTCGTTCTGTTTTGGTCCTCAGCTTCTTGCCCAGGGCTTGGCAGTGCAGCACAGCTACGCGAATCCCTCGTCTCTCCTCTCTTTCTCCTCTCCAGCTCTGAGCCCTGTAGCAGGGCAGGCTGACAATAACACTGTCATTTTGCACGCGTAGCCCTGAAAATTAAGTCCTCCCTCTTCGCTAGGAAATGTGAATGCCTGGAAAGACGCACACAGCTTTATCTCTTCTCGTCTGTTTTCAATTAATGGTGCTTTATGGTTCTATACATTGACAAAGAAGATGTCTTTCTTCTGTTATAACTCCTTTGTTCTTTGTATTTCTTTCTTCCAAAGAAAACTGTAGATGTTTAAGACTCTTGCTCTGTTTCAATTATCGCTCTGTACATCCCATTTTCCCTCTGTCGGCGTGACCAACATGCTCTTAATTTGCTTTAGCACATTGATCTCTCCTCCACATCTCCCTCTCTCTCAGTGCTGATAATGAGGTGTGTGTCTGTGGTTTGTTTATTGCTCAAGTTCCTTCTTCCAATTATGGGATTGCTGAGTGACTCTGGGTTTGACTGTCAGCTAAATGGCAAAAAAAGCCCACATTGTGGTTGTAAATTCCATTATTGCATTGTGTTTTGCTTGTGCAAATACTTCAGATACATTTTATATCTTTACACCAGTGTGTTTGGATGTGACAGCGAGATCCATCTATGGACTAACCATGGATAGTGAGGTGAATGTTGAATCTCTGGTCTTAGAGAGAGCCACTTTATATCCACTACCCAGGAGGTCCCTGGGGACTCTTTTTCTCTTGGTTCTGAGCTCTGGTTTTGTGTATTTGCGTGCATTTATAAATAAAAGGGATATTTGGACACTAGGTCATGAGTGACAGGGGTTCTCTTCTTTTTAAATGCCACTCAAGCAACATTTTGGGTCATATGCAAATGAACTTTTAGTAAATTTTGAGAAATAATCTTTCCACACAGTTTACAGTTCCTGCGCTTTGTACCCTCCCTTGAGGGCATAAAATGGCAATAAACACATGTAAAGCCGCTCCAAGAATGTATTAACATATCCTCCTTTCGCTCAATCCCTCCAACCCACTCCCTCCCTCCCCATTTGTGTTTTTCTTTTTACTAATCTTTCTCCCCTTTCTCTTTTTTCTGTCAGTCTTCCTCCTCTCCCTCTCCTCCTTTTCACTTTCTCCGCCTCGTTCAAAAATTCAAAGCAATCTACCAACATTGCTAAGACGGGCTTACAAGAGTGTTAAAAAAAAATAAAAAATCAGCAACAAATCTAGTAATGAAATTAACTCCCAACAATTACATCTCTTTCCTCTCTCTTCTCTCTCATTCACTCTCCGTCTCTTTGTTAATTTAGAGAGCTTAATTGGCGTGATAATACTTTTGAGGCAGACAAACAAAACATCAAAATAGAAATGAAATGCAATTGCTTTTCAACAGTTGACTTTCTCCCTCTGCCCTGTGTGCGTGTGTTTGTCTCTTGAAGCTGAGATCGTGCAGTGTTGAGCACACTCTCTTATTTGAATGTTTTTAGTGACAATTGTGTGTTTACCAATGTGTAGTTAAGCTTTGTGTGCACCGTCACAATTGTTTGTTTAACACAGAGCTCTTAGGCGAGATGTTTTCTTTAGAAGAACGAATTACTTTTCTTTAAAGTGATTAATTTGCAGAATAGGACTTGAGCATCTATTATCATTGTATGTGTGTGCCAACAGTACGTTTACCTCTGTCTGTGCAAACTCTCTGCAAACACTGTTCATTAAAGAAGACTTGTCCTCTGTTTTTCCATCTCTAGACCAACATCCCGTTCCTCCAGAATGTTTTTTCCAACCACCAGTTCCTCCACTCCACCGTGGACACACAGTTCATCGACGAGAACCAGGAACTCTTCAACCTCAAACCCACTCAGAACCGAGCCCAGAAACTGCTGCACTACCTGGGTCAGTGTATAAGCAACACAAACACCCAATATTACAAATCAGCAGTCACGATGTAATTAATATTTTCTAAGCCCTTTGGCCCCTTCCCTTCTCAAATGCAGTGACACTACAGCTGTGTTTTTCTGTTTTATCGTCAGTGGTACATTTAATAGAAAACCAGGCTTACATACAATCAGCAGTGATTATAAAGTTGATTGCCCACCAAATATCTGCTATCATTTCATGACTGTTTCTGTGGCTTTCACAGTCTTTCAGCTTTTAAGCAGGAAGTAACACACCATTTACAGGACTTATAAATTAAATAATGAATCCAATAATAACGTATACCAG
Source organism: Scortum barcoo (assembly GCA_023238725.1). Taxonomy (NCBI): domain Eukaryota; kingdom Metazoa; phylum Chordata; class Actinopteri; order Centrarchiformes; family Terapontidae; genus Scortum; species Scortum barcoo. The sequence continues at coordinate 18,477,450 of CM041532.1, read as the reverse complement.
GAAGATGATGATTTTATATATGTATGCTTAGTTTGCATCACTCAAAATTCCTATTCCTGTATAAACTAAGGTTCAGACAGAAAAGGTGTCACTGCTCGACACTTGACAGTACAAACCATACTCCATACATGTATTCGCTTTTAAGACATGGACATGGTGAAATACGGTTGGTAAAATCAAGATTTATTAAGATATTCACAATTATGGGATGTTATGCATAAAAAAACAGACAAATATTTGGAATATTGAAATTGTGTATGAAGAACAGTACAACATATGTGACAATAATGTTTCACTTCACGCAGTTCAACTTACAGATCAGTGTTAAAGATTTGTTGGCACATGTACTGCATACCTCTAACTCATAAATGTAGGACACAAAGGAGAAAAGCCCTGTTCTATATAAACATGTGACCATAATCCTTTCTTGCCTCGGGGCTGCTGTTTTATAGCCCTCATTCAAGTTTATATTTTCGTTAATGTCTTTGAAGTTAGATATGTTACAGGACTGCATCAGACATGTATTCTCTATTTTTATACTCATCCAGGTCATGTGATGGTTAACGGACCAACCACACCCATCCCAGTCAAGGCCAAGCCTTCCTCCACAGACCCCGTCATCCCCCCTGTCACCATGGGTATGTCGATCAAATGCAGTTTGGCCAATCACAGTGCATAGTTCATCCTCTAGAACACATTATTTTATATGTGTACATTATATATATATAAAATCCAGTCACATATCCTTCGTCACCTTTTTATCCAATGATTTTACTGCACCAAAGCATTAAAAGCAGTTCAGTGGAGGTTCAGCAATATAATAATTTTAAAAAAACAAACAAAAAAACCCTGAACAGATAAAACAGTTTCCATTCTAGTTCTGAGTGTACGGCAAAGTGTCAACAAAACCAGCAACTGATAATTTGATACCTTATTAAACCTTGAAGAAGAAGTGCTGTGTGACTAGAATACCATCACAATGCTTCATCCTCATTGCATTTATTACATTTGGACTAATTCAGCGAGGCACTGCCACTGCAAAGGTTAGGGGTTTCATTTCCCCCAGGGCAGCCATGCTAAAAATGTAAACACTTGTGGATCCGTAGGGCACTTTGGATAAAAGCACCCACCGAATGACAAATGGCCTGTCGAAGAGTCTGATAGCTGTAGGCGGAAAGGCCTTCCTAAATGGCTCAGTTTAGCACTCGGGGAGGAAAAGGGTTTTGGCCCAGAGTGCTCTGCTGAGCTGTGAGTACAGCGGTAAGAGGGTGCAGTTCATTGTTTGTGCAGGCAAAAGTTCTGTGCCTCTCACCCTGCTCTGCACCAGCACCCCTGGAGTCGCGCAGGAAAGGCCAACGGCCAAGCTGGGCTCTGTGATGAACCACTTAAAGTCTCTGGAGTGAAGCTGTTTTTCTCCCCCACACTAACTATAGTGTCTTAGTTTGGAAGTAAGTTTGGAAAGGTTAAACTAAGGCTAGAATATTGATGAAATGCTGATTTTAAAATTATGATTAGATGTGCTGAGTTTTACTATGAAATGTACTATGAAAAGCATAGAAATAGCTAAAAAAATTGGCTTATTTCACTTGATGTCACAGCCTGTTTCTGTGACCGTTTTGCAATGATGCACTTTTTGTCCTTTCCCACTGCGCTGCCAGGTTTATTTTTGTTAGGGGTGCAAACTGGCATGAATTTATGCAGCTGCTCCTTTTGACAGCAACAAAATAGTCAGCTGTATCAATCTGACATGTTTATCAGCGTCCTGTTCTGCCTCAGCACATACCCCGGCGTGCCGGTAAACACAAATTTATAACAAAATAATGTGAATAATATGAATCATAATCAGGCATGACTAATCAAATCTGACATCTAAAAGCCATGCACAGTGGAACGGAATGGAGGAGAAAAGGACGGCATAATCTGCGGTGTTTGTGTGCGTCTGCATGTGAGTGTGTTTCTCCATGCTTACCCACCACTTGTCTACTTATGCAAATCTTGTGTTGAAAGCCATCATTGCCCACCCCTCTTATCACTGGAAGGCAATCACACACGCAGGTACACCTAAAAAAAAAAAAAAAATATGAAAAGGTACATACATACATGTAGTGTAATGACTGAGCAGGCACACTATAGGCAGACACCCCGTGTACGTGCCCCCACTTACCTACTGTAAGCAGCTGATGAGGCAGTTGTATGCAGAGCAGGCACGCACAGAGGCGTGCACCGAAAGCCTAGTAATGAGATTTGTAATGTGCTTATATCCTTTCTTTCATTCGACGGAGGGATTGAGAGAAGAGAGGGATTAGGCCTGTATTATCACACTCTATGGAGGGATGGATGGAGGGAGGCACAGGGGCATGGAAGGAGAGAGGGGTTATGAAAGGAGAAAAGAGGGTTTGGGCATTCTATAATTCATATGTGGAGAAAAATGGTCAGGTGTGGACACAAGTCATAGATAGGATATGGATAGAGTGTGTGTGGGGTGTGTGTGTACATACAAACACACACACACACACATACACATATATATATATATATATATATATATATATATATATATATATGTATATGTATGTATGTATATATGTATATGTATGTATGTATATGTATGTATGTATGTATATGTATATATGTATATATGTATGTATATATATATATATATATATGTATATATATGTATATGTATGTATATATGTATATGTATATATATATATATATATATATGTATATGTATGTATATGTATATATATATATGTATATATATATATATATATATATATATATATATATATATACACACATATATATATATATATGTCACCCACAGAAAAGAGATGAGCAAAGAACAGGATGATATTGTCGTATCACAAAACATCACATCTACAGATATGGAGAAAGAGGGAAAATTACAACAAAAATGATTCAGAGGGACTTCCCTCCACGCTGAGGACACTGGGGAGGAAGAGAATTCCTGAAAGAGGCCGAGGGTGTCCTGATAGAACCTGTTAAGTACTCAAAAGCCATTATTTTCTAATTAGGATTTGTAGTCTAAAACGCTCACTCCGAAGCCTGATTTCTGATCGATGGTGTAGAAGTACACCTTGTTCCAATTATTGTCTGGATTTATTTAATGGAGGACATCTAGAGGTTAATCACCAGATGCCTCTGAGCTAGCTTTAGGAAGAATGACTAATAAAAATGACAGACTACTTTCCGCCTCTCCCTGTTGTGCGCAGTATTTCTGAGGATTTAAGTAGGGTGGCTTGTAGTACAATATGCAAAATATGTGCAAAAATGGACTTAATGTTGTAATATTTTATTTCTATTCTTTCCTTCTCCGTCTGTTTTTGATGCTTTCATTAGCCATGTTCAAGCAGGAAGGGCTGTTATATATATATATATTTTTTTTTTTTTTTTACTTTTGTTTACGTCCAAAACTCATTTTCAGGTAGCTTTAAAGGGAGTTATAAAGGGTCTTAAATGTGGCTTTCTGAAACCTGAAGATACTTTGGATTTTTTTTTCAGGTGTGCAAACTGTGAAGTAACTTTATTTTTCTCCTTTGTTCTAAAATCACTTCTTTCATTTGTTTGTTTCACACCTCCCATACAGCTATGTGGAGGAAAACAAATTCTGTTCATAAACAGTGGTGCCATTCAGCAGACTGTATTTTAGCAGTTAAGGTAAACAGCAAGCAATGAACAAATGCAAATGTAATGCAAATATCTCATTGCAGTATAAGAAAAGAATATCTCACATGGATTCAGAATTACTCAACTTTTGCAGAAGGGAACTGGCAGACAACAAGCTGCATGCTCGTCTTACACCTCATACTAGCACATCTACATGTTTTTAACATGTATGTACGTAATGGATTGACTGTTCCACCACACCTGACTTTAATAAAGCACTCATTTGCAGTCCCAGCAGCATCTGCCAATTAAAAGGTTCCTAAACACAACGATGCATGACATTTAACAGTCTTCTTGTGAGGCAGGTGTCAGCTCAGGACAGCGACGAGGCAGGCTGTTATTACTCCGAGTTTGTCTCCTACACAAATTGCAAATAAAGAAGTACCTCTGAGCGCTGTAGCTCACTCTATCTAATCACATTAGCTGGTATTGTGGAGCTGGAGGAGAGGAATCGGCATTGTGACGAGAGGACCAGATGGGTGAAGAATGTCGAGGGAAGAGGTATGAAATGACACCAGCCTAGGAGAAAGAGAAGTGGAGGGAGTGCAAAGAAGCTCGAGAGTGGGAGTGAGGTGTTTTTCAATGCAGAGGAAAGTGCGTGTGTATGTGTGTAAGTGGGTCAATTGTCAAGCACAGTGACCGCTTGGGACTTGTATCTCTTTAGTACTTTTTGTTTCTGCTCTGTATGATACGACACACACAAATCCAGTGGACGCTACCTTTCTGTAGGAAACTGTGACATGCATAGGCCATTGTTTAGTCACTGTATTCCCAGAACGAATGCCCTCATTTCCTCTCTATTGTGTTGAGGCGGCATATGTTGGCACAAGTGGTAAAAACATAGAAAGCAAAGTTTGAGAAATTGAAGGAGGGCTTTGAGTATAAATCATTTTTGTGTGGTGTGTTCTCCAGCCGCCGTATTATACGCAGATCTTGATAAGTTCAAAGTGTCTGTATCTATTTGCTACGGCAGCCTGACTTCACAGAGCTCATCTATCCCGTGTGTGTGTTTCGGACGGCTCCTTTTCTGTGTCTGCATGTGTGGACAAATGTATCCACAACAGCGCGTGTGTTTGTGTGTGAAAAGTTAATTTTGCTCATGCTGGCTCTGGAGACAATTACAGCGGAGATCATTTGTTTTCAGGGATGAGGTACAACAATAAAAGGTTAAGAGCAAACACTCATCTACGCAGAGAGAGGAAGTAAGACGGAAGGGAAGAGAGGGAGTTACAGAGGGTTGGAGGACGACTACGCAGGCAGATAGTATCTCATTAACTAGTCTAATTGATTGATGATTGTACACACGCCCGCAAAAATAGATCCCAATTCCACTTCCAATATTGTTATGCCTCTGGTTGTGCTCATGTTTAATTGCCGGGCATGGAGAGGAAAGAGCGATGAGGAAAGAGAGAAGGATTAGGAAAGAAGGTTGGTTACAGGAGCGCCCACAGAGCAAAAGGTCTTTGCGATGTTTAACTTGTTCGTTTTCAAGACTGTTTAGCTTTTATAAGCTGAAAATGCCAGTATTTGTCTTAGCCATTCCACAGAGATTGTTTTTATTCCTCCTTGCAGAGGCTTTTAGCAGTGACAGTACATTTGGAGACTGTGTATGACATTCAGTCTTGTAAGCGAACCAGAAACACTCATCAAATGCCAACATGTCCACCAGTCTTCTTTCTGGGTTCCTCAGGGAGCAGATCCTACAGGGTTTCTAGAGCACTCTTAATGGATGTTGCTCCATGAGATTTACCGTTTTCTAGTTCATCCGTTAGTTCATGTTACTCAGGCCTTATTTTTAGCTGTGCTAGTGGCAATGCTCAATCCACCACTAAAATAGCTATACAATTATGTAGAGACATTCATGGTGTCCACAGGATAAATCCTAAATATTTTAATATTGTTGTGATTGAGTGAAACAACTTAACAACTACTGGATGGATTGTCAGCGAATTTGGTACAAGCAATCATGTTCGCAACATGCGTGAACTGATATTTTTTATCTCTCAACACTAAATACCTGTGCAGCTAATGACATTCCCCTCAGCTGTGCTTTGTGTGCAGTGCTAATCAGCAACTATAAGCATAAAGACACAGTAAACTAAGATGAAGAACGTGGTAAACATAACATAGCTAGCATTGTCACTGTGATCATGTTAGCATGCTGACATTGGCTTCCAGCTCACGGTACCACCGTTCCTAAGTACGGCCTCACCGTGCCTCTATGGCATGACTGACTCTTAGTCTTAATTTGTATTCCTTGGGCTGGGGATTTTAGGTCTGCTGGATTATGCAGACATGGTTGTTAGAGAGTTTAAGACTAAAATTGTATACGGAAATATATAAAAGATATCAATATGTATATAAAAAAAAAAAAAACAGATTAAAACAGCTAGAAATACTACATTTCATTGTAACCGATCCGGAGCTGCCTCCACACTGAAATATAAATATACGCCATTTGTGACATGACAGCTCAATGATTATTGGTGTTGGGGGATTTTACAACCCAAAAACAAGGTCACAGGCCAGATAAGGCTCCGAAATTAGAGATGCATGGAAATGCAATAGCAGCCATCCCGAAGCTGGTTTGCCTCAGGTGGCAACCATACAGGACCAAGCTCAGTCACTTGGCTCTCTTGCTTCATTAAACACTAGCTGCTTCCTTTTTAAATAGAGGAACCGTGACCATATGAGTCACTGTCAGGAGGAGAAATCCATTTTCACAAGTCGGTGGGTGGTGTGTCTAATAAGCTGCTGAGCTTATATTCCTGTATGCTGTTATAGTTGATCTACTTGAGCTGAGGGTGATTGGAGCAGCAAGGAGAAGAGATGGCATCTGCCTCATTAGCGGAACTTATGACAAGCTCTGGACTTGTTATGACAAGCTCTGGACTCTGTGTAACAGCACACTCTTGTGAGAGAACACTGTGTAAATAACATCAGTTTACCTGCTCGCCTGGCGCCTGTTAAACTGGTGTAAATCATTTATCCTGCCGGACACTTAAGAAGTGCCTAAAGTCAGTACACCACTTAAGATTGGATAAATAAAGGACTGCTCACATATCTTGTCCACTTATTTTAAAAAAAATAATAATAATAAAAATAGTGGTCCTTGTTTTTAGCACATGGCTGTATTCCTGAAAACTGTATTTACAGTCATTTCCATTTTTTGTATTAATACAATATTGATCACTCATAAACTGCTCACATAATCACATCATCTATCACATAAACACAAAGCTGTTCCCCTGTAATGACCCCTCTATATTATTCTCCACATTAACTTTCCCATCTTTCCCTTTCATTGCTTCGCTTTTAGGCGACCCTCCACTAGGCTTCCGTGATGTGTTGCTGCGCGATGGTCCTGAGGGATTCGCAAAGCTAAAAGCTGTTCGCGCCCACCAAGGTCTGCTGCTAATGGATACCACCTTCAGGGATGCCCACCAGTCGCTCTTGGCAACCAGAGTCCGGACCCATGACCTGAAGAAGATCTCGCCATTCGTCAGCCACAACTTCAGCAACCTTTTCAGCCTGGAGAACTGGGGAGGTGAGTTGTCCGTCTGTCGAATGTGCATGTCAATTTGCAATCTTTTCATCATGGTGAAATAGTCCCAAACATAACTCTGCATAAAAGCACAAACTGTTTATTAATTTCCAGTTTTATAGCAATGTAACATGTGTTATAATGTCTATTAATGTCTATTAGTATGCTTTCATAGATGCTCACTGGCAGAGCTGGGCTAGTTTTTTCTGTTTGCTTCCAGTTCTTATGCTTGCTAAACTAGCATCTCTTTGCTACAGATTTTTTTTTTTTTTAAGTGTACAGACATAAGAGGGTTATGAATCGTACATATACAGAACAAAGTAAAGCAACACCACCATTTGGCTCTCTGAAGATTGTTAATAACCGAGGAAACACCTACAATATGTGATCTCATACAAGCAGTCATGTAAGAATGGCATGAATTTCCCTCTTTGGATGGCTATCATGTTAATTAAACCCTTTTTGTGTGTGCTCCTCCATTTTAATCTGTCTGAACAGCCATGCCTGTAGTTCCCATTCTCGCCCACTGTCTTTCTGATCTGTTCCATGTTTCATTGATGGCAGTGATTGTGCCGCTTTGTTTTTCTTGTTTGAGCTGTGAAAATCATGTGCCATTGAAAACTTATCTCACGGCTCCATCTTCTCTCCCACAAGTCAGTCCTCAGCAAGTTTCCTCAATAGATAATGATTGTACCTTTCTCCTACCCCTGAGCGAATAAAGAAAATCATGTGTTATTCAAACTTCTTGGGGCATGAACGGTCAAATAGTGTCCTTGTATAGTTAGTTTATAATTGGCCAGAGAACAAAAATACGTGCTTCATGTTTGAACAGCTGGCCACAAGACCAATTATCAACACTTCTTGATAATGGTCCTATGTGAAGAGCAATTGTTATGAACTGGTTTCAAAAAGTAAATTCATTTTTGCTGTTTCAACACTTAGGACACGCTACATTTGAGGAAGAGATATGCCCAGTGAACCTCTTGAGGATGAAACATTTAATTTAATGCTCAATTATGGTAAATGACTCCGAATGATTGTGCTTGTATTACTTGGAGGGCTTTGAGTTGATCACAAGACCAAACATAAGAACTAAACAACAGAAGCCTTAAGTAAAAAGGGTTTCTGTTACAGCACTCATTAGATGGTTGAACAAAGTGAGAAAAATAAATGTCACGCAGGAGAGAGACTCTCCAGTGAAAACTGTTCTGTGCTTTCAGAACGCTTTCTGAGATTAAATTCCTCCTGGTAGCTGATCATGGTGCACCAGTCAGGGGAAAGCAATGTATTTCATTACTGTGGGAGAGCACTTTGAGCAGATCTCACATTAAGCAACTGTCTACTCATCTCATGTTTAAACAGATAAAAAGGTTATAGCAAAAGTAAATCATTGAGGAGATATTTCGATGGAAAGGGCTTAAACGCTTCCTGACTTCCGTCTTCCAGTACATCTTGTGATGCTATTATGGGGCTGACCAGAGAAAGATGATATGAATTCAGCTTAGCCATGTTTGAGCAGTTACATTAAAAGTAAATCTTTGAAGAGAGGCTGCGAAAACTGGCGGTGAACTGTCACTCTAGAGGAAATTGTTGAATAGGTGCCAGGGAAGCCCCTTGTCCCTGTATTCCTCATTGTACTGTGTGAACTGGTTCTGAAGGGGGAAGTATTTGGATTAAGAGACATGAATGCCTTGTTAAATTCCATTACCTTACATTTTTCATCCCACGTCCATATTAAAATCTTGTTTACCATTTATAATCATGCAACGTCGCGCAACCTCTTTGATAGCTGTACTTCTGAGTATCCCACCGCTCTGCTGCACCACCTCCCTGGATTTACTCACAGTCCAATGGGGCCATCATTTAGGCCTTCAAAAACTGTGATAAATCTTTTAGGAAACGGGAAGCTCACAGCACAGTCAGACATGCCTATATGTTTTATTGATAAAAGAGCACAAACTGAGCTCTGTCAGATTTTTACAACCACTCTTGGCTTCATCTATGTGAGAAACAGGAAATTGTGCAAAACAGTCAATAAAAGCTGATAGAAAGCATGCTTTGGGACCATTTTATGGATGAACATGAAGATGTTAATTTACTAGGAGCTTCCTGTTTTTTTTAAACTGAGCCTTATCATGGTTTCTGAAAGCCTAAACTGTTCCCCGATTGAAGCAGAGAGGCAGTGGGGTAGGATTTTCAAAACTAAATTTGTTGGTATGGCTGTATTGTGCTTCAATATCAGTGATTATAAACATACACTTAGGGCTTAAACAGTAAACATGCCCTTTTTAAATAAGATAAAATGTCATCACTTTCCTTTTAAGGCTTCAACTGTATATTTTACAGTTCAACGTATAATTATTCTTAACTGAGCTGACACTATCGTAAACACTCTTAATTTGCTGCAGCAAAAGCTCTGAGTAAACACTGTCGAAAAATGTGGTCTCTGAACCAAATCCAGTTTTGATAAAACTGCAAGAGAAAAATACATCTTACTTTGTGCCTTCCTTCTAAGCTCTCTCATTAAAGCACTAATGTTTGAATTGCAGTGGGAGACAAGTTTTGAAATCTTGTCAATGAAACCACTTGACCTTGTCTTTATGAAGAAGTCAGAGAAAGTGAATATATACTGTGGGTCTCCATCCCGTTCATACAATGGCAGCAAGAACAACATCACTGAAATCAAATGGGAAACGGGAGTTGGAGAAATTTAAACACTCTCTGACATAATTGTTCTGTAACGGGCTGCTATGAGCTCAGGAGCACAACATTGTCTTTCTTAGTTAAGAAAAAGTTGTGGAGAGCATGTGAATCATGGAAGAGGAAAGCAATATGCCGGTGGATCCTCTTGAGGCGTCACTAGTTCCTGCATGATATGATTATGAGTCAGAGAAAACAGAATAACACTTTCTCATAATTATTTAAACACTTAAAGGCAGAATAAATTCTAAAATCAGATTTTCTCCCTGAAAGCTTCCTGCGACTTTACTAGTTTACAGCATAATAATAATCTTCCTTTGCATATCAATATTTTGATGTTAATTTGACTAAGTAGGCACAACAAAAACCGTGTGACACATAAACCTATATCCTGGCAATAAATGTTCATTACTGTTGGCTGTTTGTGCTTCTCTTATACACAGAAATAGACTTAGATTTGCAAGTTGGATTAAATGAAAATCCAATATATTACTATTTATTATTATAGTATAGTACCATTTTTACTATTTCGGTTATGGTGAAAAATGTGAGAGACAAAGAGTGAGATAGAACAGCAAGAGAAAATACACACTTTTTCCTTTTATTCTTTCTGTAAAACACACAGCCTCTTGAATTAAACTTTGCTCAAAAGCAGAGAGTGGTCAAAATCGAAGCAGCAGATATCAGGATATTCCTATATTCCTATTCCTAGTTTGACTCCAGCTCCAAAAACTCTGGATCCCACACAGACATACCTGAATATATCGAGCCTCAAATCTGTAACAAAAAGTCTATTTTATAAGCCAAGCCCAATCTGCAGTTACTTGCTAGACTTTCTAAGGTTTGTGCAGATTCACACAAGACATTGTACAAGTGTTTTCACAGGATGCGTAACACTCCTCTTGAGCAGCAAACTCCATATATAAAACCACTGCAGTGGACTTAATAGGAGAGTCTTTTACAGTATATCCCACAATAATGTGTGCATATCTGACAGCTTGTTTCCCCGACTCCACCGTTAAACAACCCGTCATTCACTCAGCTTTCAATACCCAAAGTTCCCAGATTCACTAGTTGCCAGCCATGCTCTCGCCTGATATTGATTTCGCTTGTGAAACACAAATTAGACTACCATGCTGCAGTGGGGTAAAAAAAAAAAAAAGTTCAGCTTCAGCACACTCTGTCCCACAGTGAGTGCTTGTAACTATACCTTTAAACAGTTCCTCATAAATCACTAAATGACCACGCGAGAAATAACTACTGCGCCTTTCTTGATAGGAGGTCCCTATATAATGTACTTTTATTACAAAGTGATCAGAGATAGGGAATATTACGCTTGGCTGTGCTGGGATCACTTAGACGCAAAATAAATCACTAGAGGGAGATGACCACGTGAGTATTGAACGCTGTTACCCTGACATATTGTCCCTATGCAAGAATTTTTTTTTACACAGCGGGATCTTAGATAGGGAATATTGCTTTCACATGTTTCAGCTGCTTAGAGGCAGAATGAATCATTGAAGAGATTAAGCCTGTGCAAGCCCTTTGAGGATTAAGTCCCTTCCTGATATAGCGTTCCTCCCTAAACCATGGAAGATACAGTGATATGAATTGGGTCACATAATGTATCTTTATAGTTCCCTACATCTGTTTCACAATTGGCAAATTTATCAGATGGCAAAGCAGGCAGATTCTTAATTACTGTACATGATCCTGTCGGTGTGTGAATCTTGTCCTGCCCTGCAGTCGTTCAATCATTGTTTCAGAGCGCTTTTGAACTTTTTTTTTTTTTTTTTTAAAAGGAATGTGATTGGTTTCTTGGCACAGACAGCAAACACACAAACATTCAAAATCTGACCAGCACAAAGGCAAATCAAGCAATCCAGAGCAGTAAAGTGGAATCACAGATGACATAAAAATTGATTTGGCAGGATAAACTGTCTGATTCATCAGTGCCATAATTGCACACTTAAGCAAAAATGCTAACTGCCTAGATGTGTGTGTGTGTGTGTGTGTGTGTGTGTGTGTGTGTTTATATAACTCAATGATTCAAATTCTGGATATTAATCATTTTTATTCATCATGGGCTTTCTTTTATTGGCTCAAGAGCATGAGATAGAATATCTTTTATAGAACTTTATTGTCCCACCAGGGAAAATTTGGATGGAGGAAAGAGCTTGCCAATATGAGACTGCACAATATGAGACTGCACAAACTGTTTATTATTGAGTTTCCTCTTACCTACAGAAACATACCTACAGAAATGGTCACAGGCCCACATATTCTCACAATACCTATTCCAGGAGACAATTTATTCCAAAATACATTATTTTTCTCTTTTTCTTTAAACATTATATGGGGTGTTGGATACATTGCTGGCGATCGAGGGAGGCTTGATTCCATCTCTCTGATTTATTTCAGTTCATCTTCATAACAGATTGTAGGCTGTCTGTCTCTCCAAAATAAGGCAGACTACAGCAGTGCCCATGCCTAATGTTCTGATATGCGGGACCAGCTGTCAGACCTCAATCCTGTTATCGAATTATTAGAGTTAATTCTGCTGTCCTGGATGAATTTCTCCTTCAGCATCATGTTTTGATATCTCACGTGCTCTGAAACATTAATACTAATATGTTTAACATCAGTTGGGATTGGTTTCGAGTCATTTCCGCACTAAATCAGTAGTTTAAGAGATGCTGACGTGGGTTAAAATCCAAGTCGCAAGGGGGATGACAAATTGATAAAGAGGGTTTTTCCAGGGCATTCCTCCTCCTCCCAGAGTACGGAACAAGCAGCCATGCCCTATATGCTCTCCGTGTTCAAATGTATGAGTGCTCAGAAAATTAAATTTAATGATGGCAGTGTTGGATCAGCAGAAAACCACTGGAGGCTTCAATATTTCTGGCTGATATGATAAACGGGTATGAGATGCGCTAATCTACTCCCCCCAGAAAAGGAAATGAGAGATTGCTATCTCCCTTTTTTGCCTCTTACACTGCAACATTTCTTAGATTTTAAAGTGACTTTAGAATAAAATGATGGAAGGGTTGGAACGAACAATGAATGTGTAAGTATTATCAGATATTTTGTGTCCATTAATGTATATGTGTGTGTGTGTGCGCACGCATGCGTGTGTCTGTCTGTGGGTAATGCGATAACTTTGAAATATTGGTTTTGGAGTCCAAAATTGAGATCAAAGTAAGGATGACAGATGAGGCTTGAGATGACAGCTGAAATAAACTTACACCCCTCTGCGTGTGTGTGTGTAGGTGCTACTTTTGATGTGGCCATGCGGTTCCTGTCAGAGTGTCCATGGAAGAGACTCCAGGAGCTGCGAGCTTTGATCCCAAATGTCCCTTTCCAGATGCTGCTGAGAGGGGCCAACGCTGTGGGCTACACCAACTACCCCGACAATGCTGTCTTTAAGTGAGTCTCTCTCTCTGTCTCTCGTCTCACACAGACGCTATTTCTGAACATGCCACAGAAACACAGCGACACACAATAAGGTGTGTGTGTGTGTGTGTGTGTATATATATATATATATATATATATAATATAAATATAATGTGTGTGTGTGTGTGTGTGTGTGTGTGTATATAAATAAAAAATATACGCACACTAGATTAACCTGCCCTATCTAATGTATGCATTGGATACTACAGACTAAGTCTTGAATATGTATAATACAGTCAATACTTGCATTCCTACATAACATTAGAGCAACATTGTCTTTTTTTTTTTTAAACTTTATTAAATTGTTAGCAAACATGAATATGAATGAGATTTTATTGAAGCCAGCAGCTGCTCCACCTGCTTCATTGTCTATCACTGTCATACTATTGAGAGGATGTCCCGACTGGGTCATTGCCATGGGAACAACATGGATGACCATCAACTTCATGTCGTAGGCATAGTAGGACCTTTTTTACATGATTGGAATTAAAAATGATGGCCAACCATGAATAATTTCATAAACCATTCAGCAAAACGAGAGAGAGGTAATTACTCTCAACAAAACAATCCACTGCAAAAAAAAAAAAGAAAAAACACTGAGGCTGCAACTTACAACACCTACCGCTCTCACCAGTTATTTGGCATCAAAATTAACAGTAAGCCAAATGTTGCTGTTAAATGTTGCCTTCACCATACTACTGCCCAGTGCTTTTTTAAATCATATATGTTTATTTTGTTCATTAAACAGGTTATTTCAAGTCCTACTGGCTGCTTCACCTTCTGAAAGTTTGAGATAACTGAACAAGTACATTTAAATATACAATTAGTTGTTTCCAAGGCTTTAAACCACATCTTGCACCGAGACATAACAGATGGAGCTGTTCATTCGAGAGCAAGAGTTGCTTTAAGCTCCATTATTTTTTTTTTTTATTAGCATTTATTTTCAACATGATTTTGTATATAAAACAATACATTTTCCTGTGAATGTTTCACCTGTATTCTGAAAATTGTACTGTAGCGTGAAGCTTTCAGGAGCAGCTGCTTTGTCTCTAAATATATCTTAATGGATATACTGTACAGAAGCTACCCACAAGCCACACAACTGACGCGCGCATTTAGTCAGGTCAATTTGGTTGATGTTTTCCTGTTGCTTCCTACCACAGTCAGTGAGTTCAACACATTTCACACAAACACACACACACCATTGATACAGATGCACCCACTAAAGCATTTAGGTCCATAAATACCCCCGTGCTTACACACATGCATACACATGCCTCAAACTCTTTTCCAAATGGATTCACAAGCTGCTTCGATGATGTGCATGACTCACGTATTCACAAGCGCACACACCTGCATGCAGTTACACACACACACAAGGGCACACACACACCTACATACACAAATAGTTCCCCTCACCCTCAAATAAATTAGTAGTGGCTTTATGACTAATGCAACTGTCCCTTTCTCCCTCCTTCCCATTGAATCACACATACAGACCTCCCCTCTCCTCCCTCTTTTTCTGCTAACCGTCTCCTCCCCTCTCACCTATCATACAGTCATTATTTATCCCTCCTCTTATGACTCCCTTTTTTTATGCCTCCATTCATCTCTCTGCATTACATACTTCTTCCCTTCCTCTTTTTAACACTCTCTTTCCATCCCGGCTGTTCTTCATATCCCTCTCACTGTCAGCGTCCCACGGCGGGGGGAGTACCATCAAAAATTTTCACATGATTGTGATTAATGGCTTTGATCTGTTTACCCGGCTCCCTCCCTCCGTCCTCCGTTCACTCGGTCACTCTCTCACCCTCGACGTTTTCAGAACAGCAGCCCGCAGCCAAGTGGCCTAAGCGTCTCCATTAGCGAAATCAAATCAAAGTGTAATTTTATTTCATTTACTTGATTTAAAGTGCATGTCACAGGGTCACAGAGGGATGTAAAGTTTTCCAATAGCTAAACCGACTAGTGACTTTTAAGGGTCAAATGACTGCTAACTAGATCTTCTTGTCACTTTTATGAAGGAGGTTTTGACAGAAACACACAACTTTCTGATTCACATGAATAATGATTACATCAGCTCTGAGTCAGATATGTAGGACAGCATAGTGTGTTTGATCTGGTGCCAAACAGCGTCCACTAAAAACGGCACTTGTATACATTGTAGTGCTAGATAAATACTGGACACAGTGTTGGACTGGTAATCCTCTCGTGGCACAACATTAAGTGTGTCTGTTTATTTGCCAAAACAAAAGCTCTCAGCGTGTGTAAATATTACGTTCACAGTAACACAGCTACAGTAAGCACTCACCCCAGTTATGAAAAACCTGATTAAGATACCAGGGCCAAGGCAATAATAGGAGGGATTTACCACCAGCAGCTGGGATAATGAGGCAGGTATACAGTTCTCTCCTGTTATTGTGGGCTCCTGCAGGCTGTGTAAGCTCACTTTTCATGGAAATGGTGAGAATATTGTATTTACGCAGGTACGGCGATATTTATGAGTGGTGATAGGGAGATGGATATAAACAGCTTATCCCAACCCGGATGTGTGCTATTATCTGGAACACACTGTGCATGAAAACAAACTCATTTTATGTGTGAGAGCGATTGTGTCGTCTTGCAGTGTCGAGTAAGTTTTGACAGTCTCCCTAACCTGTTTCTGTCTCTGATTTGAATGTGGATTTAAAGAAAATGCATCAAGCCTCTACTTCTCCCCCAGGTTTTGCGAGGTGGCCAAGGAGAATGGCATGGACATCTTCCGTGTGTTCGATTCCCTGAACTACCTGCCAAACATGCTGCTGGGTATGGAGGCTGCTGGAGCAGCAGGTGGCGTAGTGGAGGCCGCGATCTCGTACACAGGCGACGTCTCTGACCCAATGAGGCAGAAGTACTCCCTGGACTACTATGTGAAACTGGCAGATGAGCTTGTCAAAGCTGGAACCCACATCCTGTGTATCAAGGTGGGAAAATAAAATGGTGTTTGGAGAGTTGTTTACTGCTTAGAGCTCGACAATACGCCAACGTTTTCCTCCTTTTCAAATCTGATGTTTATTTTTTGCTTCTGTGTTGAAGATCTCTTTCCATCTGCCACCAGTATAACACTAAACCTGATGTAAAGGATCTTTGCAAGTTCTTTCTACTCAGACTTGTATAAGCGTTTGCATGCATTTCTGTCATGTTAACATTGTAAAAACAAATCATGCATTTGGATTAGCACTAATTAATAAAAACCTCTCATGTTAACTGTTTAGCAGCTCAGGTTTTTCAACTTGCTCCCATTGAAATAACTTGTATCCTTGAGGCTTTTATCTAAAAGAATTGACTGATAATGCTCGCATTGAATTAATTTCTTTATTCAAGCATGAAGGAATATTTTCAAACGTAGAATGATAAACTCCTGCTCTACCGCGGTGCAAACCATCACGCGCAGTGGCAATCTCATAAAAAGACTTGCGCAGCTAATGAGGTTGACTTTAAAAAGAGGAAAAGAGCATGCATTATAACTTCATGGAGTGCCATGATCACCAAAGGGAGCTCCGTCTCTGACTTTCTGTTAATATCAATTAAGATTTCAACATTATAATCATTCTCATAAGATTGTCTGGGTAAAATCCTGATGTTTGTCATTATTTTGTTATTCTAAGTTTTCATTTTCCAGTTCATATTTTATGATGCTTTTGTTGTACACTTGTTGTGAATTAACTAAACATGTTTTCTTAAAGAATATTTGAGTCACTGGACAGCTTCAATTAAACCTCAAGGTGGCAGTTTTAACTTCAGATTAATGCTCAAATGGTTATTTGGACCGTTTCAGCAGTCAGTCAGTCCTATCCAATTCTAACCACTTAAAGGATTTTTTATTTTTTATTAGGATTTTGTTGTGTTTGTGAACACGTGTTCTTTCTGCTTCCATAGCTTTGGCTGTGTTTACTTGTCCGATTCCACCAAATTATCAGCACTTTGTGGTCTGTCCCAGCTTTCATGAGCTGCCTCAGGCCAGTGCTGTGTGCAGACTCTCTCAGTAATGAGGACTAAAAACAGGTGGTTGAAATCAATCTCAGCCACATCCAAACTTTCATTGTGTTTACAAAAAGCCACTTAAAACAGGATCAAGGCGTCTAAAGTAAGGTCTGCTTGAGGGTTAATTTAATCCCTGTCCAGGGTTCCATGCCAGAGAGCTTTAGAAATGTTTAAATAATCTAAAAGTGAACATATATGGTAACAGAGTATTTTGGGATATAAAGTTTAATAGAATCACTAACAAATATCTATTCAATGAATTGTGTCAGATGTCACCGAAACTGTTTTCAGTCCTCTGCTCCTCCTGCCTTTCGCCTCCTCAGGATATGGCGGGCCTGCTGAAGCCGGAGGCCAGCAAGCTTCTGATCGGCGCTCTGAGAGACCGTTTCCCAGATGTGCCCATCCATGTACACACACATGACACAGCTGGAGCTGGTGTAGCCGCCATGCTGGCCTGTGCTGAGGCTGGAGCTGACGTGGTGGATGTGGCTGTGAGTATTAATATACTGCATTTGCTGTTATTCATTATGTGTAGATTAAACATTATTGAATAAGCCACTGAGAGGTTTTAAATCTTTAAATATCATAAAACACTCTAAAAATCTTCTAATTTCTATGTCAAAGGAAGGCCGCCATAAAACACATTTCAACCACTGTATACTGCAGCTGAAATGATTATTTATAGCCCTGGCCAAGTTATCCTAACAACACTAACAAACATTAATTTTCTACTACTTGCTGGAGTTTGCATTGTAAAATGTCACTAAAGCAAAGACGGAACAAATGTTGAAGCCAGAAATGTTTCTCTTACTGTGTTCACTGATGCATGTTGCCAGCATGGACAATTTCATTAAAAATATTGGCTGCAATTTGCAGTTTTTGAAAGAAACAACTGACTGTCCACAATGGATCAGACGCACCCACTAAAAACATTTGCTTGTATCATCTTTATTGGTTTACTTGCTTAAACTTTATCTTTTCACTCAATTATTCCAATTATTGAAAAAATAATGCACAGTTAAACACAAGCTAAAAAACATTTGATATGGTGGATTCAGATTTCAGATTTGCAGATTATTACACCACACATTTGTGCCATTACATAAAATCCCCTAAGATGTGCACCCAAAAAACACACTTTCGTAATGAATAAGGCTTTTAGTCAACAGCATTCATATCGATTGTAACTCACTAGGTCGACTCTATGGCCGGGATGACATCTCAGCCCAGCATGGGAGCCATTGTGGCCTGTGCCAAGGGGACCAAGCTCGACACAGGTAAGTGACACACACACACCATCCTGTCAACGTCAGCAGAGGCATTAGATAACAGACATTACTCTATTTGTATAACAAGTATAACAAGATCTTATAGAGGGAAAGATTTGTATTAGATACATTTTTGGCGGAAAAATAAATGTTATTTCATTATTCTCATCAGTTTAATTTAGTAAAATCAATCAAAGACAAGGTTGGCAAGCAAACGCCCACAGATATCCACATAAAGCTTTCATCGCAGTATGTAGTTGTTAATGAGACAGAACATTTCCAAGATCACTGGGCTTGGCTGAGATTATTTCCTAGTGTCTTTCTGAGAGTCTTCCTGTTATATATATAGGAGGTAAAGAATCGATCAGCAAATCAGCAATAAATGACAGAGCGCATCACTAATTATGGCCCCAAGTCACAAAGACCGTAACAATCAGCTCAGTAATAACATATACAGCTGATTCACGCAACAGTTGCACTGAAAACAAATACAATTCAATAAAAATTAAGTTAACACAAATGAACAATGGGGTGACATGCATGGGTGTGAGGCATGTGTGCTGTGGAAATGAGGATGTAAGGTTAGGGGTCAACTGTAGGAAGAGATAAATGGAGTAAACACATCGGACCAGCGTTTATAACACTGCTGTAAGTTACTCATCTGTTTTCCCGGCCCACATTTTCTGCCAGGTTCTGTCAGAGATCTGTTACTCACAAGCGTGCTGCTCTACACTCGGGACCACCACCCCTTTATTCTATCTTCTCTGGAGCTCAACCAATAAAGTGGAGGGTTTTTTTTTTAATATGCTCATTCCCCTTTGAGTTTGCTGTTGTCCGGTGTGTTGTGCTCTTATTTTCCACTCATAATTTTCAAGAGCTGCGAAAGAGCTGCACCCTTTGACTTCTGGTCGAGCTTGCTGACCCCTGCCTCCCAGAGTGTAAAATATATTAGCCAGTTGCTGTTAAGAATGGAAGGAACATGAAACAAGGCTCAAGGAATTAATACTGATGTCAGGTTTGCTGCTTAGTCATGTGCAGAAATGCAATTGGGAAAACTGACTCAGCTCCACTAACTAGATCTGATAGCTCATTTCCATTGCTCAGATGTTGCAAACGCCCTGTTAATTTTGTTTACACTATATTCACACAACACAGCTAATCTACTGTCTGCTGCAGGATACTATTGACATTATGAGCCGTTTGTGGATGTTTGGTGGCTAAATGCAGATGACTGCTTTTTCCTTTTTTTTTGATGGACAATTTGGTGAATGCCACGTCCTCTTTGTATTCTGTCTCAATGATGTACTGATGAGTGAGTTCCTGCCTCTGGGCTAAAGAGAGACATTATCCCCAATCAACTGGCTTTTTTTCATTATCATGTAGCCTCACTAGTGCCTGCCAGTGCTGCTTGTGTCCCATGTTAAACTAGGAGGCAAGAGACATTTAAACAAAATAGTCACTTAACACCAGGCTGAAAAGCAGGGTTGTTTCGCTGCACTCTCTGGGTGTGTCAGGAGGTATGGCCACACCCAACAGCGATGTCATAGCGTCCTGATGCACCCTGAAGTTCTGCATCACTGCAGCAAGGGGACAGGTCACACCACTGATCAGCAAAAACAAGATTTTTCAACTCGTGTTAAAAAAAAAAAATGCATTTCTGGGTCAGTTTAGTTCTGTTTTTGGCATCTAATTTCCATGGATGAGTGGAAAGACAGATCACACGATGTCGCATTAATATTTGCTGTGCGGCTACAGTGGTGTCAAAGCAGAGGATGACAGTGAACATCAGGTCTCAGTGTTGTTAGTCCCTTAGGGTGTCCTTCAAACTGAATGGGTTTCTTTTCCAGGCTCATTGTTTCGGCAGCAGTGTTTAACAGTCATACAGGGAGAAATCTATTGTAGAAGAGGAGGCAGATTCTATAATAGCTCACAAAGCAGCACAGCAACAGAGCCATTAAGACGTGCTGCACTTTGAGTATGATGTGTGACTCGTGCAATAAAAGAAAAACCTCACCGGTACTCTCTCCATGTACATGTGTAACCCGCAGCTGAATGCAACAAGTTCACGGCCGTTCCCTGGAGCTGACAAATATTGTTCCCGGCAACGTAGGAAAACATGGCATATTACAGTGTCAAAGAATCAGAGGGGGAGAAATTCGCTCATCATTTAAACACAGTCCAGTTTAGTGACAGAATATCAATTAGTGAGCATACAGTACCTGAGAAAAAGTAGAGAGGGAGTGAAAGACAAGGTCGTTACTCAAGAGCGAGAGGTTTTCAAGTATGTCGGTTTATTCATGGAATTTCAATTTGCTTCACTTGAGACTGAGATTTGGATGGAGGACTTCTCCCAGCACACACACACACACACGTGTGCATACTTAAACTCTATCCTGATGTGACCCTTGTACATGCATTATGCATACACATGCAGACAAACTCCTTCTCACTTCCAAACTCTTTTATACCTGTCACCTTGTGCTCGTTTGTTCTTTTCATCTCTGCCTCTCTTTACGCCCGCCGTCTCCGTTTTCCTCTCGCTACTTTTGTAATCAAGCTGAGCACTGCCTCAGATACTTCCATAGCTTCCTGACCTTAGTCTGTTTACTGCTTTCCTTCACTCCCACCTCTCTGTCTCCCATCTCTGTTACAAAGCAGTAATCAGTGCTGTGCAGTGTGCTCTCCCTCCTATCTCCCTCTCTCTCTCTCTCTCTCTCTCTGCTCTTGTGCCTTTTTCCTATGATCCCTGCTTCTTTCACATTGTCTCTCCTTCCTCCTTCTCCTTCCCTCCCTCTCACTCAGTGACAAAGCAATTAACAGCACTTTGCATGGCTATGTCCCTCCCTCAGACTCTTCCCTTTCCACTCCCTCAGTATCTCACAGTATTTCTTTGTCCTGAAGAAATGGCCATTTCTGGTTAATTCAGAGTCAGTTTATTCATCTAGCCAGCTACAGTGCATGTGCCCACCCGTGCATTTTGAAAGTTATGCATATTCACAAACACTGTGTTTACTGTTTTTTTTCAAGCACCATGCATGATTTAATTGATGAGAAAACTTTATCTGCCACAACAATGCAGCATCATCAGACACGCCAAAGACTACACACACAAACCACACAAAGCAGTTATTACGAGAAACAGGCTGAGACAGGTGAGCTGAAACATTTAGCTTTTTGTTCATCTCCCTGGTCTCTCCCTTTTTTTTTTATCTTTCTGTGTTCAATTTTTTCTTCTTTTCTCTGTGAATCTTCCTGTGTCTCATCTGTCTTCATCTATGCGTCTTGGTTAGCTCTCTTCGAGTCATCAACCACAAACTGTGTGTGTGTCTATGTTGCTGTAGAGGGTGCACGTTTATATAAGCAAACGTGTGTGTCTGTGTGTGTCTCTGGCTGTTTGTATCCAGCATTAGTGAGTTTGTGCTGGACATTGACAGCACTTTGTCACTGCCAAAGAGCCATCTTAATGACTGATGTATGTGTGTGCATGTGCTGGTGTGCCTGCATGTTTGTGGTATATGTACACAAGACATAGTGTTGCAGTGATTGATGTTTTGGGGAGAGTAACCAGCTGTGCAGAAACAACAATGACGTATTTACCCGCAGTATCATTTACCACACATCTGAATACACCGCCTTTGTAGCTATTGTTCATACTCATAGGATGCAGGGCAAAATAAACCTTTTCCAATCCCAGAAGGCAAGTTAGGTCATCAGAGTAGCAAAAAATAATGTCAATAAAACACAATATCCTGCTCGCTTCATTACGGCCAACTTTCCCTTTTGGCTGGGAAAGTTGCTCCTGCCATCACTTCTCGCCAAAGCACTTTTCCAATAAGTGGAGTTGGTTGATTCAACTCAACTTTACGTTTTCTTGGGACTTTCCACCTCACACAGATGTGGTGTTTGGCTAATTAGATGTTTGAAACTGTAGGCTTGTGGAAAGAAGGTTTTCTGGCAGATGCTGCAGCTCAGCTGCCTCCCCACCAAAGGCCTGTGTTTCAAACCCCCCTCTAAAATACATGTTGGCTGAATATCAGTGTATTTAAAGAGCAACTTGCAGGTTAGAGACCCCTGTGAATTAAAAATGATGTAGGAACTAGATTTTGTTTAAAATATATTTAAATAATCTGCTGCCATTGCAGTTGAAATTCAGGGCTGCCAAGAGAGCCTGCAGAAAAAAAAAGTTGGATGTGCAGTTAAGTTGTACACACGTGAATTAAACCAGAAGTAGAGACAAAATATAAAACATTGATAAAACACACAACAATTTTTCTGGTATAGTGAGGTAACACTGCCACCCTGTGACTAAAAAGCGCTGTTAAGCCATTGACAGGAAAATATTAAAATACAATAAATACTTTTGTTCCCAGTTTATTTGGTACACCAACCAACTAATGCAGTCCAATACAACAGCCCTACAATAATAACTTCTATCATGAAGGTTAAAATGTGTTTTGTTCAAACTGTTTCAGGAGGTTATTATTCAAATGTATGGTCGGTTTTGATTAAGTGGTGCTAATGAAAACATGTTTCTTATGATTTGTCTGTCCAGTTTTTATCAATAAGGTTTGGGCTGCTGTGTTAGACTGTATTAATTTTAGACATTTTTATTCTTCACTGTTATAATATTTGCCTGCTGGACTGAACCACTGTCTGTAGTTGCATCTAAAACCTGATAACACACCAACATTAACATTACACATGAAGATAAATTATAAATGTCTTAGCTGTATAAATAAAGTCACCTAAGGCCATGTAAATAGACTTAAGGGTTCTCATATTAACAAACTTAGCTTACAGACTTTTACAGACTGAGTTTTATAATATAGGATGCTAATGCTAGCTAACATTAGCCATTAGCCTCTGTCTTAGCTGGGCGCTAACTTACAACAAACAGCTTCGCATGTTGCTTTTGGTTAGCAAAACTATAATCGTGAAGAATTTGAAAGTTAGTTAATGTTAGAAAACGTGACTTACGGTGAACAGCTGACGTTTTCGTCGAGCTGAATCTCTGACCGATGATGGCAGACCTGATGGACCTGATGAAGCCGCAGTGTGCACGGAGGGACCCGCAGCTGTCAGTCTCACACGGCCTTGACTTCAAAATCCCATCCTGAACATCATATCGCCGTGAAGACAATCCTCCGGTTTACAATGAGCGCCACAAATGACCACGTTTTTCGTAACAAACGCAGGCCAGTAAAGAAAGGCCGCTCAGACTCACTACCGCCTCCTACTGCTCACTGAGTTCAGGCAGAGCGCGAGCAACAACGCCCTTATGTGACGTAATATGACGCAATGTTGAAATAAAAGAGCGTTTTTAGGGGCACTGCTCAAAATGGCCACTTTTACCTCTGATTTTGTGCCTTCATGTTTTGTAAAACAAGATTATATTCTGCTTTACCTTTTCAAATACGTATTTTCAAACACTATTAAGTTTAAATCTAAAAAAATATTAACCTCCAAGTTGCTCTTTAAGTATCAAAAGTACTTGTTCTGCATGACTCATACATTTTTATTTTATATATATTTATATATAAAGGGGTAAAGAATTAGTTGTGATTTAAATTAATAATTTATAAGGTTGATACTAGTCTCATGTCTGTTCAATATAAAGATGGAGCCAGCAGCAGACTTTTAAAACTGTTCCCATCATGATTGTGCATCTGTATTCTCCCCATGTGGAGTTGATTTTGCTCAAGGTTTACAAATTGAACAATTGTCACAGAAACAGTGTATCTGCACATGTGCTTGCGATTAAAGTAGAATCTACCTTAAAAGTAGATTTCCTTGGTGAGGATCAGTAAAGGTGTGTCCTGTCTCATCTTAAAAACAATGAAAATGTACCCCCTTGACTACTCTGTGCCAATCTAATTTTACAGCAATATTTAACTATTTTTCGCTAAAGGAATTGCTTTTCTTATATACCTAGTGCAGTGTATCCACAGTTTCTTATAGGGCCAGACCTGTTTGTGTTGTCAGCTGAGAGTACTCAGTTTTTGCTTTCAGCTAATTATTTGCTAGAAACGTACCTACCTCTACTTAGTCTAGTAGACTTAGTCTACTTAAGTCCATGAGCACTTTAACTTGAGTCTGAAGTGCTCAGCTGATATTGACCAGGGGAGACATTTGACCTGAGCAGACATTCAGATCAACAGAGGAACATGCCATCACTTCTCCTTGTAAATTGAGGCTGTAATTTCACAATGGAAGCCTAAATGAAACCCACAAAAATAGGATTCTCAAACAGGGAAGGAAATGGACCTAATTACTGACTGGCTTGGCAGGCAGTTGAATTTGAGGAGCAACCACATGCACATTAATTTCACATTAATTTCACAGTAGCTCCATTTCCACGCCAAGATCACAGTGGAAGCACACAAACACTTTTTGGAGTAAGTACTCGCTTTGAATCCTAAAAATCCAAGCTTGTCACTCAGTTGTTGTGGATGAAGCAGCTAAGTATGTCTCATTAAAATGGCTGATTTTTCTCATCATTAGCCAAAGGCTCAGTGTACTGCCATTTCTGTCATGGCATTAAAGCATATTATTCCTTTCGAGGTAATCAGCTTTAGCGCACCTTAACTGGCTACAGCAGGATGTCATGAATGTGAGCAACAGATGTTTTTCTTTATTTTTTTTGAAGGATCACAAAATATCACAGGGATTTAATGAGCGGCTCTGATGTGGCAAAGGCAAGATGTGAATGGGAAGTGAATTTTCACGCGTCCTCACAGGCTAACAGTACCTAGTAGTACCTCCACTCTAGTTCAAGCTTGTTGGAGCTTTTCTGGCCTGTAACCCATCTCCCGAGTCCCCAAATTTTCAAAGAGTTGTCAAAGTGAGCCCCTGGCAGATAATATCCACAAATGTCTCTGCTGACAATGTGGTTTCTCCTGCGGACTAGTTTCTTGTACTGTGGCTAGAGACACGTCCATACCTACCTGATGGACCAAGTGCTGTATGCTTTAAAAAAATCCCCCAACACTCTGTCGAAACTGTGACATTGCATTAAGTTTATATTTTCATATATCCAAATCAACAGCATTAACTCAGTGCTGTCACAGTTTGCAACCTGGCACAATTTTTTTTAACTGAGGAATTCATGTAAATGGCAGATTGCCACATTCAGCTCACCACAGCTCCACGGTGTTAATAGTAAATATCACATCAGTTCTCTCTTTTCAATAAAAAAAAAAAAGGGGGATTGGCAATTAGTCATTTTTATGCATGCATTAATCTCAGACGGTACAATATGGTTATAATAAACCCAATTAAACTCATTAATAAGTCAACTTCATTATAGGGCTTTTATTTCTCATAAGTTATTCATCCCATTTTCCTTCAGATTTATATTGTGAAAACACAAAAAGTATTACAGAAATGTCTTTGTATTAGTTGTTGCCCCTCATTACATTGTTGTCTTAAGATGAATAACGAGCTCAGTTTCGAGTTACTGAAGAAAGTGTGCATGCTGACCACTGATTTGATGTTCCACTCTGCTCGGTTGCAGGCATCGCTCTGGAGAAGGTGTTTGACTACAGTGAATATTGGGAGGTAGCCAGAGGCCTGTATGCGCCATTTGACTGCACTGCCACCATGAAATCTGGCAATGCTGATGTCTATGAGAACGAGATACCCGGAGGACAGTACACCAACCTTCACTTCCAGGTACAGCAGGCTATTCTGGCCGTTTGGTATTGTGTTTTGTGTGCGTGATTTGATTTAGGGGAAAAATGAGTTTAAATGCATTTCACAAAGGTCTTTGCCACATTTTTAGCACCTTAGGATGGAGTGTTAGTGTGCATCTGAAAGGATGTAAACACAGGAGCAGCTCATTTATATTCCTTTTTTTTTTTTTTCAACACCCCCTCAATGCACCTGTGCACTTGTTTTATTGTAATGAACAGTTTAATACGGACCTTTTAACAATTTCCAATTTCTGAGACGTGTACAGTCCAAGTTTTAAAAAGGTACAATATTCTGGAGAAAATTAATCAGTTGTATGAATAAGACATTAGCTTTTTAGAAAACATTTTGTCACATTTGTGAGTTCAAAGCTACTGCAGATGCAAGGAATGTGGATAAAATGAAATTAAGGAAGTGCAGCAATCAGAGTCACTGTTTTAGAAACTTTAGTAACTAAAATGTTGCTTGAACAGCTTATTTTGGTGTATGGTGCATTAAGTACAAAGAAAAGTCGACAGTGTCTATACTGTATACTGTCACACTGTGATAAAAGTGACAGAATCCACAGCAGTGTGCTTGAAAAAATACAAAGGTGCACATCCCAGAGCCCAGTTGTGAGCTGTTTATATCAGTGATAACCAAATGCTCTATGTAACAAATTACAGTTTACAGTAGGATCATCTGGCCTTTGCTGGACCAGCATGTTCGCCATCAAATTAAAAGCTGTGGGTATCACCACAAATCATCGCCTTAAATCACAGGTTGACACTGCCCAGACTGCCCTGACTTTTTCCTTTTTAAAGGTGTAATAAAAAGATGCTTTTTCCTTCTGCATGTTCATCCTGTTGTTTGTTTTTCACTGTGGTACATGGCAGGCTCACAGTATGGGACTGGGAAATAAGTTCAAGGAGGTGAAGAAAGCCTATGCTGAAGCCAACAAACTTCTAGGAGACCTCATTAAGGTGAGACATCACAAGTGCCTCTGTTCATTTTCAGGGGTGTACCCATGCTGCGTATTCACTGCTTGCGTAAGACAAGATTAGTCAGTTCTATTCAATTTTCAGTGTTGGTAGGTACCACAGACTGCAGTACAAATATGTATCTGGCATGTGTTTGATATTCCTTCATTTCAGTTTCTGCCAAGCTGCCTGTCTTTCTTTGCTTGGCTGATCCAAACAATCCCAGATTAAGTTTGGTACATCCACTGCTCTGTGCTGTCTGGATTCACTCTCAGCCTCACAGTCTGTTTCACCTACCCCTCCTCTGTCTGTGTGGGTAGTTTTCTCACCCTGCCAACCATTTTATAGTTTTGCCCTTTCCTTAACTAGACATTTTTACTCTAACCTGAAAAATTGGTGCTTTGTTATTATGTTCATTTGGGTAGAAACTCCAGTGAGCTACTTTTGGGTTGATTTCCTGAAGGGCACATTAATCGTAGTCATGGAGAGGGAGCTCCATTGCCAATTCTGCAGTCAACAATTTCATTCCCAGCCTAAATCCACCTCTATCCCACTTTTTTGTTTTTCATTATCTTTCATTAATTCCTTTGTTTTTCTCCCTTCATTATTTACCATCACAGCTTAGTAATAGATTCATCCCTCTTTCACCGCGTTCACCGCGTTCATGCTCACTCTGTAATTATTTTGTTCTCTGCTTTGCATTCTCTCCCTTTATCAAGCTGCCCTGTCGCTTTTCTTTCTCACCGTTCTCTTTTGCATTCCATTGCTGCTTTATGCACGTTTATTCCCCAGCCATCTTTCTTATTTCACTCTCTTTCATTGTAGACATGCTCCCATGGATTCCCCATTACTCAACCTCCCCCTTTTCTCTGTATTTTTTTCTCACAATTTTCCCTCTCAAGTCGCCCCTCTCTTATTTTCTCTCTCCTCTCTCTGTTTTCCTCATCAATTCCTCTCCCCAGACCTCCCCTATCCTCTCACCATACTCCCTATCAATTCAATTAAGCAACGGCGGGCTTCACTGCACAAGCCAATGTTGGCTTAATGTGCCTGCGGGTCCTGCTATGCCCTCTGTTGTATCCTGTTAGCGTGACAATGGCTGCGTCGCTCACACTGTTGGCTTGTCGATAAGGGAGAAGGAGTGTGCTAGTCAGATATAGATATAAAGTAGACGCACCACACACAGCACTGACAGAAAGCAGAGCGGCCGAGGTATATGCATTGAGCACGCTCTCCCACACACAGCACTGCAATAAGCCATATCTTTGAAGCTCAGAGCTGTGGATGAAGGATTGTGCTTGTCAGAGGACTTAATTTCCAGACCACTTTGCGCCAAATGTATAAAAATTGAGGATATTTACAGGACTGTTTTTATCAAGTACACCCCCCCCCCCCCCCCCGCACCATGAAAAAGACAAACAACTCTAATTATGTCAGATTTTTAGAAAGTTTTAACGTTTAATCATCATCAAAGCATTTGCATAAAAGTGATGCATTGCATTAACGTGATTGCTCACTTTTCTAAGCTTATTAATTCTCAGCACTTGTTTTTTCTCTCTTTTTTTTTTTTTTTTAAGGGTGCCATGTCCTGAATTCTGAAATCAGGATATTTGCACAGGATGTCTCTGAATTGACAGAACTGCTTGATTAAAAATGAAAGAAAAGGCAGACTTACTGGCTCATTGGCGCCCACTTAATTCCAATCAACATCAAAAGTAACTCAGGAGACTGTGCGATTTGTCAAAATTTATTTCAGAAAATGCTCATAAGCCTGCCTGTTTTATAGCTTAGTATTAATTCCAGATGTGCAGCTCAGTATAATCATTACATCGCTTACTTAAGCACCCACTACAAATTCACCAAATCTGCCAAAATCCATGGGCTTGATTCACAATTATAAAAGACCTCTGTTCAGCAAAATGAAGGGGTATAAAAATATCCTTAGTCTCTTTTCCTCAGCATTAATGCTGATTTGATTAGTCTGTTGAGAAAGTTTGAGGTCAGAAAAGGGTCCTCTGTGCCTCTCATCTATCATGCGGCCATAAAGTTTGTAAGTACAGCAGCAGGGGAACAGGATTAGTGACAGTGTATGTTTGCCACACTGCTTACTGGAATGAAGAAAGTTCAGGCAGACTGTGGGATGATAAAGCAAATGCATATAACAAATATTGCCTCATTGTCTTTAGTCTTGCTCTCATTTAAAATATTTTATTATGTTATTGGGCTTGTGCTGTATTTTTCCCCCCCTCCACGATCTCTGTTTAAAATGGATGAGTGTGGTGAAATGCTAGTTGTGTTGGTTGGAAGAGAGGAATGCTTTACAAAAAAAACAACATTGAAAAGCCTGTCTGGAGAAGGTACCTTGAAAACAAAGACAAAAGAGCAGCCGAGTGGTGAGCTACAGGAGAGCGGACTGGATTTTTTTTCAACTTTTTACAAATGCTCTATAACACGTCTGAACCACCTGTTCCCCCTCATCATGTTCCTGGTCAGTGGTGCTCTAGCACAGACCACAGCCTTTTAATATCACTTTAGCAGACTGATGTCAAAGCTGACAAACCAGAAGTTAAAAGGTAATAAGTCATCTCTTCTAGTTCTGAGGCTACTTCTTATTTTAGCTTGAAGGCATATTTTACTGAAGCAACAGAAAAATCAGATAAATCATATATTAACAGTTGCCTACAGGCATTATTTTAATAATGCAATCGCTGACAATTCTAAGCATACAGTAAACCTTTCTGCTGTGTGTACAAAACAAACATTTCAGCATGAGAGTTTAACAAATGGATCAGGTTAGCAGTACTAAAAGGAATACTAAATACTGATTATTTTCATTATCAGTTAGTCTACAGATTATTTTTCTCATAATCATTTGGTCTTTAAAATGTCAGCAAATAGTGAAAAATGTCCGTTACAAGTTCTTGAAGTTTGTGATGATATCTTTAATGGAATAATTCGACATTTTGGGAAATGTGTGTCTTTGCTTTCCTGCTGAGAGTTAGATGAGAAGATTGATACCTCTCTCTTACGTGTCTGAAGTCTCATTGCCACGAGGGTTGCCAAGCAACCAGCAGTCTCCAGGAGGTCACAGCCCAACATATTAGTGTGCAAATTTTATATTAAACATAGGAGATATAATGTGTTAATTAGTGAGCCTTAGAAGGACTAGTAGGTGGATTTTGTAATCTTTGGAAGGAGCCAGGATAGCTGTGCTCCTCTACTTCCAGCTTTGACACTAGGCTAAGCAAACCAGGCACACCTTCGTTTTGCATGGACTAATATGACAGGTATCAATCTTCTCATCTAACTCTTCTTTGCAAGAAATGAAGTAAGTATTTACCAAAGTGCTGTTGTCTGGCACTGACACTCAGTTACCTTTGCAGAAGACCAAGAAAACCTGGAGATTACACAAGTTCATTCACATTTGACAAACTGGAAGTAGATTGTTGCTTCAAAGAAAGTACATAAAGTGTTAATCGAGTCTAATCTTGTGGAGATAATCTTGCTTAGTTATTACAATTGCTGAAACTGTCACTGTGAAATCCTACCAACTTTCTGACACCTTCTCTCTTCCTTTACGTTTCACTTTCCGTCCTTTTTCCTGATTTTTCTGCCCTTCTCGTTCTCACTCCGCTACATCTGTCGCAACATGAGCTTGTCAATACAAGGACAAGTCGTACATGCATTTGTGTCTGTGTGTTCTGTCTTTCCCCTTTACCTTACTTACTGTGTCACTTCCCTTTTACAATTACAGGCACGTATTCACTCACCTCCACACTCTCAAAACACACACTTGGAGTCTCTAACTCTGAGGTGGAGCACCTCCTTGTATTGCCTGTGGGGCTGCAGATGTCTGTTGGCCTCTGTCCCTCCTCCCCTCCGTTCTGTCCATCCCTTTCTCTCTTGCTCCTCCTGTCACTCTCTTCATCATACCGTTTGTTGTCTCTCCCTGCTCTCCCTCTCTACTTTCATTTCGTCTCATCTCCCCCGTTCATCACCCCCCCAACCTTCAGCCGTTCCAATTAGACTTCCTTTATGTTTCCCTAATCTTCCTATCGTTTCTGCACTCCTCCTCCCCCTCTCTGAGTCTCTTGTTATCGCTCCTCTCTCCTGTCTCCTCCTTTCCTGACAGGTACCATTCTTCACTCTGCTCCTGGCTCTGCTGGCTAGCATTATAGAGTGTGTGTGAGAGAGAGAGAGAGAAGGCAAATACAACACACACACTCACTGTTCTGGAGGATATAATCCTTTGCCCATTAGGGAAGTTCAGATTTGGATAGAGTTGCATCTCAAAACAAATTCAAGCAAAGTGTACAGACACATGGCACACACACAGGCATACAAGCACACACAAAAATACCATTCTCACATATACACACTTACACAGTACAAGATCTCTCCTTCCAGGAGTGTGGAGTCATGCAGGACCACTTAGTGAGAGCTGTGCATTGGTGAAAGTGAGAAAGATGGAAAGATAGGAGAATAGGAGTAGCGCCAGAGAAAAGTAACATGGAGGTGGTAAGAATAGAAAGAGCTGGTCAAAGTGGAGAACTGGAGGTGGACGAGGGAGGAACAGGTCTTATGTGTTAAGTGCAATAATATGGACCTGCATGAGGCGCTACATAAGGTTACAGATGAGTTTAAGTGATGGCGAGAGAGACACAGACGATCAGAGTGCTGCAGCATGCTGAGGGGAATAAGCACCGTTACTGAATACAGAGAGGTATCATATGTTTCCATCTACTTAGTCATGTGTGAGTGACGTCATAAGAAATTAATAAAGCTGAGTTGAAACGGGAATTTCATATAGCTCAGCTGAGCATCTAAAAGTCTTTCTGAAGCTTGTTTTTTCAAGAATATGTGCATTCAGCTGTGATAAAAATGCATTTTTTAAACTGATTACACTAATTTGGTAAAATATCCATACAATATTCGTGACTATTGTATTTAAAAGCTATCAGGATGATATCAAGTCTAACTAAATTTAGCCACACTAGCAGTCTAGTGATGGCAGTGAAAGTCAGTTAGTGTGCCTCTTTGGTCCAGGTTGAAATGTCAGCAAGTATTGGACGGATTAACCTTTAGTATGGATATCCATGGTTACCAGTAGATGATCGTGCTGTATCTTCTTCTGCAGGTAGCTAATATTTTCACATATCTAGTAAAATAACCTTTTACCTATACAGTTTCTTCGCACAAACTTTACTATAGAAATCCATGAATCCTACTGAGTTTGGGTGCTCCACTCATTATTCCTTTAGCACCATCATCAGGTCAAAATTTTAAGTTGTCCAATATTTTGGTTTAATAGCAGTGCTAATTTCAATTGATGGTGTTTAAACTGTACAGAAATGACAGCAAGAGCAAGTGGTATACATGCAATAGTTCTGCTTAATTCCTAAAAAATGTTGTTTTGCCCTACACAAATAAACTTTATAGCACAATGTTAACATTCCTTGTGTGTATGTTGCTCTGACATCACCCTCCAGCCAGTTATTACATTCACTTCATCATGACTATTAAAGAACAAAAAGTCATTTTGGACTTCAACTCTTTACGATGATCATTAAAGCCCACAAAGCTGCCGGTGTGGCTGTGGACTGTTTGTCTGCCAACAGTTATAAAATGTGATCAACAAAAGCTGACTTGAGATAGAATAAAAACTTGCCTTTCCTGGAGAATGGGGTTTGGTTCAGAGGCTCCAGAAGCAGATTGCTTACATCAGTCAAAACACAGCAAATTAAGAAGCTTTTTTTTTTTTTGGGTGCTGCTCCAAAAATTGCAAGCATTACCGTTCTACAGAAAACATGGACCATATCAAAAGCTAAACTTCCCTTTTAAAATGTAATTACATCATTAGCAGCATGTTCAGTATACATAACGACACCGTCTTGTGAGGTAGACTGAGAGGGATCAGTGGCGAGGAGTTAAGAGTCAGAGCCCCGCTTCACACTGAAACAGAGGAAATCATATTTTTCTAACCCTGCCCAACCAGGATGTGATTTACCTCACTCCTCGTCTAAAAATATAGAAAAGCTCACACATCATATGAAGCGCACGCTCTGTTGAAAATAAGATTTCTTTTTCCTGTGAGTGAAGAACCCTGAGAGAGTTGAAGGTGGGTGATTCATCAACGGAGATTGATAATGAGAGTAACACTCTAGATGTTACTGTGGATCAAGAAGAAAAAAGGGGGGAAAATATTTGGCAGGTGGATGGAGGAAAAAGAGGGATGGGCAGTGGAGGGAGGTGATTCATGAGGAAAAAGTAGGGACTCAACATCTTGGCTTTCGGTGTGAGACAGAAGATAGTAGTTAAGCAAGTTAGAGAGGGATAGAGGAAGAAGAATGGTTCATGAAGACAGATGATAAAGAGAAGAGTAACACTTAAGTTGGCAGTGAAAAAATGAGGAAAATGGACTCTGGAGACAGAAAGACAGAGGAAACAATGGAGAAGGGGCTGAAGGTTAGACAAGGAATGCACAGTCATGCTGCTTTCTTGTGTTTTAGATAGATTTTGAGCAACTCAGCAGTGAGCTTTTGTTCCACAGCTATACCAAGTTAATGGCCTCTCCAGGGATTTCAACAGCCTATTCAAATCTCTTAAGCTTTTCTGTAAACAGTAGTTCTGTTAAAGCAATGTATCATTATCGCCTCTATTCACACACCCAATCAAACTGAGCTTTAGGTGTTGCGGCGGGGAAGTGCTGAAAGGGAAGTGCGCACTTGTTTCAATCAGCAGGAAGCATTTCTTTCTAGTATCTTGCTGCTGCGAAAGCAGATTTGCTGCAAGCCTCCTTTTGAAAGTTTGCCAAGTAGTTGCGGACTTTAACGGGCATCATGGCACTTTAAAAAAAAAAAAAAAAAGAAAAAGAAAAGATGTAGCTAGTTACGAGGAGATTAAGTGAGAGATTTCAAATAACAAATTCTATAGTAACCAGAACAGAAGGCCCCTTAACTTCTCCAAATCACCTTGGCCTAGGCCTGGAAATTACACAATTTAAACTACAACTAAAAAAAAACAGTTAAAAAGAAATAAAGAAACCCAACTCAAACAACTATTACAATCGGATCTTTAGACTTTCCTTGTCTTGGAATAACATTGTAAATACAAAATAAATATTCGACCTCACCAACAAACGCATCAAAATTAAAATGAACAAGCATCTCTATTATTTAACATCTGCACCCACAGGGATTGTTGAGATATTACAAACAGTATGTACAGTACAAAACAACATGGGAGAATTTGCACTTTGTTCTTTCCATTCTTCCAAATCACATAGCTCACACCATGTGTTTTCCTCAATATTTCTGAATCTGCCAACTTCAATTGCCAGAGAAAAAAATAGCGGTTTTGTACAAGATGGTTAGCTGCTAAATAAACAAGATGCAACATGATTCCAGGCCCAAATTTTGTTTGATAGGCACTCTTGTCCCTCATGTGGTTTTGATAAAATAATGTTTAACAAATTCTCTTAAAACTAGAAGAAAAACTGTCTTTGAATTGGGTTAACATTACAACACAAACACATGTACCAAGGCCTCCCTGAATATCGATTTTCTGATGAAATAAAGTAAAAGGAATTTGAAATGAGTGTGAAAGGATGTGGAGATTGGCCAGGCAGCGTGTTGCATTGTGGGAAGTGTGGGATTTTGGGCTTTTTGGAGCTTGACCTGTATTAATGACAAAGTCTAGATATTCCAGCCTCTCTTTATTTATTTTCTCTAGAAAATAAATAAAGAGAGGCTGAAAAATTAAATTGCTTCAGTACTCTTTTAGGCTCAGATCAGGTGCCACATCTTACAGTGTTACTTTAATACCAAAAGACAATAATTTCATAGAAAATGCTTTAGTGCACAGTTTATCAGGTGTAGCGTTCTATCCATTAGAAGCCCCGATGGCATTTACTATCTACAGCAGATTCGAGTGAAGACGTTGGACATTCCTGTCATCTCTAGAGACCTAAAGCACTCTACACAAACACACACACAAGTTGGACTGTGTTTGTTCTAAGACTAAAGTGATCTCGGGAGCTCGGCTATCCTCACAAGCACTCGGGCCCCAGGGGGGTTGTGGTAATCCCAGAGCAGCTGCATGAACATGGGTATCAGCACATATGTGAGCTTCACGTCTCACTCTGGATAATTTGGGCGTCACATCTCTTAAAAATAGGTGTCAAGTTCTTCGCCAGGGAATTCTCTAGGGAACATTGATTTGATTATTAACCCACCTTATTTTTTCCCCCTGCCATCTGATATCAGAGTGCACTAATTTCTAGGAAAATAGACATCTTGTAGACGCTGGGCCCACATTTTGTTCTCTCTAGGCCTTGAGCTGTTTATGCTTAAGTTAACGTCCTTCAGCATGAGACTAGTTTTTAAATTTGGTCAGGTTTGCTTTCAGTTCCCTCTATTCTCTTTTCTTTATGTCCTTTTATATTAAAACCTGCAAAATTGAGTGCAAACAGGAATTTCTGTGAGAGACGGAAAGTTACGCAAAGGTGGTTTTCAGGTTGTTGTTTTTGTAGCTGGGTCACCGTAATTGACCCCTATCTCTCTTTAATGACCCAAATACCAAATGGAAGTGAACAGGAAGCCTTAAATCTGTGTCTCCATTCATTACAATAGAAGAATAATGTGTGCAATTGATATTTGCATCAGTGTCCTGTTTGCAGTCAAAAAAAAGACTCCACTTATCACCATTATGCTAATAGGGATCGCTATTACCATAATGATATGCCATTATAAATAATGAAAGAATGAATACATGTGATTTTAATGAATGTTTTCCTCGTTCTTTCTTCTACCCTCTTCATTTTCAGGTTGAGTCTGTTTTCGCAGAGAAGACCTGTGTAGTTTAGTTAATGGCTGCCAAATCAAGTTATTAAAGAGACTGTATAGATGTAAACATCTTTTCATTTCTCATTCTGCTCTCCCGGCCCTCTCTCTTTTCTCTGGGTCACTCAGTACTTAATCTTCATAGACAGCATCTTCATTAAACCAAAAAGACTGTCACTGCTTTTCTCTTTTGCTGAAAATCGTGAGTGTGTGTTCCTGCCTGCACATCGCCAACAGGAAACGTTTTGGAATAAAACTAAAGGCAAGATTACACCATGGAAAGCTATAATATTATCCAGAATAAATTCTCTGTGTGAGTTTTTCTGATGTTTTTCAGATTAAAAGGCCAGTGGTCACGCACCAAAGAGAAATAATAGCGCCTTCCCTTGTCCTGAGTAATGAGATATCATCTGCGTGCAAAGACTGTACTCTTGTGCTCAGTCTATGGTGAAATAGAAATACCTTACCGAGGGCTAAACTGAGCCGGTATTAACTCTCCTCCCAATCCTCGACTTCTCGTCTTTTACCAAACACAAGAAGGGATTTAACGTGGACTGCAACACTCACACTTATGCCTCCCCCCCCCCCACCCTCTCAGGTGACTCCATCCTCCAAGATCGTGGGTGACTTGGCCCAGTTCATGGTGCAGAACAACCTGACCAGGGCAGAGGTGGAGGAGAGGGCAGATGAGTTGTCCTTCCCCCTGTCTGTGGTGGAGTTCCTGCAGGGATACATCGGGATACCGCATGGAGGATTCCCTGAGCCGTTCAGATCTAAGGTACAGTTTTTCCTGTCTACACAAATACATGCTATGTTTTCCACTTGTAGTTTAAGTCTCACACTGATTACATTCAGGGATTCATGAATATTAATTTGAATTTTAAAGGCAATTTAGGACCCCCTAAGATGAGTAACACCTATATATACTTGCATTCATTAAAACCTCAAAAAAAAAAACTTTTATTCCTCACTCACTAACACATGCAGGAGAGCTCACTTAAAGGCATGTGTTCATACAAGCGGGCTTGCACACACACACATTCTGTCACATGCTTGGTTACGTCTGACAGTTGCAAACGGTGAAGAAAACCGTGATATTGCTCTGTCCTTTCATCTCCTCTCTGTTTCTTTGCCGCTGTCTGCTTCTCCTGTCTCGTCCCCTCACGACTGCAAACAGCGAGGGAGACACTCTCATGTGCATTAGGGGCCAACAGCTTCAAGCCTGCCCTGGGAGGCTTGCATGAACACACCTTTTTTTTTTGTCACATTCTTCCAAAAACCTGCTGACATATTGCCACACTTGACATTTCCCAAGGAGGAGAAACTATTTTTTTTTCCCCCAACTAACGTCTACAGATGTCGAGCGTTTCATGAGCTGGCTGGTGCCTACAGTAAAATGTGAAATATTTAGTGCATGAGGCCCTGTCTGCACTTTTCCACAGGACACTCATTATGTCACTATGTCATTATGTCATTATGTCACTCATTATGAGAATTTGATAGTTTTGTGCGCATAGGTGCTCGTGCAGCTACATTTGTAAACATTTTTGCAGAGCCTGAAATTGTGCAGAAGCTAGAAAACAATTAAAATAGAAATAGTCTCTAATCTGTTATCTGCCCCTTTTTTAAAAGACAGTCACTGGTCATTTTTCCCTGCGCTGTTTTTCCTCCTCCTTGTTTACCTCCGTGTGAAACGAACTCCCGTCGTCCTGTCACCCTTATCGTCAGGTTGTCGCATCTCCATTCATTGTCATAGAGTTTGGAGATGATATGATCCAATATTTATCATTTAGCTTCCCCGGCAGTCCGTCCTTGACGATCACAGTGATTTTTTTTTTTTTTTTTGACATGACATACACTAGACAACCCCACGTCCGCTACCTCTCTATTAGTGTCTCTCACTCGCTCCATGTTTCTCAAAAAATGGAGCACATTGGGAGTCATTCCTATTAGACAGATGGCAGGCTGCTTCTGTATTCATTCATATCTTCTTTCCTTCCTCCTCTCTCTTATACCTAGTCAGTGCTTTATATATAAAGCTGAGAGAGGCTACCACGCGTATACATGCTAAAGTTCACATTTTTGGCCACTTTCCTCTACTACCGCTTGTGTATTTTAAAGAGGAGTATTTGCATTTCCAACTCTTTGGTGCTGTACAATGCATTTTCCA
Source organism: Scortum barcoo (assembly GCA_023238725.1). Classification (NCBI taxonomy): domain Eukaryota; kingdom Metazoa; phylum Chordata; class Actinopteri; order Centrarchiformes; family Terapontidae; genus Scortum; species Scortum barcoo. The sequence goes on along the minus strand of CM041532.1, from coordinate 18,439,114 downwards.
TGAGGTCCAGCTACCTTGCGCTATTCATTAAGCATATAACCAGTGTGCTCAAGCTGTAGCCTGCATTATAGTGTTTCGAAGCAAAGTCCCAACTCGCATGTAGGAAAGCTGCCAACTTCTCATCTCAGCCAGAAACGTAGAGTGTTCCTCTAAATCTCCCCTCCAGACAAGAACCCTGTGTTGAGGAGACACAATCCACCCTGTATATTTAATGCAAAAACACCAAGAGGCTTTTTACACACAGCTTACTGTTCAGCTTCGGTGCAAATCAGTTTTGCTTTCCTCTCAAAATGTTTTCATTCGTGTGCTTAGTGTGCGTGCCTGTGTTTACATGCAAGTTTGATATAAATCTGATAAATGTTACTGTCGCTCACTGAGCACTTTTTTGTACTTTTAGAGGATAAATCAAAATAATTGGTGTCAAGCTTGTGTAAGTTAGATGAAGTAAAAGTTGTTCAAAGGGAAGAAAGCAAAGCATTTCTTTATTACATTATTTTCCTAAAACAGAGCTATGTTCTTTATTCGTGGCATCGGTTACTGCTACTTCACTGAATATGTTCATCTTAATGTTGTAGAAGTGCTTGTGCAAGGTCTAGTGTGATCAGCTCATTAGTTATGTACTAATTATATGTACGTACAGCCCAGTGCATTGTTGCATGTAAGATAGTGAAATATCCGCATCCCCATGAGCTGTAGCAGAAGGTTATTTTTGCATGTTAGCAGCATGGGAGAAGTAATGTTTCTTTAATGGAGTTTGGTGGCATTAATTGGTAAGTAAGAAGTCGTTCCAGCATTATCTCACAATCTCACATGCATTTATTTCAGTCACAAGGTTTCCCTAATGCACACAAGTTGTTTGCGTGGATGCTTAGGAAAAGTTTTAAAGACATAAAGTGGTAATTGAGGAGGGAGAGAATGGGTGAGGGAGAGGAAAACAAGAAAGATGGCAGAGAAAGGGAAAGAATGAGGAAGACAGTGGGAGGGTGAGAATGGGACGGGAGTAGCAGGAGATTATAAGTAGACCATCAGACAGAAAGTGAATTCAAGAAATAAGATTATTGTTAAAAGCGCCACACATCCCTCAGAGCACCGCACAGGAAGAGCAGGGAAGAGGAAAAAACCCAGTGACAATAAAACACGAGAGTGGGAGCGTGGTGTTGAGCATTTTTAAGAGAAATGAGAGAGAGCAAATAACCTTGAAGGAAGAGTTCCTCTCTCTCTCACACATAGAAACACACTGTCACTATTTGTGTCTCACACTTGAACAATCAAGCAGTTTAGGTGTAAGACATCCTCAGAGACACAATGTTAATGAGCAGGGACTCCATTGCGCCTGCCATCTTTGAAGTGTCGTTCTCTCGCACACACAAATGAGTCAGCTATCTTTGAACTGTTAGCTCTGTGACTAATGGCACTGCACTGGGCCCTCTTTGTCTGGAGATTTCCGCAAGGCACGTGCACTCACAAATGTGCCGATATGTCACACATGCACAGAGACTGGTGAGGGTATGAAACGCACGGTGTACATTGGCGCGCGCACACATTTGCAAACATAACATGGCTATATGCACAGTGTGAATGCACACAGGAGACGTGTGATTGATTGAATGTTTAAAGTGGAAATGAGTGAAAATGCGCGTGAAGATTACCAATACAGCACTTAGCACATTAGCTTGAATGATGTGTATTTTAAAGTGAATTGAGCTAAGATACACAAAGACGCACACACACAGAGATATGTAGCAAAAAAAAAAAACTCTTTGCTTTTAGCCATTTCTGTATATTTCCATTTTCTTGAGCACTGAAGCAGACTAGTGTGCCACTGTGTAGGCTCTGTGTCGTCAAGAGCTGAGGAAGTCTTTGAAAAGAAAAACAAAAGAGCGGCCTTTAGGCGAAAATGCCTCTGCCTTGACATAATCTCTTCACCAGACATTATTAGTAGCCTCAGATCGATTGTCTCCACAAGTTGTGTCAGATACCAACAACTGTGTGGGCAGATAAAATGTCATATCATTAGTCTTATAGCAGCCTCCACTTTCCACAATTATCCTCTTTCTTTCCATCTTCTCGTCTGTCTTTCTCCTTTAGTATTTCTGAGAAGGAACGAGGGTGATGTGTCACATATGCTGCAACACTGCAGTCATCTGTGATAGGCTGATGGTACTTGACTGGAGAGAGATAGATGAATTGAGAGAGTGGGAGAGATGGAGGGATCTAAAGTGGATATCGCTGCAGATCTTAACACGATGGTGGTGCCACTTTTATGCAAACAAAAAAAGAATCACTTGCATTATGTTTTGTGTTCTCTCCGATCCAAGTGTTTCTCCCCCTTCTTTTCCCCATCCCTCAAAAACAGCTCCCCATGTATCTCAATCGTCCTCCTCCTCCCTCCTCTCCCCCAGTGTTTCTCTGTCACTTTAGTGCTTTGTCAGGATGCAGCTTTTATCCAGACGTATGGTTGTGAAGTACAATGTGAAAGTTTTATCAGCACTTCATCCCACATGCTCCAGAGTCCCATGGGGATATTATAAGTGGGAAAACATTCAGAAAGACTATATATGTTTGACTTTGGATAAAAACTTTTAGTAATCAGTTTGTTTCCCCTGTTTCTCTTCTTTTTGCACCCTCACAACTTTTATCTTCTCTGTTCGTTTCCTCCTCTCCCTCTTCCTCACTTCATTCGTCTTTTCTCTGTATCCCAGGTGCTGAAGTCCCTAAACCGCATTGAGGGTCGTCCCGGCGCTTCACTTCCACCTATGGACTTCAAGGCCCTGGAGGAGGGGCTCCGTGCTGCACACGGTGATGACATCACCCCTGAGGATGTGATGTCAGCCGCCATGTACCCCAAGGTGTTCCAGGAGTTCAAGGAATTTACAGGTGAGTTGGCAGCAAGATAATTGATCTTTGAATTTGAGAAGAGGAAAAAACAAATGGTTTTATTTAATCTTTTTTGTAATGTGAATTTAATCAAATTGGATCAGTTATTACATGTGTGAGTTCATGGCATTTGCTCTCCTTCTCACACACCCTGACTCTCATTTGTAATATTACTGGTGCCTGAAATTAGACGCCCAACTTTAAGTTAGAAACACTCATTATAAAGTTCAACCATTAGGTAGAAATGCTTTTAGTTGTTGTATTTGGCAGTCTTACATATTGAAAACAATCACATGCTTCAGATTCAGGGGGGAATGCAGTTTCACCCCAAAGGGCTAACCACACAGACCCAAATGACATTCATATGCTATGTAAGGCACAAATAAGAAACCAGAACAAGGAGTGGTGCTAGGCTGGGAAAGCAGGATAACCAGTAACAGCATTTTTTATAGCAGGTATGAGTCTGCAGTACATGCAGCATGAAGAAGGAGGCAGGAAAAGACGGGGATGTTGCAGGTTTGAGAAAATGCCTTCTAGAGCTACAGCTACGGGAACATTCAGCTCCCTGGATTAACACAGTCTTAATCGTTGCTGTTAGGAGTGAGGAAATGTTAGTATTAAAAATGGTTCTGCACTTTAATTAGAGTACAGTTGTTCCTTCTATACTTCAGCTTAATATTAATCACACCCCTGAACCCAATCCTAACCCTTCTAATTCTATTTCTGATGTCAAATATTGGCCCTGAACCAGCCCTGTTTTTTAAATAGCATTCCCTTATTACTCCAGGTCCTATAACAGTTGTGTGAGACGTATATGCACTTTCATGTATGGAACCCAGTGTGTATGAAAATTAAAAGACAGTGGGGGTTAAGAAATCATTAACCAACATTTTGGTTCTTTGTTATCATCAAGGATTAAAACAATAATCCCAAAGAGATGATATTAACATTAATTAACTTTGTTCCTCTCTCCAGCTAACTTTGGTCCAGTGGACTGTCTAAGCACCAGGCTGTTCCTGGATGGACCCAAGATCGCAGAGGAGTTTGAGGTACACGGCTTTGTGCTATTAAACACGAATTGGCCGAAATTTTAAAAGTAGAGGTCTGCAGATTTTTACCAATCAAAATCATTTTGAACAGAAGACACATGCTTTTGATTCAAAGATGTGGGGGCCTACTAAACTGGGATCGTCTAATGAAATGCTGTTGCATTATGGGAGATTTGGGATTCAGTGTTTTAGTGCATGACCTGCAATGTCATAGGGAGTAAAGGCAGCACATATTTTGACCTTTTCTTTTTCGTAAGTGTTCATATATTTTGAAAGTGCAATACTAACCGTTTAAAAACATTAACATTGGCATGTTTAACATTTTTCAGTTTTGCTCAGCAAAAACTTAAAATTCAGACACAGATCAGAGTCTCTGCACTTTTAATTATCCGAGCTGAAATGATTCATTAATACACAAACAAAAGCAAAATCACAGAAATGGTGTGATTAACAGGTGTGTTATCATTCAATTACCCTCACTAATACCATGATAACACATTTAGTATATTAATAATCATTTATTTAATAATCCATTTTGCCCCTAATTAATTCGGCTGTAATACCATTTCCATAAAGAACAGACATTATCAGCAGGAAATGATTTTTCCATCACAGCAGATGGCTGAGGTGTGATGCAGTTTGGTGCAGTCGCAGTGAAGTGCTGATAACGCAGCGGGGACGACACAGATATTAACACGTTATCAGGGGAACAACAAACAGAATTTCTGATCCCTCCGGCCATCAGATGGGCCTTCCCGCACAGATTCATTTTGTCACATGATGTTTGAGAGCGGGCCAGTGAAAGGCACCAAGGGCCCATTTCTCAGACCAAAATATAACTCTTACAGATTTCTAAAGCTTGCACCACTCATTTGTTCTCCAACAGGAAGGCAGCTGAACATGCAGACCAATGAAAGAGTAATACAAATAATACAATACAAAAATACAAAAAAAAATAATACAAATCATTGGCGCACGGGAACGTAACAATCTCTCAGTGAGAGGATGCAATAATTGGCTGTCACTAACTGCAAAGCCACAAAATCTGAAACGGAAACATTTCTGGGGAATACTGACGTCTAAGCAGCAAACAATTTCCCGCCAACTCCAAAATGTTACATAAGCAGGCTGGAAAATTGGTCTCAACATACATGAATAAACAGTCAGCAGAAATATTTCAAAGAGAGCCGGTTTGAAGACGCTGTCTTTATCCAAAAAAAAAAAGCGGCGCAAACATTTCGGGAGAATGACAGCAGCAACCACTTTGATAAGCAGAACTCAAAATAAAGTGATTGTTCAAGTCCAGATTGAAGAGTGAATCCAGAAGAGAACTACTGACGGTAACCTCTGCGACAGATGTCAGAATCAGATGTCAGATCAAGCAGAAATTTTGCTTTGCTACTGAAGGAGAAGAGTCTGTCACTCACTATGTCATCAAGTAAAGAATATTTCTTGGTACGATATTCAAAACTTTAAAAGGCTGTAGCAGAATCCACCCTTCTCTAAACTTTACATTATGTTATAGGGGGATTGTCTTAACACTTGCACACATGCAGACTTGGAGAATCTTGGCATAAGGCCTTCATTTAGCTCTGAGCTTTATCTGTTCCTGAGATGTAAACTCACTCACTACAACATACAAATCTATTAAAACTTACAGGATAAAATGTGTTATTTCACATAGATACACTTGAGAAAAGCAGTGCAGTTGGTTTCACTCTGATGTTCTATTAAGGGTGGTGATGCCGTACAGGAAAACCTTTAAAACATTTACACAGTAGGACCTGTACCTGTGACCAGATGGCAGCGATATGAAGCAGTCAAACAGGAGGTGAGGCAGGTCAGAGATGGTGGCCGTGACATTTCTTGTCTCTCTGTTTGTTTGAAAAACAGGTGGTAGTGTGCGCAAGGGGGCAACCTGCCTCTGTGCTACAGGTTATGAGGGTAACACAAAGAGATGAGGCCTGATGTCAAACGTCTTGAGTCTTGACGAGAGATCTTGATGTGTGTGACTTATTTTAGGTTACTTTACTTACATTTCAAAGAGTTCAAATGAAGGTAAACACAAAAAGGCTAACCACTTTTTGGCTAGCCAACTACCCTTCAGTATTATCAACAAGAAATATCAGGATTTTTCTGTAAATTGAAACATTTCAATAAGAAGCAGAAAATGGTTCCTAAATATTGGTTCCGTTTCATCGACGACAAATACTTCCCTTAATTCTAAAGGCAGCGAATCACCCTGAAATTGATTTCCCAGCATCTGAAAGCTGTGTGTTCATTGGATGTGTAGTAAATAAGCTACTAAACTACTTTTTAAAGAGGACAAAATATCTGGTGTTAATGTTTTCACAGTTAATGTCTGCTGCTAACATTTTAGAGTTTTTAAAAACTTATTTCTGAACAACTTCATTATTTTCCAAGGTGTTTTTAAAACCCACTTTTTGAAAGGACATTTACATTTTGTGATATTGTGTATTGAAAGGAAATTGTGTTAGGCTGCTACAGGGACAGGTGAGTCATCACTCTATTATCCGCTCTTCAATATTTTTGTTTTCACAGTTTAAATGAAGCGTTTAAAAAGCACTTTTGTGCATTGATGGAATTAATATTTGCATGACAACATGAAAGAGAATCTGTATTCCCTTCAGCCACCTGTTGCCTTTCAGCACTTTCACAAGGTTCTTTGTCTACACTCTGCATCACTCATACTCTGCATTAGTGAGAATAATGATCCCAGAAAAAAACCCAACACACATCATTTGTTAGAATTAGTCTTTTCCTTCTATGTCCCTCTTATTTGGTTCTTTTCAATATTTTCTACATACACAGATTTAACTGACAGTGATTCAGAGCGGCCAAAGGCAACCGTGTTTAATTACTGCTTCATTTCACCGCGGCAAAATGGTTCCAGGCTGGTGTTAATTGATTTTTATATTACGAGGGACATGGGGAGCACTACCACTCTGCTGCTGTATTATTATCAAAGAATCAGGGGTTGCATTGATTGTGCTGATTTACTATTGACCCTGAAGACGGGCAGTTTTTGAGTATGTTAATTTGGTTTGAAGCCACAGCTCGATGCGTGCTCTGCCATTCCTACATTCCTACCATAAACTAAATTGTTGGCTCAGATACAATGTTCTTACTTTGCAGTCCAAACAGTAATCATTAAAAAAAAAAGGCTAAATAACCAACAAAACATGTAACACAAAATAAAAAGTTCCATTGAGATGCTTTTGATTTTCTCAGTCGCTGTGGACAAAGGCGGTAGTGTTTCATCTAACATTGGGTTACATGTTTCCTCCACTTCACTGATAGGAAGACTACTTCACTGGGGTGGACAGCAGGCGACAGCTGTCTTTTTTAGCTTATGTAGGTCATATAGAGGTATTGCTATTAAATTTAGACTGTTTCAAAACTAGTTAAAAACTCCACAGAGTGCTTTTAAAAGCAACAACTGTAGAGCAAGACAGATTTGATATCCATTTTCCAACTTGCCCATGGCAGGAAAACAAACGTTCTAACTGTTCCTTCTTTAAAATGAGAAACCTTGCATATAACCTGTCTTAGTTTTCAAAGACTCAGTTAGCTTTTTTTCTTTGAGTGGAAAACTTGTCATTCAAACATTTCCCATATGCAAAAGTGTTGGGTTTTTTTTTTCTACCTTTGCTATTCACCTTCCCTAGCTGCTGTTTATCTAATCTCCAATCCATCACAACTGTTGTCATTTTTAGAACTTTCAGACACTAAACATCACTCATCGCCACAGAAACGAACTACCCCCTGTTGTTGTGACGAAGGGTACTCCCACCAGATCAGGTCTGATTACCGGTGCCAGGCAAGAGATGGAATGAAAAACATTTAAAAAAAGTGACCCATCACATGCAGCCTGAGGTTTCAGAATTTCAGTTCAGAATTCCTCAAGGGCCAAAAGAAGCTCCTGTATTGGGACCTCACCGATCTCACTGTTGTCATTCCTAATCCACTTCATTTTAACAAGTGATGTTCATGAAAGCAGGCTCAGGCAATGTGTTACGCTGCTTTATGTGGCAGGTATCTTTCTTATATATTGCATATTGTACTATTACAAATAGTGCTTACTTTTAACCAAAGTATAAATTATTATTACCATCTTGTAGGAGTTACTTCAGGTTTCTTTTGTGTGAATATATGTCAGTAAATATTGTACAGAACACTCCTGCACGCTGTCTTGTGTGTTTAATAGCTGGGGTTATCGCTCGCTTTAAAATGTTAAAAGAAAGACAGATGTCATTGGGGAAAATTTAGTTGTCTCAGTTCCTGACAATCAGCCTGTCTGGAGATGTGAGATGTGCACATGTGACATCCATGACACTTTGATGTGAGTGTTACATATGTTGGAGGCAGGTTGACTGTAAGACAAGTGAACAGCAGCTGCTGCAACCTTTTTGAGATATCTGAAGAAAACAATTGCTGTCAAATGTACAGAAAGGTGGTGTGGGTGTTGTAGAGTGTCAGTCTGTCTCGGGACTTTCAGAAATGGTAATTATTAGGAAGCACATTTATTTTTGTGCTTGTGTGTGGCGGGTGATTGCTTCGTTGAATTACAGTCGGCAACGTTGAGGAGGGAAAATAGCACCGTGTTATCTGTATTATCAAAGCAATTTGGTAAGTTTTAAGTCAGGTTAGTATCTGTCACAACAGTGCGCTCCCCTGCCACGGTCCTTCACCTAGAAGGCTCTGGTAGACCTTTTTATGTTGAATGAATGTGTGTGTATACAGTAGACGCATACCTGTAAAGGCCCGTCAGTGTTTTCTACAGCATATTAATTCAACAAATGCACAAGGACAAATGAGTTATACAACACTTAATCTAAGAGATAAATCAGCTTTTTCCTTTAAATTATCTGCTATATAAAACGGAGGCAGAATAAAATCCTTTGAGCTTGTGATCGAGGGGCTTTGTTGGCGTTTTTGTTGTAAATCCACAGTGACACGAGCAAAAGACGCCAAATGTCCATTACTGATGACTCGTGTAGTACTTAAGCAACCCCGCTATTACCTTTACATTTGGAACAGAAGCCCTTTAGGAGCTCTTGGCAGCTAGCGTGTGAAGCGCACAGTGGAAATCTCGATCAAAACGGATTTAAAGCGCCAAATCTTTTCGAGCACTGAAGTAGACCTAAAGCCCCGAGTTGTTGATGTTGTGGGAAGTAGATATAAAGGCTTTCACACTCAATCATTTGCTATTGTTTAGCACTTCATTTCGAGCCTGTTGTAAATCCATTACAAGAGCCTTATCAACTGAAGACTGAGCAGCAAGCCTTGAAGACTCCTTTTTGTGTTGTTTGTGTTGTGAATATGGTGGGAGGACACAACCACTACAGTCCCCCCACCCCTTTAAGTTCCTCAGTGTTCTGTAAAGACTCAAAGTATTTCGTCGCTGCTTCTTTCAGCCAATCTGACAAACCTGTCATGTTAAGTTGGACAAAGCCCACTTAGGCATGCATCTCTGAAACTGCTTTTGAAAGACCAAATGACCGCTTTGTGAAACAGCATCTGGAGGATATTTAGGGTGCATTCATTAACACAAATATACACCTACACATTGGCGACAGCTCTGTCCATCGCTGTCATTCACCCACGCTTGCATACCGCACAAACAAGAGAGAAAAAACACATTGACCTATCTGGCATGTGCTGATGACTCAGGATGGTATTAATCATGTTTGACGGAAATATAAACAGTTTTTCACAAACATGGACCCAGTCATGCACAACCTGCCTGTGCCAATGTGCACAGACACTTTGGTCACCACAGTAATCTCATTACTCACAGGCAATGCAAGACATTAATTAAGTCATATCAAAGACATGATGTGAAGCATAATGTGAAACTTGTTTCAGTCAGACATACTAGTTCACCAGATAGATAAGCAGTTCTTGAAATTGATAGAAACAGCTCTGCGCTTCAGGGTACTGTTGTTTATTAAATAGCGATGATGTGATGGTGATGAAGGAGACTCTGCTGACACTGTCTTACCTGTATATAAGAGAGGTTTATTACAAAGAAGTACAACACGTCCTGAGTTCGTGACGCCAAAATTCTTGTTGTTTATTAAATAGCGATGATGTGATGGTGATGAAGGAGACTCCTGCTGACACTGTCTTACTTGTATATAAGAAAGATTTATGACAAAGAAGTACAGCATCAAAACAAGCATCCAGATTGCCTGTGAGAGGGATCGAAGCCAATGTGAATCTCCTCTGAATATCATCTCTAACTATCTGCTTATGTAGGTTTAGCTGTTTCATAATCCTGTGACAAAACATATGGTTCACATTAAGAAGGGTTATAGGTTTTCAGACAGAGAGGCACCCAACCTGAGACCCCTCACTAAGCATAACAAACCCAGGACAGTCACTCAACATATGGAATTTGTACTACAGTACTCTACTCGAATAAATGTAAGCAGCATGTAAGGGCTGTATACGCGAGTACGAGGCTGATATATCACAGATATACAGAACATACATAATGCACAAGAGATGCTATCACAAGTATGGTAATAAGAAGCCAAAACAAGAGGAAGCTGGGTGGTAAGCGTAGGCGTAAATTAAAGGCGTAAATTAAAAAATGTAAATTCTTTTTAATGCTTCAACCAATGATGAGCTATTTGCACTGACAAATCACTGCAGAGCACTTTGACTTAATGCTTCATGGATGGATGTTTAAGCAAGAAGCTAGTGGCTAACGTCTCACAAATTTTTCTTATTATTTATTGTTGATGACTTGAAGTATACATACATTGTGGAATATTTACTATATTTATAATACTGCTTTGTTCAGTCGGTGTAGTAAACAACTGGACCAGTAATGCCATGATACATACCAATTCTAAGGATGTATTAAGTATAAATATAGTACATACTGTACTGTATAAAATTATAAGTGGTAGTGTGGACAATTACAGCGTCTGAATAGGCACTCCAGCTGTGTAACTAGTTGCAGAAGCCAGTTGTAGAAAAAAAAACTGTAAAACTATAGAATTTATTGCTATACATTATTAGATATTAGCTAAATGACTTATTAAAGGCTTTGGACACAAACTTTAATAAGTCCTGCTATTTTGTTTGGAGCAGGATTAAAAACAATATCCTCTGATTAAAACCAACCATAGAAGGAGGTGAGAGATTTGGACTAACTACTATCAGCGGTGCTCAGTGTGTAGCAGGTAGCGGTGAGTGTGCAAGCTTGTCAGATTCATTTATGCCAGTGAAAGTCTTAATTTTTTAGATAGCAGCACTGACGCACACACACTGTTACATGCAGACAAAATAATCTTCAAAAGATTCATGAATCATGTGCAGTTCTCTTCAAAGAGACGCGTACTGTATTTTTCATGCAAACAGTTGTGAGGAGGTGTAGGGTTGAAGCCACACAGTTGGAAAAGGGAAAGCGGTTTTGTTTTTCGCAAAGAGCTGCCAAGGGCCCGACAAAACGGCACAAGCTGGAGAGAAGTTCAGTGTAAAGGAGGGTGGAGAGAGAAAGGTAGAGCTGACTGGGTGCCAGAGAGAAAGGAAAGGCATGCAAAGGAAGGCTTTGTTTCCAGATGAGGAGTGAGGGAAACTGATGAAGAGTCGAAACACCCAGAAAAAGTGAGAGGCAGAGTGAAATTGAGATCAATACATACCTGCAGCAGCGTGTATTTTCGTCTTTGCACTGAGACTTAGTTTGGAATATCAATGGAGACCCAGCCACTGAGATAGCAACGAGAGAAAACAAAATTGAGGAGGGGGGGGTCGGAGAAAAGGGGTGGATAGACGTAGCATAGTGCAAAGACAGAGAGCCACAGACAGATAAAAGCGGCAGATGAGGGAAATTAATAACGGCATGGGAGACAGAGTGCCTTCAGAAATAGGTAGCAAAATAACAGTACAAAATGGAAAGCTGTGACACATGGGAGGATTGACAAAGAGAGAGACTGAAAGCCAGACGGAGGGAGTTGGACAAATGGAGAGACGAAAAAAATGAGTTTCCAACCGGCAAGATGAGAGATTTGAGAAGAGGCGTGAGATAAATGAAGAAGTACAGTGGCTGGTGTCGAGGGAAAGACTGGCAAGACAGAACGCAGCAGTGACCAGAATTGATATGAGAAGGAAAGCGCCTGTCTGCTGTTGATACAGGCAGATAGAGTAATGTCTTTGTCTTAAAACAACACTTTTACAGGTGGTAGGTAAAGTCACACAGTTTGCCGTTACACTAAAGGCCAGGGAAGTGTTTTTATATCCTCCAGTCTGCCATTTTGTCTCCCTCTCACTCACCCTGTCTGTCTCTTTATCACGGTGAATGTCACTCTGTCTATACCGCCTCTCCCCGTTTGATGTCAGAACTGATACGTCTGGTGTAAACACACAGACGGAGATAAAGCATAGTGGTTCTGTGTACACAAAGAGTACAGTCAGTGTTTATCACAAGTCTTTACACAAACTGCTGTAGAACTGCTGTGTTTTTATCTCCCCCCTCAAAATCCATTTTTAGTCAATAAAATGTCAAAATAAATGTCAATTGCTCCAAGTAAGGTCTTGAAAAATCTTAGGCGCGTGTTTGGTAAAACTATTAAGGTACTTTCACCCCTTGCCTGTTTGGTGTGATTTAAACAAACTGGTATTTTATTCTGTCGAGTTTGGTCTGTTTAGGCTGGTGTGAAAGCTGTCAATTAAACTCTGGTGCAGGCTTAACCTGACAGCGACCATCTTAAATGTTGGGTCTCTTCCAAGGAAAGGAGGGTTGTTAGTGGCATGTAGGTGAAACAGACTGATCAAAGGCATTACTGAGAGCAGAGGGATTTCTTCAGATATGCAGCATCAGAAGGTCAAAAGGAGCTGATTTAGAAGTTACATGTCTACTGAGACACTTTCTCCTAAAAAATAGGAACATGGTGAGAAGTGAAATCAAGATTATAATTCATTTAGTTATCAATTAAATGACTAACTGTGTCAGGAACAATATATAAATAAAGGTGGTTCTTTTTTTCCCTTAAATCTGGCATGTAAGCCTTTTTCATGGAAGACAGTTTGACATGTCATTGAAGGAATAGCACAGTTGTGATTACCGTATTTTCCGGTCGCAGTTTTTTTCATAGTTTGGCCGGGGGTGCGACTTATACTCTGGAGCGACTTATGTGTGAAATTATTAACACATTATTACCGGTACCGGTATATCATTTCACGTGTTATTTTTACACTAAACCGCAAGAGGGCGCTCTAGGCTTGTGTTGATAATTTCAACATTGGCGGTAAACAACTGAGAAGGGCTTAATAAAAATGGCACCGAAAAGAAAATCATACTCTGCAGATTACAAGCTCCAGATAGTAAAATATGCAGCCGAAAACGGTAATCGAGCAGCAGAAAGAAAGTTTGGAGTTAGCAAGAAACTTGTAAGGGACTGGCGAAAAGTGGAGGTTACTCTTACTGAAATGAAGAAAACAAAAAAAGCCAATCGCGGGCTAAAAGCTAGGTGGCCACAGCTAGAGGAACGAGTTCGCATATGGGTGCTTGAACAACGCGCTGCCGGGAGAGGCTTGTCAACAGTCCAGTTGCGTCTCCAAGCCCGAGTATTTGCCAAGGAGATGAATATAAATGACTTTGCAGGAGGACCTTCTTGGTGTTATCGCTTCATGCAACGCAATCGCCTCTCTATCAGAACAAGGACAACGATGTCCCAAAAACTGCCGGCAGATTTCCAAGTCAAGGTCGACAGTTTCAGTGAGTTCAATAGAAAGCATGTAAGTGAGCACAACGTGACACCTGGATCATATTATCAACATGGACGAGGTCCCTCTCACGTTTGACATTCCCATGGGCCGAAGTGTTGCAGAGAAAGGGCAAAAGAGTGTGAATATAGTAACAACTGGTCATGAGAAATCACACTTCACAGTGGTACTGGCATGTTGTGGAGATGGATCAAAATTGCCACCAATGGTCATTTTCAAACGAAAAACTATGCCAAAAATCCAATCCCCCTCAGTTGAAGTCGCCGTGAATGAGAGAGGGTGGATGGATCAAGAAATGATGAACTTATGGCTTACAAAGTGCTACAATAAGCGTCCGGATGGCTTCTTTCGAGCACGCAAAGCTCTGCTTGTGATGGATAGCATGCGAGCCCACATCACGCCACAGTTCAAAGATAAATTAAAAATGTTCAACTCCACACCTGCCATCATCCCTGGCGGCTTAACCAAAGTACTCCAGCCTCTTGATATCTCCGTGAATAGGAGCTTTAAGGCAGTCTTGCGTAACCTGTGGGAGCAGTGGATGATGAATGGAGAGCACAGCTTCACCGCAACCGGGAGAATGCGCCGTGCAACTTTCCAGGATGTCATTGGATGGATCGACAAAGCATGGGCTTCGGTGACAACCGAAACCATTCTGTCAGGATTCAGAAAGGCTGGAATAATTTGAACTGCAACCGAGGATGAGGCTGACGTAAGCGACGTAGAAGAAGAAGCGCCACATCTTCTACCTCCGGAGTTAGCGGAGTTGTTTAAAAGTGACACCGAGGATGAAGATTTCATCGGATTTTAGTTATTGGGAGTGACACGGATGGTTTGCAAAACTTCTTAGCATGTTATTTATGCTAAAGTTATCTGAATAACTCTTAATATGTTATGTTAACATGCCAGGCACGTTCTCAGTTGTTTCATGTAACGTAAGCATACCGTACAATTATTCAGCCTGTTGTTGCCTCTATTCTATTTTTATTTTAAATTGCCTTTCAAGATGACATGTCTGTTCTTGTGTTGGATATTATTGAATAAATGTCCCCCAAAATGCGACTTATACTCCAATGCGACTTATATATGTTTTTTCCTTCTTTATTAAGTATTTTATGGCTGGTGCGACTTGTAAAATACGGTAATTAAATTGATAATGGTTAAATACCGTACAGCTCAATCAGTTTCAGGATCCTGGTGTTTGTGCTCTCTGGCTTAGTTTTTCAATTGAAATCACATGACCAAACATCTCAGTCATAACAACAGCAAATAAAAAACGTCCCTATTAGTGTAAATTCCAAACTCTTACCAACCTAAGATGCTACATTATGTGATTTATTTACTAAGAAGTTAAATTGTAGTGAGAGACTCATGTTTCTCTGCTCTCCACCAAGTGCATGCTGGGAAAAATTCCAGGCCAGCCTGAGGGTAAAAAGAAATAAGAAAGAAGGAAACATTGTACTTGTCTCACTCCACTAACTTCACTTTTTTAATTTCACCAAGCTCTGCAGTCTCTTTTTATTGCTTTAGCTGGACTTGGGAGCTAGGCACCCATGTATTAATTTCAATTTTCTAACATAATCTAATTTCTGTTCCTTCTTCCTTCATACTCTCCCTCCTCAATTCTGTCTTCCCCTCTTGTACCGATCCTCCTCTTCGCTATGGCTTTGTTTCATCTCAGGTGGAGCTGGAGAGAGGAAAGATCCTCCACATCAAGGCGCTGGCACTTGGTGACCTGAACAAGGCAGGCCAGAGAGAGGTCTTCTTTGAGCTGAACGGACAGCTGAGATCTGTGCTGGTTAAAGACACCGTCGCGATGAAGGTACATGGGAGGATGGGGAGGGTTAAAGGTTGGTAGCTGGATAAATGAAGGATCAGGGAATGCTTAAGAGAAGAAAATATGTCTGCAGGTAAGTGATGAATAGATTGATAAAAGGAAAAACTGATGTGTCAAACAGTGAACTTGGCAGGCTCAGCAGGAAGGAATGTTTCAATGGACTTTGAATGACTGTCAATGCATCGTTGGCTGGATGAGTGGATAAATGGTGCAGGTGCGAGTGGGAGGTGGGTCTACTGGATAGATAGATGCATAACATCTCTTTCTGTCCCTCCACCCAGGAAATGAAGTTCCATCCCAAGGCTCAGAAGTCCATCAAGGGTCAGGTGGGAGCACCCATGCCTGGAAAAGTCCTGGAGGTCAAAGTGGAAGTCGGTGCCAAGGTTAGTTTAACCCACTTAGCAAGTGTTAACCCACTTAGCCACTTTTCTCTCAATATTTCAGTTTTTATCAGATTGCTTTGGATTCATGGGACTGCTCATTTCCCTAACCCTATTTTCTCTCTCTAACCCTAATCCTAACCCTAACTCTAGATAATTTTAAGTAATCTTCAAAGTTCCTCATTAAATTCATAATTTCAAACCTTATTTTATTAATGCAAAGCTTTGTACTTGAGACTAGTTTGGCTGCTTTTATTAAATGAATAAAGTGCTTTATATTTCTAAAAGTATCAATAAAATGCCATTTTAGCATTGGTCCCAAAACTCTCATATCATTGTATCATACGTATCATTGTATCGTTTCCAAATGTAAAAGAACTCCTTTATAAAATACATTATGAAATACTTGAAAGAAAAAATACAAGACAAAGATCAAAGAAGAGAGTGAAGATGGCTAGGTATTCAATGCCAACTTGTAGTACTTGACAGCTTTTAATACTCAGGGACAGGAAAGTTTTCAATGCTTTAAGCAATGAACTTAAATTCCTGTCATCTCCACTGTATTGACGTGACCACAGAAATCTCAGACTAATAATTCAAAGCATGAACAAAACACTCCAACTACCTACATACAGTAGCAGTTGTACATTGGGTGAACCATCACTTTTAAATCGAAACTCGCATTCAGAGTTGGCTGTATTCATTACTCTATCTTCAGGCCTTGCATCTGTTGTTAGGTTTATTCAGAAGACTCCTCTTTGTGCCCTGTGCTAGTCTATCTTTCTTGTTAAGCTTCATCTACAGTGCTGTGATGCTCAGTGAATTGTACACGTGACTCATGTTTTTAATGCTCTGTGAACTGTCTTTATAATCTTGACAGGTGGAGAAGGGTCAGCCGCTGTGCGTCCTCTCGGCCATGAAGATGGAGACCGTGGTCAACTCCCCGATGGCCGGCACCGTTAAGGCCGTTCACGTCATGACCGACGCCTCCCTGGAGGGAGATGACCTGATACTGGAAATCGAGGAGTAGAGCGAGAGGGCAGTGAGAGGGAGTGGGGAGGAGTAGTAGTAGGTAGGAGTTAGACAATCTCAGTCTGGAAATGATGAGGTGGAGGAACAGGAAAAAAACAAAAAAAACAAGAATCCTTTTTGTTTAATGACAACTCTCATCTGTGGCGGTACTGTGGGATTTTTTTGGTCCCAAATTTGTACATATTCTGTTTGGTTACACAGCAGTTACAAAATGAAGCACAGCTCTACACATATCCAGACACCTGAGGGGGGTTAAAGAGTAGATAACTACTATATGACAATTCAAAATAACATTTACATTTGGTAGAAATACCTTCTTAAATTGTTCCACTAATCAAACAATTTAATCCTCCCAAGAGCTAAATTATTCCCTAGGTGTGGTGATTGGGTAAAAACAATATATCTTACAACATCTATCTTTGACATACATCTATGTCCTGTCAACTTGTAGAAAACACATTTTAGAGTAACATTATATATATGAATTGTGATACATTCCATTACTGCTAATGCTAGTCTTAAATGTGATGCACTACAGAAAGAGCTAATCATGTGTAATACTAACAGGGTCTTAACAGTTACTTGAAACTAAATGCCACAATTTCCACATCTGTGCTGTTGATGTTGCCTAATATATTCAAATTGTGTAGGTGAAACTTAATATTGATGACTATTAAATGTTCTGAACAGTGTTTTGTCAGTAGGGTTCAGAAAGATAGACTTAAGGATATATTACCAAATCATTTTTTTCACATGGCATCAATATTTTCATTTTTTTAGTACCATCACATTACAAGGCATTATCAATCACTGGGGGTTTTTTGGTAGGTGAGAAATTTTAAATTGTTCTTTGAAAAACACAACAAAGTACACAGGGCTGAAGGAAAGAAATCACTATTTTGTCCAACTTTTTTTTTTTTTTTTTAGATCTTTGTGTGGTAAAAATATATTTTCAGAATAAAAGAAGCACAGCAAAGCAAGTGGCACAATTTTAGGTTGACTGGGACACAGATACACACGCCAGAAATGTCATATATTGCACCAAAGTGAAAAATATATTCTGTTACTGTATCAGTAATGGTAGACGGTTTATTTTTGTGAGCCGGTGTTGAAAATGTTTCACCATTCACACCTGTCATGAAATTCCTAAAGCAGAAGGAAGTTGTAGCGGCATTGTTGAAATGACGCTGTTGGCCATGTTGGAAACACCCAAACAGGATTAGAGATGTGATTTTTACAAAGCACCTCTGTTACGGTTGGTTTAAATGTGTCTTTTTTTTTTTATCCAAAGCCAGCTCCAGGGTGGCCCACTAAAATCAATTCAGCTCTATCTGCTGTATCATTTTAGAGGTGTACAGTCGGCATATTCAGGTGGCTTTTGGGCCTCTTATACTGTCTCTGGTTTAATGGTGTGAAAACTTGTCAGATGAGCAGTTCCAACCCGTCTTTTCAGAACCAAGCAGAGATTATGGTGAATGGTCTTGTGTCTGCATGGGGATTTTAATGCTAGGTGTAAATGGGATTACATGGTGGTGTAATGGAGGCATGTGGTGTTATTTTCTGAGGCTCTGCTGATTAATTTATGAATTAATTCTCTGTCAAATGATGTGAAATTAGCCGGACTAATAAGAGACTCTGGAGACTCCCAGTAGCAGCACTCTGCTTTATATTTCTAATGCGCGCAAGTGTGTGTTTGCATAAATGAGTCTGTGTGTGTGCGCAAGCAAATCTTAAGACAAAAGTCAACCAGTCCCCATATTGTTGTACCTCCAGAGCTGAAATAACAGTCTAAAAGAAATTAAATATTGATACACACACACTGATGCAAAATATTCATGCTAACACTCCCAGCCCTTGAGTGCTGCCTGGATCAAAAGAAAACAAAACAAATACACTGCACGGCTACGTCTCCATAGTAACACTGCATCCAAAACTTCTAACAGCTACTCAGCAACCCTGCACGGTTGTCGGATGATGATTTTAACTTAACTTTTTTTTTGCTGCTGTCAGCTGCAGGCCTTTAACTTGTCTGAAGGTCTTGCACTTGTATATCTATGCTGATGCCGAACTGAATGTTTAGCTGACCAGTGAAAGTAGACAAGAACAAGCGGGGGGAAAAAATAATCACATCTCAGTTACAGTAAAAAAAAAAAGAAAGAAAAAAGGTGTCAGTCTTTTTGTAATAGAGTGAAGCATGCAGCGTTTGGACAGCAGACCAGAGAACACGCCGTGACAGCTTACTTTCCCAAAAAAAACGTCTGTGCGCCCTCGACAGAGTGCATCGATTGAAACACATAATTGAAGTATCAGTTTGTACTTCACTGGGTCGTTTCCAGCATTTTTGCTCCATTACCTTCGAGAATGAGTCCCCTCTTGAACTATGCATCAATATTGAGCAGCGATGCCACAGTTAATTAGAACACTGATGTCTCCTCGCTCTCCCCAGCCCGCTGCCATGCCTCGCTGTACCTCCTGGCTTGAGCAATCTGTATTTGAAATCTTATGAAAGAGATGGAGAAGAATGAGTGTTTTTGACAAGCTGTTGCACAATACTGTTATATACTGTAAGTTCCCCCTCCTCCTCTTCCTCCTATTACCATCTCATCTGTCCGTCTATCCAACCACCTTTTCATCATGTTTTCCTCTCCCAACGGTTTGAAATTTGCACATGTAAGATGGTGGCATCCACTCATGCAATAATGTATCGCAACGATTCCCTGTCTTAGCCAGCAGTGATTTTAACAACCGTGTCTATAACAATGTACTACTATTCAGTGTCTAAAAAAAACAAAAGAAAATAAATTGGAGAACTATTATTTGTTTGAGAAACGCTGACCTGTTCCTTCTGTCGCAGAGTATGGAAATTGGGTCTGTGACATCTCTTTATTTCTTTCCTTTGTGTGTTTTTATGAAACCAACCAAACTGTTTATTTACTTTCTCAGTTTAACAGACACGACCGCCTGCAGATTCCAAACGTCTCTGTGGAGGTTATATCGAACATGTTCACTAGTAGTCAAGTTCATTCGTTGTCTTATTTTTAAATAATTTGAAATTCGACATCTTAGTTTAAATGATTTCGAGTAACTGACGTAGTTTACATTTATGTGTTAAGGATTGAAGTATGTGTTAGTCCTAGGAAAAAACTGTATGAGCTGGAGCGCACAAAAAGGGAAACTAATGGTATCAAATAAAAGCGATAATTCTTCTTGTTCTGTACTCACAAATAAAGTTAACTATAACTGAGCCTGTATTGTGGTGTGGTGTATTGCATATTGCAGAGGTCCCCAATCCCCGGGCCGTGGACCGGTACCAGTCCATGGGTACCGGGAAGAGCCACAGATGAGGAAGAGTCACACTTCTGTGACTCCAGTTTGTACTACTACTGATGTACAGAGAACATCATCATCAGTCATATATGGAGTTATACATGGGTCGTGATAAACTGAGTTCATGGGTTTAGTCCATGTGTGAAGGTATCACAGGTAATGGAAATGAATCTGTGAGTCCAGGTGCATCTGTAGATGTCCTCATATGGAAGCTCTGGGCCACTCGACCTTCTCTCCACAACACAGACACAGATCATGTCCCCACCAGGCCAGTGAACCTCAGACAGGATGGACCACAACCAGAATCAGTGAGGAACCTGCAAGACTGGAGAGAACAAAGAGGACCGGGGCTCCGGCAGTAACATGCACTTTACAGGACATAAGAGTATTCACATTAACCGTTTTGACACTTTGACACTTTAGCCAATTTAACTACTTTAACCAGTTTAAGCCTTTACTTTAACCAGTTTATAAGATGACTCCAGTTTGCACTACTACCATAATAAGAGTAGAGGAAACAAGAGAAAGAGGAAGCAGAGAAAGAGGAAGAGGGAGAGGTGCCCGATGCATCATGGGAGCCCCCCGGCAGTCTAAACCTATAGCAGCATAACTAAGGGCGAGCCTGTGCCCACCCTAACTATAAGCTTTATCAAAAAGGAAGGTTTTAAGTCTATTCTTAAACACTGACACTGTGTCTGCCTCTCGGACCCAGACTGGGAGCTGGTTCCAGAGAACAGGGGCCTGATAGCTGAAGGCTCTGCCCCCTAGACTACTTCTGGAAACCCTGGGAACTACAAGTAAGCCTGCGTTTTGGGAGCGCAGCACTCTAGTCGGTTGATAAGGAGTTATCAATTCATTAAGATATGATGGTGCCAGACCATGTAGAGCCTTATATGTGAGGAGTAGGATTTTAAAATCCACTCTAAATTTTACAGGGAGCCAATGCAGAGAAGCCAATACTGGAGTAATATGGTCTCTTTTCCTGGTTCTAGTCAGCACCCGAGCAGCGGCATTCTGGACCAGCTGTAGAGTCTTTAACGACTTGTTCGGGCAGCCTGATAAAAGTGAATTACAATAATCCAGCCTGGAAGAGACAAATGCATGGACTAAATTTTTCGTAAGCATCGCTTTGGGACAGAAAGTGCCTAATTTTTGCGATGTTGCGCAGGTGGTAAAAAGCAGACCTTGAAATATGCTTAATATGGGTGTCGAAGGACATATCCTGATCAAATAAAACACTGAGGTTCCTTACAGTGGTGCTAGATTCCGGAGTTAATGCCATCCAGCAAGGCTATCTTAGGAGAAAACATGTTCCTCAGGTGTTTCAGACCTAATAGGATCACTTCAGTTTTATCTGAGTTCAACAGCAGGAAATTTCTTGTCATCCAAGCCTTTATACACTGCTCAAAAAAAAATAAAGGGAACACTTAAACAACACAATGTAACTCCAAGTCAATCACACTTATGTGAAATCAAACTGTCCACTTAGGAAGCAACACTGATTGACAATCAATTTCACATGCTGTTGTGCAAATGGAATAGACATTAGGTGGAAATTATAGGCAATTAGCAAGACACCCCCAATAAAGGAGTGGTTCTGCAGGTGGTGACCACAGACCACTTCTCAGTTCCTATGCTTTCTGGCTGATGTTTTGGTCACTTTTGAATGCTGGCGGTGCTTTCACTCTAGTGGTAGCATGAGACGGAGTCTACAAACCACACAAGTGGCTCAGGTAGTGCAGCTCATCCAGGATGGCACATCAATGAGAGCTGTGGCAAGAAGGTTTGCTGTGTCTGTCAGCGTAGTGTCCAGAGCATGGAGGCGCTACCAGGAGACAGACCAGTACATCAGGAGACGTGGAGGAGGCCGGAGGCCGTAGGAGGGCAACAACCCAGCAGCAGGACCGCTACCTCCGCCTTTGTGCAAGGAGGAACAGGAGGAGCACTGCCAGAGCCCTGCAAAATGACCTCCAGCAGGCCACAAATGTGCATGTGTCTGCTCAAATGGTCAGAAACAGACTCCATGAGGGTGGTATGAGGGCCCGACGTCCACAGGTGGGGGTTGTGCAGACTGTCCAGGAGGAGTTGGCGGATGCTTTAGTCCAGGTCTGGGAGGAAGATCCCTCAGGAGACCATCCGCCACCTCATCAGGAGCATGCCCAGGCGTTGTAGGGAGGTCATACAGGCACGTGGAGGCCACACACACTACTGAGCCTCATTTTGACTTGTTTTAAGGACATTACATCAAAGTTGGATCAGCCTGTAGTGTGTTTTTCCACTTTAATTTTGAGTGTGACTCCAAATCCAGACCTCCATGGGTTAATAAATTTGATTTCCATTGATAATTTTTGTGTGATTTTGTTGTATGTGTGTGTGTGTGTGTGTGTATATGTATATATATATATATATATATATATATATATATATATATATATATATATGTGTGTGTATATATGTGTGTGTGTGTGTGTATATATATATATATATATATATATATATGTATATATATATATATATATATATATATGTATATGTGTATATATATATAAAAAATACACAAAATACATCTCTGAAAACTTGAGTTTTGCATTTCTTATCGGCCTGTTAGCTCGCGCTTCTTTTAGGATAATGTGTCCAACTAGTAATTAGATTTCAGCAATAAATGTTTGAGTGAAAAGACACGTTTCACAAGCCAAAATCCTGTCCGATCAATGCAGTGTCATTTAATTAGACTCTACAATTTCATCACATTTATTACCATAATGTGACAGATGTGCTGGATTGTCAGTGCCAGTCCAGTCTTTGGGTTATTTTGCATAAGCAGGCTTTTTTTATTCTCTCAATCCACCCTCCCTGCCCATCAGAATTCAGTTTGTGTCTCGCTGTGTTGAAGGATTTGCTTTGTTTGGCACTTTCTCCAAACAAGTTAATTCCCATGTGACTAGATGTGGATCACCCTGACACCCCGCTGTCTTTAAACAGGTTCTTTTAGATCTGATTAAGCACCGATTAACCACACTAAATCAGTCAAGCCTGTCGCTCAACTGGTGTTATTGATCAGCCGCCACTTCCACTGTTTGACGTAGGATCGGTGGTGAGATTGATCATACTGGCAGCAGGCGCTAGTTGACATTCTCAAGCTCATGTATGGATTTAGCGAAGCAGAGGATCGCTAATAACAACACACCACTAAGCCATGTGCTTTGTAAAGTGGGTTAAGTTAAGTGTCCGGAGAGGACATGTTGCCATGGTGCTCAGATGAAAGAATAGCTTGATACTTAATTGCCATCAGATTAAATCACAGGGGCAATCATGTAGCACGGTGGATGTTATGACCCGCTTGTCAGCTGACTTGAGTGACAGCTTTGATTAATAACAACATCATCAAATTTGCATATGTGAATAGAGAAGGAGAAGATAACAGTCTACCTGCTATGACCTTGATTGGTTTGCAGTTATCACCAAACACAAAACCGAGGCGGGCATCTGTCACTAAATTCCTCATCTGACTAAATCAACAGAGCATTTTAGTCGAGTGGAAGCCTGAATTTCAGCAAAACACACCAGTCTGGTGGACATTTTCAAGGGCATTTCCACAAATCACCAACCTGAGGTTTTCTTCAGTTTACGTGCTTTTAATCAGAATGCTGAATGTCAAAGCTCTCACATGAAGAATGCAAATGTCACACAGGAACTGCTCTGATATAGCTGAAATTGTACAACTCCCTCAACCCAACAGTGATACAGTGGTGCCATTGCAGTGATTTTTTTAAGTTAAAAGTCAAATAATTAAAATTTAAGCACACAACCATGAATGGCTCCGGCGTGCTGTCAGGCTGCAGAGTGTCGATGATTGTTGTGCAGTGAACACAGTCACAACTACTAAAGAGTCCAAGTCTCTCTTAATGAGGCCTCTGGTGGCTTCCTTGTGGTCAAAGCACTGATTTATGTTTCAGTTGAGTATTTATGGTGTAATAATACTCACATTAAATGGCCCACTAATCTACAATAACAGATTGGCCTGTTCCCATGTGCAATGTAGATATAAAGTCATATCAAGAGAAAATTGGATTGTTGTGAAGCTTTAATTCCATCGTTCAATGTGGGACAAAACTTCAAAGGAAGGGACACTTTTCAAAATCTTAAACAGTAATTCAAAAGGGAAAAACGATGCTGGACTATCGTATAGCTCTGTTATCTCTTGTTTGGTCCAGTCTGCGGGCATCGGTAATCACCTTTTGTTGTACATAATCGCTTCCTTAGCAGCTTAATGACGGTGCCTGCTTTTGTTAAAAGTTCCCTGTGGAGTTGTAATTGTAAACAAACTGTGTTGTTTAATTCAACATGTCTCTTATTTTCCATTGTTAAGGCCTTGCAAACAGATTTAAGGCTTTTACATCCTTGAATCTCGGTCTGAAATTGATTATTTCACTGCTCAGCAGTCACCTGTTGATTCTTGTTTTTGAATGATTCTGATTATGAAATGTATAAAAAAAAAAACCCTCCACAATCCAGTTATTAATTTAGTATATATCAGAAAACATATATAAACAGAAAATGGTGAAAATGCCCACTGAAAGCAAGTTGATGTGAAATTACTCATTTTATCCAACCAGCAGTCCAAAACCTAAAGATGTTTATTAGATTTGTTTATTAGACTTTGTGATTTGTAAAATGATTTAAATGACTGACAGACAATCTAAATTAATGAATTAATCATTTGCTTTTTAATATTTTCTGTTGACGTCAGAAAAAAGCAGTAACATTAGAGTCTGGAACTAAAGTTTTTGGCCTTATTATGTGATAACTATCTTAAATGTTTAATTAATTAAAGTATAATAAAGTCTATAAAGTTATTTTTCTGTCAAACTTCTTAACATATGAAGTGCATCAATATAACATCAATCATTTGCTGATTTTTTCAAATGGTCTTCTTCTGTCACTGGAGCACTGTTACCCTCTACACCACATTAGCTTGCCTTTAATTATCTTAACCTCATACCTTCAAGTGACAAACTATCTGTCAGCCAGTCATGTTTTACTGTTAATTAGTCCCGTCACATCACAGCTAAAGCTTCGGTGTGAGGTTCAGATTACTGAGCTGCGCTAAAAGTCAACATTCAGTCTTACCTGGCAGTGGCCAAATATTGACATGAAACGGTGCGGCTTTTCTCCATGATTTCTTTGTAGCTTTTTCCTTCCTTTGGCTGATACTGTGCCTGGAAATGGGTCAAGGACCTGCTTTGATGGGGTCTCGCCAGAAGCAAACGTTTTCCTTTCCCCTGGCCCTGAGGTCACAGGCTAAATTTCTCATTTGGATGTCAGACTGAAACCTTCTAATAACTTCTGCCTCTAATCTATAAACGAGTACCAGAGTTCAAATCCCCTTTGTGGCCCTCTCTGTGCTCATCCCTTTGTCCGCTTTGCTACTGTCCAAATGAACAACAAACACCCACTGGGGAGAGCCATGAAGTCTTGGCAACTCTACGTGTCAAACACCTCCTGAAGAAGCACTGTGAAATTCTGGCGGTGCCGTGCGGCAGCAGCTTGCCGAGGAGCCAATTTTCTAACCCGGGTGTGAGTCTCTTACATGGGCCACAGGGGTCCACTGTTCTGTTGAGGTGCAACTTTCCCGTCTAATCCCTTTGCTGCTGTTCGATAATCCCTTCACTGCTTGCTTTGCTGCTTTCTTTGCTGTAATCCTCCTGCCTGAATAAAGAGAGAATAGACGGGGAGGACGGGCTACATAGTGTCTCAGACGGACGGTATGGACGGCTCTGTCAGTCTCTAAGCTTCCCGTCACTCAGCACAATCGGGATCTGATCCATCTAGGCGCAAACAACGATTGCTGTCCCCGTGAAAAGTGCTTTAGATATCGAAACGAATGATCCTAATCGTTGCAAATAAGCCAGAGGCGTGAAATGGATGCTAAAAAACACTGAGCAAATGCAAATGTCGGATGTTTAAAAGTGCAGATAAAAATTGATCATGGTGTAAAAGCAGGAATGAAACAGAAAGCTTCGATGTCAAACACACCCAGTGACACAGCAGCACAGCGTCAGACACACATCACTTTCAAATGAGGGATTTTGAGCACTCGCCTGGCAGGTGTGGTCCGCTGCCATCTCCGTTCCTTTTCCATTACTCCATGTTCAAAGATTGCTTGTGGGGACAATTTTCCACCTGTCTGAGAATCAGCAGCCAGGGGCTTGCAGGGCAGTAAAACCCTCCCACCCTGCATGTCCACACAGAAATGTCCCTGGCGGCAGGTGCCGTGTAAGGCCCGACATTTGGCTCTGCTCAATTTCTCGATGTGATGATCCCATAACTTGTGAGGCGGCGTGCGGCCCAGCGTTTGAGATGCACAGTGTGTTCCTGTTATGAACACAGTTTGATGGCGAGAAGAGGGAGAGGGGAAGCTATCGGCCTTCACTTCCCTCCTCCAGACTCAACTTCATCATCATTAAACACTATTAGCAGCAGCACAGCGGTACGTCGCAGAGCCACGGGCAACCTCGCCAGTCACGAGTTAACAATTCACACATCAATTAACCGGACGGATCAGTGCTGCGCACTGACCACACTGACAAATTCAATTTCTAATGAATGCATCAAATGATGGCCAGGAGCTAGCTAGGACATGGATCATTTCCTATCACACCTTCAGAGCCGATATCTGTCGAGGCCTTTTGATGCTGCGGCCAGTGACACCCTGTGCAGATGCAAGTGTGTGTGTGTGTGTGTTTGTGTGTGTTTGTGTGCGAGGAAGGAAGAGAGAGAGTGTTTATACTGCATGTGTATATGTGATGAGACATCTCATTAAGTCTTAAAACTACACCACAGAACTGGTTTAGCCCCAGGTGTCAGAAAGGGCACACACACATGTGCGCACACAGCTGATGCACTTTGTTCCCCGTTTAAACACACCGCAGCTTTAAAGCCTGTGCTCCCGTGCGTTCGAGTGTGTGCATGTGCGCCTCTGAAAGTGTGACCTCTCTTTGCCACTGTGAGCTTAAAGCGTTCCAGCCCGAATCAAAGCACTGCAGCAAATACAAGAGGGAAGCTGAAGAGCAGAAACAGACGCGCACACACACAGTCAGGCAGGGAGGATTCAATGCGACAGAGGCAGAGCGAGCTAACGGAGAAGAGTGGAGAGCGGCTCAGACTGCGACACGCAGCCGAGACAGGAATTAAGGAATTAGAAAGCAAAGAGAGGGAGAGGATCAAAGAAGCAGAGCAAAATCACTCCTTTTTTTATTCACGTGCGTCAGAGACACGGTGCCAATCACCAATGTCTCTGTGTGCATCTATATTCTCCACCTTGGTGCCAGAATATCGCACTGTTACCGTGGCAACAGGCGCGTTGAGGGCAAAAGAGTACATTGTTCCGAAAGAACAAACAGTCCGAGCGGGCTCTTTATAACTCTCACCTTACGCACAAACACGTCGATGTGCCTTCTGTCCGACTGCTGACAGAGAAAAACAGGAATACGTCCAAAGTTGACAGTGACTTGCGTATGCGATTACTAAAAGTTGCCCAGGCACAGACGTAGTCTCTGTACGCGTTTAAAACACGTGATGCACCGTGCCTTTGAGTCACACCTGATAATCCAGGCTGAGCGTGTCACACTTGTGCCGACAGCCTGGGAGCTCCACCTGTGGCAAATATCAGCTTTTACGATCACAGCTCAAGATCGGAGCCTCTTCAGTGAGCCAGTGTTTTTCATAGACAAAAAAATAGTTTTGTCTTTTTGAATGGGTTCTGCCTCGTGCTAGCTCAGACGCTCTGTGGAAATACATTTAAATCAGACGTTCTCCTACTGGGTCCTCTCTCGGGCTCTGTCAGTGGCGGGTCGTGAGCTCACGTTTGTTACAGAGCATTGACACTCAGCCAAACTAAACTACGGCTCGGTCTGAAAATCCTGGTTTTGCACTGCAGCGTGGACAGGAAATCAGAACATTTCCAAAATTGTGACACAGTGTTTGTCGTCATAGTAGTGTTGGGGAGTACGTCATGCAGAGTGGTTGTTGTGTAGTCAGTCACACCAGCAGTAAATCCTAAACACTGATCTCTGATTTGTTCCCCTGCTATGTCCTAAAAAACATCTTGGTACAACAGTTTTATGGCTCCAATCTATCAATCAATCAAAGCTTCATGCTGTCCTGATATATCGATATATAGTCGATTTGTTAGTGTGAGACGATTCATCGCGAGTGTGTCATTCAACCTTGTGGGCCTATCTTAGCTTATTTTAGGGGCACAAAACCAAAGCATTCTTACTTCCATTAATTTAATATTAACAGCTGTAGTCTAACGTTCGTGGCACAGATGCTTGTTAGTCACAGCACATGTTGCAGGAGCGGGATAGTGACACCGAGCCTGCGTGTTCATCTGCTTTACAGATTCAATGTAGCTAATAATTGTATAAAACATCATTGCTTCCTGTAACCTACATCATGTAAGTTACAGTGACTATTTGCAGCATAGGCTACACTGACCGGGCTAATGTAAGTTAAATTATTTCAATAAAGGTAAAAATTGATGTGATTGGGTTTATTGGATGATGGGAGACTGATGATGGATCAGATCTTTTTTAGTGTATCTTTTGCAGCCTATGACAGGCAGAGCAGACATATATTTACTTGAATGTCTTTGGTCATTTCTAAACTAAATCAATTCTGGTGGTTCTCTCTTGGGTTTGTTTTCTGCTGCTATTTTACATGAATGTCTTTGGCAAGTGTCATTTGTTTTTCCCCAGAGAGTGGCAGGGACCAAGTCAAGTAATTTATTTTTCTATAGCCCAGCATTATAAATTGGTTTGCCTCAAGGAGCTCTACAATCTGTACACCATACCACACCCTCTGTCCTTAGACCCTCTCCTGTGTGGCAAGCCAAAACCCCCCCAAGTGCCAGTCTGATGTGTAAGGTAAATCATTATCAATCATTACTGCCTATCCGTACTTAGCAGGCATGACAGGTGAAATGTGAAGCAGCACGTGTGACTCCAGTTCGTAATTTTAATGTTCACAGCACGAGTGTCACTTTTAACCATTTACCTGCAATCAACTCACTATTACATACTCTGCAGTGACAGTTAACTTTTAACATTGAGTCTGAGCCAGTGAAATAAATAATCGAGCAACAGGAAATTAATCAGCAACCATTCTGATAATTAATTCATCATTTTTGCTTGAAAAAAAACCCAAAAACATTACCATCTTCCAGATTCTCAACATGAGGATTTACCTCTTTTCTGTCATATGATAGTAAAGTGAATATCTTTGGGTTATTAAACTGTATTTTACTAATGTTTATTTCCATTACTGACTGTTTGGTCTATAATATATCTTAAGCAGCTCAAGCTGTAATGTACAATTTTATGGTTTTCTGACCAAAAAAGCATAGAGGAAAATAAGTGTAGCTATTTGTCTGCAGTTATTGCTGTTAGACTGAAAAAAAAACTCTTCAGCTATCACT
Organism: Scortum barcoo; assembly: GCA_023238725.1. Taxonomy (NCBI): domain Eukaryota; kingdom Metazoa; phylum Chordata; class Actinopteri; order Centrarchiformes; family Terapontidae; genus Scortum; species Scortum barcoo. The sequence continues at coordinate 18,409,375 of CM041532.1, read as the reverse complement.
GTACCATTCATTCACAGCTGGATAGAAGAAGTTCACGACTGTTCTCCGAGAACTGTCAGAAGTCATCCCGGGAAATCAACAACTTAAGTAGAAGCAGGTGAGGCTGAAGTGGATCCACAAAATAACTGTAAATTACGACACTTCATCACAAAATAACTGCAAGCAGACATCATCATCATCATCATCACAGACTGATGCTACATAACCTGTCGATGAAAGAACCGTGCAGACAGACACATGGACAAAAAGCTCCCTTGTGTTTTCAGAAAAGTGATATTGCTCTGTGGTGGCTGATTATTTTTGCTATCAAATTCATTTTACTGACCCCAGCCTTATTCTCCCTTACAATGAATATAGCGGAACAGTCAGTGATAATCTGACCTCCACAGGTTTCCCTTCATGACACATTATAGTAAATTAATTCAATTAATCTATCTCCCCTCCCTTTACAAATCACAGTATTGTGATCCTGTTACATTTAAAATTGAACAGGATATTTTAATTGGGCTCACAACCCTCAGGTGGACACCCTCAGGAACAAGCACACACCCACTTTAATCACTTTAACCAGATTATAAGATAACTCAATCTTCTTTTTGCACTATAATCCATATGCATATATTTGCACTGACTGTAATTTGCCTTGTCTATTCATTATCATGTCTTATTTATTCTTTTAGTTTGATTGTACTTGTTTTGTTTATTGGCTTTTTTTTTGTATGTCATGCACCTAGGTTTGAGAGAATCGTAATTTCAATTCTCTGTTTGTCCTGTACATGCTGCAGAATTGACAATAAACCAGACTTTGACTTTGACTTGACCTTTGTTTTAATGCACATGTTGACTTATAGCAACAGACTGGCATAAACACTCGCTACTGTATCTCTGTATAAAGCTTGGTTGGTTTATAGGGCTGAGCAATGCAATTTCAAAACTATGGGATTATTAGTTTTTACCTATGTCTTGATGATTATGATGAATACATCAGTATATGACATTTTATTTGTGGAATGTAGACTTTTTTTAAACTGCAATTTTAGTAAATTATGGTCTAGAAAAGATTCACAGCATCTTAATCCTTAATCCTGTATGAAAGTATGCTTCTTCTTAACAGGTATCCTTTTTTTTTCATAGATTTTTGCATGCAAACAACGCAAGTCTGATTCTGTGACTTGATGTAGTGGAGTTCCTTTGCACAAATTGGCTGAAATCCAATAATCCAACTGAATATAGTCAGCTCTGATTATCTAACGTGATCAGGGAGAAATGTAGGTACAGTGACTCATAATGCAAAGAGGGCATTTCTAGTGGATTTCATTAGTTATCTGTAATGGTACAGTGCAGCCCCTGATGCCTGCTGTAATTTCGTTGCAGCAGTATATCTCAGGCTTCTGTATGCACTGTCTCAATATTCGATGATGTAACCACACATTATGCATTATGAGAAATGTCCAACAATACCAATAAATGAAACATTTATTCAACCCCCACTGCATTATTGCTTTTAGATTTAGAATTAAATCCTGACTTTGTGGAGTTTGATATTTTCACTACTGTCCAGAAATCTCATTTAAAATTTCTTGTTCTGCATAATATTGTTATTCACGTAGATGCTGTGTATTTGATTCACGCCGACGTCATTGCATTCTTTTTTTGAGTCTCTCGAAAATGCCAGGAGATGCTCAAACCCATTGGGAGTCAATGTACTGAGCTCCTCCCCTCTCCTGTGTGCGTTGTGTGCACACGTATGCACATATGTGAGAGTGTTGGCCTAAAATAGCCTGAGGCAGTCCAGATCCAGATTTCAGTCATGCCTCTTATATTGTGGCTGCTTGTTGTAGCATCACAGATATTACTCGAAAGGTTAACAAATTATAAGGAAAAGTGTGACCGGTATCAAATTAAGATAATGCTGAGGCAAAGCTCTGAAAGAAATAAGCAGGTTCAAAGGTTTCTTTGAAAAGATAAAGGTAGAGCGTCAGAGCTTGGAAAGGAAGACGTTGCTGCTAAAACTGGAAAAGGAACTACGTTTCTCATATTCCCCCGACACTGGCTCCCATTAGCAGCTACAACATGCTAACACCTATAGTGCAGGTACAAACACTAAAAATATAGAACAGCAGTAATGGCTAATTCAGAACGCACACACAGAGATGCTCTAATAGTAAATGTGTAACGAAAATTCTGCCAATTATCGCCTACAGGGAAGCTTTAGGTGTTAAATCTAAACACAAGAGGGAACACCTCATTATTTATCTGTGCCACGTCAGCCAGCCATGGTATCCTATCCAACAACCACACCTCAATTAAATTAAAGTGAAATAACACACAGAGCTTTTGTAAAACAGCTGCACGTCAATCGAGAGTTTTCAGATGAGTTCGGAGGTCCACAGCTCTTACTAGAACTGAATAAATACAGAGATCTTTTTGACGGGGAACTGATCATTTTACCAGAGGTGTAAAAGGATCCAGGGTTGATAATATCTGTATTAGCTGAATACAGTAAGATGCAGCCCACCAACAGAGTGAAGAGAAAAATTTCTGGGAAGAGTGGATAAGAAATCTATCTCACAGGAGCAGACAGGGCTAGAACAAAGTGAATTTGTGTTTCTAGCCTCTGTTGCTGGTACAGGTTGTTCCACACACACAGTACAGCACATTGACTAAAATAGGTCTCCTTTGGTCTTCACTCAAGACTGCAGATCAGACAGCAGGGCTCTGCCCAAAGACTTCAGGGTGCAGCCTGGCTCGAAGGGAGTTAGAAGTTTAAAAATGAAGCTAGGGGCCAGATCGTGTAGTACCTTCAGAATAATCTGTAAAAATCGGTTTGAACACTAACAGCCAGTGCACTGAGGCCAAATCTGACACCAGACACAACCTGTACAGCTGCACACTGAACAAGGACGCAGCTTTTGAGTAAGACCCCGGCGTACAGAGAAACAGTTCTCATCTTGAGACGACGTGACTACACATCTCTTTAAACCCGAATGTCAAAACTTCAAGAGGCTGGAACAGACAAAATGCTCCTGGCCACAGTGTGAAAAACTTCTTCAGACAGTTTGGCTGCAGACTTGATCTCAAAGAATAAACTTAAAAAACACTTACCAGGATGTGTCAGTGTATTTAACCCTTTTCTCTTTTTTTTTGGTGAAATATTTTGCAAACTAATAACACAATGACTGAAAGAAAGATTTCACGTCAAACATTTTTAAGCCTAATCCTCAATCCCAAATAATAGGATGATGACATCTGACTTGTACAGAGTGACACAAGTGTCCTCACGACTAGAGTTTCGCAGAAGCACTTCAGAGAAAGCTAAATGATGGAACACACCTAAACTTGAGATATAACTGTTTATTGTAAATGACTGAATTTCTCTCCAAGACTTAAAGAAACCGTGCCGTAGAGGATTCGGTTTGTTTAATTTGTGTAGTAATTTTGTGCAGTAATGCAAAGATTATTTGAACCAATCCGTCCCTCTGTATTTTGCTGAGGAATATCTCAGGCAGGTAAATAAAAGTGGCTCCAAGAGTAACTTCCATTGAAGACTGCCCCCAGGCAGGAGCAGAAGTAGTTGAGCAATGAAATGACTGAAAGAATAAACCTCTACACTGTAGGTGATCTAAATCCTACAACCCCGTATCTCCAAATCCCTCTACCTGGCAGATTCTCCCTCCTGTGTCTCCGAGCCAAACAGTAGTATCGCCCCATCTTCTATTATAAGCTGCAAACTGCTTATTTATCACCTTCTCCTCGTGCATTCTTATCTACCTCCATCACATTTACCATCTTTGCACAACACGTTACTCTCATTCTTTTTTAAACTCCTCTACATACCCCTTTTTTTTGTTAGGTATTTCTTACGTTTAAATGTAATATTTTTATTTTCAGGACACTCTGACCCTTGTGTACTTTGCTATTAGTTTTTTCAATATTGGTAATCTTAGAATTTTATCTTCTTATATCTTTGCACTGTCTAAATTCCTCCAAATGTTAAACACGGGGCCATTAGTCAAGTATTTTGTGAGACTGAAAAGCAGGTGGATCAGTGCTTCGTAAGAAAGCTTTGGGATGAAGAATCGATCAGATCAGGGTCAAAGTTAAAATAAGATTTTCTATTTCTGCTTTACCACATTAGCTCAAGAGAACTCTGATCCCTTCTGCTTGCACTTCATTAACTACGTACACAAAGAAATTTGTCAGCACACACCCTGTTGGCTCATGTGTTTAAATACAGCACTACAGCACACACACACGTATGGTTGTAGATTGGTATTGATTCTGGTAAATTAAGATTACCTCATGACCCAGCGAATAAAGGTGGAGGGTTCAGGTTATTAGGGTGTGTGTCTCCCCATGTGTGTGAGTGTGCTGCAGTCCCTGTTCTGGTATTACTCCCAAAAGAAGACAAAAGATCTCATTCTGACAAAAAATGCAAATGAGCAGCCGATTACACTGAAGCTCTTTCACACAAACCCTTTGATACTAACAGTGACTAAAATGGCCACTTGTGTCGAAGACGTAATGTTATAATCAAGTGGAGCTGTACGCAGCTTTTAGCCACATGGACGTAAACCATATGGCGAAGCTCTCATCAAACCTTTTAGATAAAATAATTAGCAGTCGTTGTCAGCACAAAATATCAAACAATGTGAACTACCTGCCACTGCATGGAGTAAACCAGCGGCACGTAAAAGGAAGGCAAGCAGCCAGCAGGCTGAAGTCTATCTTTAGACTCATTTTTGGACTGTGAAGTGGGCAGAAACACAATGAATGAGCAAGTGAGCGGTTAAATTGGGGCCTAAACAACTTTAGAATAGGAAGGACTGCATTTCTTTCTGTCTTTTAGCCGCCCATGTGATCAGAAATTGCTAAATACAGCTACAAGCACATTTTTTTTTAGAAGTAAACAGTTGCTGCCATCATCTGTCAGGTAGCAAAAGGAAACAAGTCTGAATTAAATGACAAAATGCATCTTTTATAAAACACTTTCTCATCTTTATAAACGCCATACTATTTCCTATTTTCCTCTCAACAGGCAAGAATCATGTAACTGATGCTTCGGTTTCTTCTTGGGAGGACAGCCTCAAATAGTAAATGACTTTAAAGTTTTTGGTGACTGATGCAGAAATGGTCCTCTTCACAAGAAAGCATCAACCTGCAACATTAGTCATTGACCTGGATTGCAAAAAAAATAAAAATAAAATTCAAGGAGATGAAGAAAAACAGTTTATTTCTCTTTCCATGATGGAAAAAAACGTATTCCTAAAATGGGTAAATATAATAAAGACTGCTGTACACTTTTATTGAACATAATAAACTGTATTTGTGTGCTTGTGTTTTCTGCCATGGTCCCACTGTATCTGACCTTCCCTTCCTACACTCCTATTCAGAAACATCTGAGTGCACACAGTGATGACACATTGAGCTATTCATTCAGCCACCTCTCTGATTTTTTTTTTTTCACACAAAAAAAGAAATACCTTCCAAATCTGCTATTGAAGACAACAGCTTTTCTCCCCCCCCAGGCTCATGTATAAGAATTAAAAGGAACTACAGATCAAAACACCAATTTTAACAATGAGGAGGAGGAAACTGCTGAAACTTGAAGGACATTTTATGCAGAGAAAACACTCAAAGTCTTAACAGTGCTGATTAAACCTTGAAGTATTTTATTCTCTTGAAAAGGCTTGAAAGGTGTAACTTCCTCGTACGGCTCTGCTCGTGTAAAATGTCTGCAATAGTGTTTGCAGTTCATTATTCAGAGCTTTGTGTACAATTTCCTCATTTACTACTTACTCCGTAACGGATTTAGAAAAAAATAATTACAAAAAATATTTTTTGTCCATGCAGCACCTGATCATGGTCGTTGCCTTTAAAGCTGTATGTGACGATTCCTCAGCTTTCCTGTCGTATCAGAATTCTATCTTCATAAAGTACGGAGTAATCCATGATCACATATGTGTCCAAATACATACACTTATGCTGACTGAATTACATAGATTTCTCAATTTAGCTTTTGAAGTTATTTGCTTATATTTGAAAGAAGGATTCAGCAACTAAATGTAAGTATAAGCCTTGGTGTCAAGTTCAGCAACGTTGAGAGTCCTTGAAAATGACGGCCTGTACCGAGTCCAAACCTTTCACCAAACTCTTTTGAGATGAGGCTATTTATGAGACATGTATTCAGTGCAATCCACATAGAAAATCTCAGTCAAACCTCCACTTACCGAAAGAGTGACGGCCATTGTTTATCAGGCGTGATCAACCAATGAAAACCTTTATTCAGCATGTCTCTGCGGGTTCACGGACTGCTCTTGAACCAACAACTCGCGTCTTAATAGCTCATGAAATGTCAGAAATAGAGAATCCATCCGTTAAATGCGCCCACTGTCAAAACAAGACAATTGCGGTACAAGAGGCCGCGAACCTTAAAGTGCCGACCGAGTCATGAAAACCCCGACACGTATTATGGCTGAAGACACGTGTCGAGAAAAGCAAAGGCTGAATTCAAAAGCATTTACACAGCTGCACTCGAGCACGGTCGAACGTTTCAGGGAAATGACTGCCCTCTCCAAAAAAAAACAAAAAAAAAAAACAACACCACTGACTGAGACTATGAAGATGGCAGGGTTTTCATGGCCTTGGCTTTTTAATATTTCACTGAGAAAAATAGTCAAAACATGAAACGAGGTGCCACCCCTCGATTTTCTACAATACTTGCAAACCTTTCACATCTTAGAGGATCACATTTGAATCCTGTGAAATCCATTCATTATTTTTGCTATTGAATCAAGGGGGCCTGTAGCAAACAGCATCGGTGCTATGTTGCCACGTTCATATTTGACTGGAAGTGTAGCTCAGGGAGTCTGGCTTTTCCCCAAAAACAAAACACACCCAGCGGATGTTGAAGGAATTATTCAAGTCTTCTCTCTGTCTCACAAGCACGTATGTATTCGCTCTTTCTCTCTGGGATTGGATGAAGTCTGCCACCACTGCAACAAACACAAACCTCTCATATCACTGGATGAGTTCACAGTGTTTGTATATGATATTTTACAGGAACAAAGTCCCATAGATCTTTAATCTTTGTTTTAATATGACTACCTCACCACTGAAATCTGGTCTTCTTTAACCTTTGTTCAACTCTGTCTATCTACTATTTTCCCTTTTTTTTTTTTTATATCTGCAGCTGGTGGGTGTGTTGGATAAAATACTCTCCGCTCCTTTTGACAGACAACAGGAGACGGAGAAGAGCGAGAGCTGGTGGCTTCATGAAAGCAGGGGAGAGAGCCGAGGCTGGGTGAGGGAAGCATGAGAGGGAGAAAGAGGGGAGAGAGACTACAATGTGAAGAGAGTGAGGAGTGAGGGATGAAGCGTTTGATTGATGAGCAGCGGGAAGAGGAGAGGTGATGAAGCCAGTGTTTACGTGTGTGTGTGTGAGAGAGAGACAGAAAGAGGAGAGACTACAAAGTGGATAGAGAGAGAGAGAGGAGGCGAGGCACAAGGATCCCTCAGTGGCGAGGCTTTGTCCTGTATCTGTTACCATATCTCGCTTTTCACACACACACACACAGATATTTTTTCCTAAAATGCCTTTTCATGACCAGCTGTTCCTTGGTAACTAGCAAGGCCACTGCTGGCACATTACAGCTACGCCCACCACCTCACACACACACACACACACACACACACACACACACACAGTCCTACAATGCCTTCCTAGCCAGATGTTCATTCACACACACTCAATAGCAACGACAAGGAAACAAAAGAGATGTGTGTGTGAGAGAGAAAGCATTCTGCATCTGTGTGTTTGTGTGTTTATGAGAAAAACCATTCGGAAAAATAATTTAAGGAAATGGGTTGTTACAGGATAATAAACATTATTCATGAATATCATAAAGCTAGTGGCTCTGTGCTTTATACCCGAGACATAATTCTGTGATGACAATATTTTATTTTATTTTCATTTCAACTCATGGCTAACATGGATTTCTCCTCCCCACCCCCACACACACACACATACACACCTGCCACATTACATAAACAACAGCAGCCATAAAGCAGTGCAGCTGTAAATGTCAACTTCTCAGCACAAAACTTTCATTTGACTGAAACTACAAATAAGAAGGCACTGTACTGTAGAATTTGTTGTTTTCCAATATTTAGCGCAGGACTCTTAATTTTCTCGCCTGGCAGAAGTGATTCGTCAGGCCGTTTAGGCTTATCTCACAAAAATCTGACCTCAGAAACCTGCAAACTGCCTTGTGTTGCACTGCTCTGGGAATACTTAAACAACCAACACAGCTAAAAACTTTTCTTCATTTTCACAAGATTTACTTGGGGACTGGGACTGATCCTCCCCTGCCCCTTTTCTCTTTGGTCCGTACCCAAACTTTGAGGAGATCAGCTCCAGCCTCGGTTGAGGTTTGCCTGCCAGAAGTGCCACACGAGAGGGGTTATCCCGTTGGATTCCCCGTGCCAGGGAAGATCAGCGGAGCACAGATAAGTGCTATCGATGTTGAATTACACCCAGCTGGAAAACAAACACGAGTCCCTCGTCAGCCGCAGAGCGAGGAGGAGAATGGCAGAGAGGATGGGAGATAAACCTCCTGAAATCCAGGCTGGAGCCATGCAACAGCCATATTAGATGCATCTCAATGACGGAAATCTACTGATGCAGAATACATCCAGTTAGAATGGAAGCAAGCGTGAAGCCCCGGTCAGCCATTGGGGTTGAAGTGATACTAAAGCTACTATTAAAGCCTCAGTCTGGGACTTTGCCTTGACATGGGTACTTAGATGTTTTAAGCCCATGACCCAGATTCTTGAACCGGCGACCTGGAAAGTTTCCTGCCCCGCAGTGGGTCTCAGACTCATTAAACCGTACTGCTGATGTCAGACGGCCAGTTATCTTTTGTCCAAGGGGTTCCTAATCACTGTTTAAATAGCGAGAGATGTGGCATAAATAGATTCATTTTTTTGCAGACAGGTTCTATCAGTGTGCGTCTGTATTGATTACAGTTTATTTCAGGAAGGTGAATGTCTTATCTTGACAGTCTCAAATGCCATGCTTTGAGTCAAGGTTGTGCTATGGATTGGGTAACTGATTATACCATAGAAACATTTATTTCTGCCTGTCACCCGTGTTGAAAAGGAATGAGAGCACCTTTCACCACACACTGTTATCCTTTGTATCAGGGCCTGTTTGAACAGCTTGTCCCTGGTGTGCAGGTCTCTCGGCAGCCAGGTGAAATGAAAAGAGTTTGAATGCATAAAACAAATAAACAGCATGACAGCGTAAAGATGGACATACATAGCTTGGGTATCAAAATCAAGCAATACACAGGATGTACACAAGATGATGGATGCTTGTGTTTTTCATGAAACAAACCACTGGGGTGTAGCATTATCTGATATCTCTTTTCCCCAAGATATACATTGAAAGAGGAGTTGTAGATAAAAGAAAGCGGAAGAGTTAGGAAAGGTTTTTTTTCTCCCAGACCCAGATTATACAACAGCTGGTTGGTGACCGTGAATCTCTGATCTAAAAGGAAACAATACGAATTAGCCAGTCATACGAGTCATTAGCAATTTCCACCTCTTCGACAGAAAAGAGCCTGAAAATGTATTTGCAAGGTATATCCAGAGATGAAAGAAAGAAAGAAAAAAAAAAGCTTCAGTAAGTAAGGTGTTAAAAGTCTGTTCAGTCAGGCTGGGATCTGACGACTCATATTATTACTCGCCATATTATTCAATGACGAGTGCCCTATGTGGATGTATGCATTTGTTACATTTTCCCATTCAGTTATTCAGGTTTTTTCTTTAATTTGTCACCAACCAGTGTGTATACTGCACATTTAGTACACCCCCCTCTGTGTTTATCCTCCTGGACCTGGCATTTTCCAATCTGAGCCTTGAGGGGAGTCACTCTAACCCTTCATAAATGAGATGCAGCGGGGCGATTTAAGGCTGCCTTAGCTCTCCTGACAGCCTGCTTGTTACAGTTGTCAGCCAGCTGAGGTAGTTTGACACCTGTAATCTCGGTTGCTACGGGTTTCAGCCAATTTCCGTTGGCAGGGCTCATACTGCCCAGCCAAGCGAGGAGGGAGAAAGTGACAACTGACTTGACCACTGAGTTGTATAAAAGTGGTATTATCAACTTAATACACACCCTGAAGGAGATTTCACCTCCTCGGGAAAAATACATCTGTCTGTCAAGACAACATTACTTGTGTCAGTTATTAGTGACATTTCTTCAGTTTTGTTAGTTTTTGCTAATTCAACTACATAAATAGTTCCATGTATAATATAAGAAGCGCAACTGTGTGATAGTTGACAAAATTATACCAAACCTGTTTTCCTATTTTGACATTTGCATTTATATAAAAAAAAAAAGAAAAAAAAGAGATGACAACACTGTACAAAGAAAAAAAAACAAAAAACAAAAAAAGGCTCTGATGCCCTTGTGTGTTTTGCCTGCTGTGTGGCGGCTGCTTTAACTTGTGGTTAGGCAGCGTATTGTGCCTTAAGTTCAAACTCAGCAGTGCATGCAGTGTGTATCGTTTGTTGAGGCCTTAGCCAGGCAGTGAAGTGCACTTAATGCTGTTAAGTTGAACCCAGTAGTACGTGTCCTGCATTATGTTGACTGTCTAACATAGTGGAGGAGGAGCTCCAAGTTTAATATGGCCAGGCAATTATGCAGTGCAAGCATCACTCCCAGTGTCTGTGTGTGTACACACATCCAATGATCTATTGTCCTCCTCTGCTGTGTGTGTCCGTGTGCGTGCCTAAACATACATGCTGTTCCTGCCATTTCAGCTCTACGTGTTGGTGTGTTTGTGTGTGCTGGCACGCACTCTCGTGTGTGCGCGTGGCATTAATAAGCACTGTAATGAAAAGGGACAGTTTTCTGTTGCCGTGGTAATGAAGCAGTGGAGCGTTGCCATGCACGGCGACAGAGATGGAACATAACTGTATTAGTGCATCGTCTTGGAAACACAAACAGTAGACAGGGATGTGTTTGGACTGAGGCAGACAGAGACAGATGGATGCACAGATAAGACAGAGAGAGAAAAAAGAGACGTACATGATGAAAAAGACAGATACAAGAGACGAGTGGACAGATGCTGTGCAGAACACCTTTGTATGTCAAAATAGAGGTCTGTGTGTGAGAGAGAGAGACTGATGGATGGTCTTGTCTATACAGCTAGATGTGTACAAGTAGGAGGAAGAGAAGAGAGAGATCTGTGTGTTGCGGGGGGGACATGGATGGGGTGATGTGATCGATTTGACTGGGCCTGTGTCCCTCGAAGAGAGAGAGAGTGAGAGAGAAAGGGAGAAAGATTCAGATGGATGGATAGAAACAGAGATGCACCAGAAGAAGGGTCGGCTTGACAGACAGATAGATCAAGAGGGAGGAATGCAGAGAGGCGACAGACGGGTAGAGAGACGATAAGGAGTGGTGGGAAAGACAGCAAGATTAATCCAGAGGTAGATGGCGAAAGAATTTGAGTGAGGAGAGGTCGGGCTGGTCGATGAAGAGAGATAAACCCAGAGCTCCTCCATTCAGCGTCTATGCTTTCATGAAGAAAAAGGCGGCGCAGATGATTTTCTTATGACCTTGAAGTGGTGTGATTTGAAGAAGGCAGTTATGAGCGAGTCTCTCCCGAAGCCAGAAACAATTTAGGGAGTTTGTTCTCGACCATGTGATGTTGTGCAGAGCTGTCAGTGCCCTGACAGTGAAAGACGGAGGGTCACATTTCACAGTTCAGTAGTGTTTGCACTACAAGAGGAGAGATCATTTGGGTGTAAACACTCAAAAGAAAAAAAAGGACGGAAAAGAATAGTTTCAGTAACGTCTGTCTTCCAGAATTCTCAGACATGCGCTGTAACATAATGCATCTTTGTTGACCTTCTACTCTTTCCAATTTTTTTTCTGTTCACACTGGTCTCAAACTTTTCTGCTTGAGCTATTCTCTTTTGTCTTAAACTTGTCTTTATGTATTATTCTTTCACAAGCATTTCTTTAAAAAGTTTAAATTTTGTCTTTGTTTTGTTTTGTTTTCTTTGTTACAAATTACTGACATTTTCTCATCGTAAAGTTATACCTTATATATTTATATACATTTATCTATATTAAAAGTACTCATTATACAGTATTTACTTTCCAACAAGAGATCACAATGTTTATCCCGAGACAATTGCATAATCAAATGCTGAAACATTAGTCAAATCGACAGAAAAATACAATTTTTATCATTCTTATTATAAGTTATTTATTTAGAAAAAATGCCGCTTTTCACCAGTTCCAACGTTTCAATTGGCCAGATTTGCTGCTTTTCTGTGTTTCATATCACTGTAAGTGAAATGTCAGAACATTTGTTTGGACAAAAGAAGCTATTTGAAGTTATCCCTTGGCCACTGGGAACCTATGATGGGCATCTTCCTCCCAGTTTCTGACATTTTACAGACTAAATTAAGCAACATATTCAAAGAAAAGAATAACAGATTAATCAGTGATGAAAATGATTGCCGCCAAGACAAACACAACAAGAGAAATGATGAGAATTTTGACTTTGTATTCATACAACACTGAGTTTTCTCTCTTACGTGCACTTCAGCACAGTGAGTTTTCCTTTTAAGTACTTCTGCTTTAACAGCCAAGGTGATGGGACAAGTAATGCAATTCTCACTGTTAATGAAAAAAAGGGGTTAATGGGAAATTAGGTTTTATTTCTGATAATATCTTTGATCCTATCTTAGCTGGTGATTAAATCCACACTATGTACATATTGCTCGTCTTCTAGCGTAAATACCAGAGTACCTGTGGAAAACCTGAAACCCAATACACAGCTACTCTACTTTATGAAACATTCAGCATTTGTCTTCACAGGCCTTGCAACTCTGGCGAACACGGCACTGATCACACAGAAAGCGAGAAAGCCTTCTGAGGAATAAAGTCTCAGGATGAATTTTCAAAATGTGTACTAATAAATTCTCAATATGTTTCAGCTGCTGGGTCATAGCAAAGTGAAATTGTGGGCCGATGTCCAGCACATAAAACATGGAGTAAGGCCATTCCACTCCCGTCAGCTCACTGGCATGTGTAATACTATGCAGTGAGCTGCAGGGTATGTGTGTCAGTGCGTGTTAGTGAGTGTGTGCATAACGTCTGTGGTGTTTTGAGTGAGTGTGTGTGTGTGTGTTTGTGCACACGTTAATCTGTGTGCACGTCTGTAGATCTTAGTGCAGCTGAAGTGTGTGTGCGCATTGTATTTCTCTGATGTCGTAGGTGTGCGCTGCCTCTGCCGTTTGATGCCTGTTAGCGATGCCGTAACGAGACTTTGTTGTCTGTTTATGTGTGTTTGCAGTGGCTGTGTTGTTTGTCTTGCTTGAAGTATAGCATGTTTGCTCTGGCTCATTTGCCGCGTGTGAGTGGAATCCCTGTTACTACATCTATTTATCCCACCATGAAAAGTGTGCAGGGATCTGCATGGGTAGTTTGTGTGTCTTTTCAAGTGTGTTTGTGTGTTGTAACTGTTTTCTGAGTAGTCCTTCCAATCCAGTCTTAAACTGTGTGAAACTGGGGTTCATGTGTGCGTGCTTATTGCATGCATGCCTTTGTGCAAACCTGCCTGACTTCTCCCACTCTGCCCTGACCTACATCTCTTCACTCGCCTCAGCTTCTTGGGCACGACATGCAAAACAATGTGAATCAACAGTAAAAAAAACAAACAAAAAAAAACACTTGAAGCTCACACTTTACCGCCTTTACTACAACTGGATTCCTGACTCAGTCACTCAGCGAGCCAAATGAATCACAACTGTCCCCTTCAAGTGAATGCATGTCTGTGATTTTGTCTTTATTCTTCAGACAGACAGTAAAGAGAAAAGAATAAAGGGATGTTATCTGTAGCATGTCTTTGCATGTTCCCACACTAGATTGCTCCCAGGTCAGTCACTCACATGCTAGTTGGAAATCAGAGAAAAAAAAAAAAAAAACATAACAAAGTCACACATAAATCCTAATTTTTGTTCAGATTTCAAAAGCCAAAGTACCTTTGTTGTGTTTCATATTGTTAAAGTAAAATAAAATTAAAGTAAAATTAAAAAAAGGAACCAAAGTAAATAATTTAATGCTTCTCTTGTGTTCAGGCTACGTTTGATTTACATTAATCTCATTCTACTGGAAGTGTTCTTAAGGAGAACAAAGGCATGATTAAACTAGGATTCACTCCAAAAAAAATCATTCAACCAATTAATTACAGAAAATTGGTTAATTGGCATAACTAACAGAACACAGATGGAAGTTTTATAGCTTAACAAGCTTGTGTAAGCCTTGTTTAGGATCGTTACTGTAGTCTGACTAATGACAGGCACGTTTTTTTCAACAAGCCACGGAAGATCAAATTTATCATTGCATCATGAGTTGGAATGTTCAACTTTCCCAATTAACTGTGCCAATTAATCTTACAACTTCACAAATACATTTAATAGCAGTCCAAACAATACCCACAACTGTTCAGTCAAACAAACAAAACATACCCACCCACACACACACACACACACAGACAGACAGACACATGTGGGAGAGCTGCATATTCTCACAGGATAGAACAGGTGGATGTAATTGTCTGAATCATGAACTCGTAGCCCACAGCATCCTGGCACACATTATGTAAGCATTTCCAAGCATTTCTTTCACTGACAGTAAATGACTGCAAGAAGTTATCTTCTTAAGCCTGAAATAACAGATTATTGTGACCACCACCATTCAGTGGTCATTTAGAGTTGTGTTTCTGCAATGAAAGTCCAAAATTCACTTGTTTAACTCCTTTTTGGTCTCTACCAACTCCTGAGGGAATTATGTTGCTTTCTCCATGCTAAATCCTCCGCTGTGTTCACCAGCTAATCTCTGACTGTGTCTGACTGCTGTGTGATGCTGAGCGCGTAGTGTATAGAGGGTTTTTAGAGCTTTTTTCTGAAAACAGCTGCCTTCTGCAGCCAATAACGAAAACAGTAAATTTAGAGATTGGACAGCTCAAAAAAAAAAAAAAAAAGGATTTAACTCGCTATAAAGCTCCATAAAGCCGAGGGGAGCTGCAGATTCAGGTGATAATTCTTTGAAAAATTCACTTCAGGCATCTCCTTTCATTGTAACATTGTTTTGAACAGCATTTGATACATTGTTAGTGTAAAATATCAGTTATAGCAGCTTTAAAAGAGCATCCTTTAAACTGTTCATCCATCTCCAGCCATGGACATACAGACAAAACACTCACTCATCCTCTGAAAAACATGTATGCACACTCGCCTCATTCAGCGCCCAACAAGTCCCTAAATCATCACCTGGCAACTCTAATTGCTCATTTCATATCATTTCAACAATTCAGGAGATCCATTTTGAGAAGTCAGTATTAAAACATGCAAGACAGCGCGAGTGGGAGTTTGTTTTAGAATAATGAGCTCAATTAATGCTTCTGTCTCTTTTGCTTTTAGAGAAAAACAGTACCTTTCCTAGAATGTGTTGGCATTATTCATGCCTCCATTAATCTGCTTTGCTTGCCCTCAGTGCCTCTGGACAGGTTAGACTGATAGGTTTTAAAAGAGAGAGACAAGATCATGATTTGTGCCAGTGTTCATCTTTAATTTTACTCAATGTCTGCGCTCAGAAATCTCAAATGATCATCACTGTGTTTCCAGTGTTTGAGTAGTGGATCCAGACATTCAGGACACTAAAATTCTCCACCAAAACTCAGAATAAATGCAAATGTAACTCCTGGATGTATTTCACTTGCATATCATCACTATTTGTGCTCCACCTGTCGTCATATGAACACACCTTTACACTCTTGGCAGCTGTAACGGCGTGTCAACACAGAAAGAGATTCAGGCATGTTTTTCAGGAACAGATACTCTTCTAATTTAAAACAATCCAGTTGTCCCCAAAGGCTACCTACCTATGTGTAAATGCACCTCAATGCGTATTTTTAATGCTAAAAGTCTATTTTCTTGCATTTTCACCTACAGCGAGGGTGTGCTAAGCTGTGCACTGTGCTTGAACGCATCCACTGAAGCCGCCGCTGCCCAGCTAATGGGCTGCTCGCTCTACGCCTCCTGTGCAGACCCAGTGTAACAGTAAGGTGAAGTCTCTCCCTCCCCCTCTTTGTTACACTATGTTGCACCATCATGATTAAATATTGCTGCAAGGTCAATCATTCATTAAGGGCTTTTGTTATTTTTGCTCCTGGGCTACACCTCAATTTCACAAAGTAAGCTTAATCTCAAACGTATCAGCTGCAAAGATTACAAGAAGTTAAAAAAGAAAGAGGAGAAAAAAAAAATAAAATAAAAGGAGCTGCATGGTGTGGCCTGAAGCACAGAAGCGTACCGCATGCAAGGCTGGATCAAAAATCTTCAGTGCATTTTATGATGTTGCAACATGTGCAGATATTACTCAAACACATTTTGTGTGACAGCAGGTTTCTTATTCTCAGTGTAGAAAAACTTTGGAAACTTTTAATTATTGTGTGTCTGTGTGTGTGATAAAAAGAGGTTTAATCTCAACCGTATCAGCAGTGCAGCTCATCAAAAGGACAGAAACAGCTGAACTATCAACACTGGCCTTTGAAGCAGCATGGTGTAACCTGAAGGACAGAGGGGGTGCTGGATTTAACATTATAAAGATATGCATGTTGCACTCCAGTGCTGATGTCTCCACTTGAATACACAGACTGCCATGTCAGGAAATGAAGAGTACAGCACTGTAGGTGGAATTATTTCCATTTGACAAGTTTTTTTTCTAGGTCACTTATAGCTGTGATACGTTAGAGCTTTTCTGAATCAGTGTAAGCAGCCTGCAGTCTGAGCTTGGGGGCTCCAGCAGCTCTGTCTACCTAGAGAGGGATAACTCCCTCTGGGTACACACCTCTCATGAGGTGCAAGAGGTTAAGGAGAAGAGACTTGGTAAATGGTAGAGAGGTAAAAATTGCACTGATTTCTACCCTTTTTTTCAGAGCCATGAGAACATTGGTCTCTCCCCACTAATCTTTCTGGCTCATTTTTCCCATCCCTTCACCTGTTTACCCTTCTCATAGTCTTCCTTGAAAAACCATCTTTTTTCTAACCCTCTTTTCTTTGCACACCCTCTCACTTCCCTTTCTTCTCCTACAGAAGCAGCTTAACGTTTTGTATGTACGTCTCTCTCCCTCTCCCCTTTTTCTCTTTCTCCCCCTCAGGTGCAGATGTAGCTCGTTTAGTTAATTACTGTCATTTCCGCTTGGTTAGTGCTCACAGAGCTCATGCAAACACACACACACGGAGTAAATGCCTAACTTAAAGTACATGTGCCACCCACACATCCTCAGTAATCACATATAAAGCTCGCATTTATACAAAGATACACATAGTTTTGTATTTATGCTCATGCATAATGAAATATAAAGCCATAAACAACTATAATGATGATGTAAATGCTGCATGGTCCCATTTGGTGGAGGCGTGCACATGCATAAACACACACACACACACCCAAGAGTAGTTGTTGGTATATATTGTTTTAAGAAATTATGAAATCTTGTCTGTATTTGCCATTCTTCATCTTGGGGAAGAAGGGAGCAGCAAAGGAAGAGGAAGAATAAAAAAAAAATATTACAGTAGTGAAAAAACAAATATTAGCAGGAGAGGCTGAGGGTGGATGAGGGTTGATTTTTTTGGGAGTGATGGATGATGAAATTAAAAGTAAAAAAACAATCTGCAAAGAGCTCTACACAAAGAGTGAAGAGGGTGAAGGGGAAGACATGACAAATGATGAAATTGTGCCTATAAAGCATTTTACTATGAAATTTCATCATAGATGTAATCTGATTACATAAATAGTGACTACAGGGGCGCCTCTTCACTTTGAAGTGTGATAAAAGGGGGAAATATTTGCAATACACCAATTTATTCAAGCTGTTAAAAACCATTACTCATGTATTTCTAACTTGAGCATTGACATGGAACACCTGAATGTCATTTACCTAAACACTCCTCGTAGTGTACTTTAAAAGAAAAAAAAAAAACTTTCTTCCATACAGTGTGTGCAGCAGTCCAAGTGCAAGGTGTTTTCAATTGCAAATACAGAGTGCGTGGGAGGGTCGGCATTGTTGAGGAATGAAAATGGGGAGAGAGGGAAGTGAAGCTGCAACACACAAGGTGGGCCAGGAAATGTGATAGGAGATAGCAGGAAGGTGAATGATAGAGAACAAAACAAAGTGCCATGCTAGATCAGTTCAGGGCGCGAACAGACCACTCAGGGGTCCAAATCTGGCTCTGGATTAGTTTTATCGGACATGCCTGCCACAGGCCTGTCTGTTTGCTTATACAAGCAACACTCAACACACACACTCAAAACTTGTAGTATCTAGATCTATCTGTGCATACATACAGATAACTTTGCTTGCTGCTCAAGTTTGAGAGTTTCACCAGGCCTCAGCTGCACCGCAAGGCCTGTTTATCTTCCAGCACGCAAATTAGGAATAGATTTGAACGTTGTTAGAAATGATCGATTGCATGTAAATAACACAACTGTGACACACAAAATCCATTTCTGTGGTTCATTAAGAAAAATTGTTTTCTGAAATACTTCTCCACCTGTTCTCTCTTTCTCATCTGTTCGTGCTGGTGTCAGAGTTGCATACAAGAAACCAAGTGGAGGAGTCTAAGCCGATTCCTGGAGTGGTGGCAGAGGGCTGACTCAAGTGTTATAGTACCAGGAGGGAGGTTTTGTCTTGTTAGATGAGGATAGACCTTTAGACCTTTAAAGTTTATATATAAATATATATATATATATATATATATATATATATATATATATATATATATATAGATAGATAGATAGATAGATAGATAGATACACCCATGAATAGAGCTAAAGTGACACGTGGATTCTCTTGCTTTCACACACTCTGCTTGTCACCTCTCTTGTTATCAATTGCTGTGGCTCTCCGCTCATCTCTCTGATGTTTTTTTAATAACTTTCCATTCATCTCTTTTTATTTTTCCTGCAAGGCTTCAAGACATGTGGCTCCAGCAGGTGTTAGTTTACAAAGAGAAGACACAACAAGTGCCTTGAACTGTAGTAGTGTCCCACTGAGGTGTGCACATGGTGTGTGTTGATTCAAAGTGATGATCCAATAAGTGTTTCCAGCATTACATTTCCCATACCCTCCCAGGATCAACATGAGTCTTATGCAGTGGGCGGAGTGGGGTCTACAAAATCCCATATGAACAGTAAAAACAGATTTGCAGTATTTACATTATTTCACATACAGCAAAAATAATCTATGTAAATATACACCTGAACAGCATCTGACTGGCCACATTAGCAAATGTAATTGTGATTCATTTGCACACATATTGCAACTGCATGGAAATGTATCCAAGACAGCTTTCCATTACTCTGGCCCCAAAACACTGTCAGTATTGTTTTCTCCTGACGTCTGCTGGGTGTAGCTGAGAATGATGCAATTGTGATGGAGCGGGGAAGACAGAATTCATAATCATTCATCTGCTCTGAACAGTAACTTCATATGAAATACACAGACGCCGGACTCGGATGATGCTGTTCAGTATTGCACTCTGTTGATGTGTTTGTACTGATGTACTTTTTTTTCCCCTCTGAGGATCAAGCAGACAAAGACTGATATTCATCCCCTGCTCAGGAGGATTTATAAAACCTCCAGAAAACTTTAGAGGTTTGAGTCAGACTTGATAAAACAAACACTCTTGGGCTATGATTTAAGTTTGTTCGCCATCATTACCATCCGCCACCTGAATGTATTAAATCAATTAATACAGCAGGCATAGCTGCTGGACTGCAGCAGCTGTCAGGCTGTTTGCTGAAAGCTAAGCCTTGATGAAGAATAAGCCGACTGCTTTTTGAGGCGTTTTGTCATTTCAAACAAGCATCTACATTTCTGTTCATTTAGCTGTCACTGTTTTACCACAGTGGCTTTAAAATACAAGTCTTTATTTGACTTGAGTTCAAGAATATAATGTCAAACATTTTGTAATTAAAGCATCTTTAATGTGCATATTTGCCTGCTTGTCTTCATTTCTCATTGCTCTTAATTAAATACCTTTTTGTTCTTGAATGTTGGGACACTTTGAAGACATCATTTTGGGCTCTGGCAACATGTGACTGGCCTATTTTCATTAGTTCTGACATTTTATAAAGTGTGTGTTTCTCCAGTTTCACTAGCAATCTTGTTATTGTTTAGTTTGGCTGCTCACCATCTTGGTTTTAATATGAGCTGACACTTGCATGAATTAAGCAGAGAACAGAACGAATCTGTTTCAATCAAATCGGGATCTTGAAAGATTAAGGAAATGAAAAGTCACATGCAAAGAGCAAAAACATTCCCAATTACTTGCCGCCGACTCATTTTCAGTTGCGCTTGAATGCGTCGTATTCTGTCCTGGTGAAATGTCACCAAGCAGCCAGCAGCGACACATTTCTGCTAGACTGCCGTACAAGTAAGTAAATAAGATTTAGTGATGAAGAGGTGGTATCTTTCAGTCCAATTCAATTTCTATAGAATAGATACAGATATATATACTTGCTTTTTGCCATGATGGTTTTTTAAAAGACAAAAATATGTTGCTTCTGCTTGTACCATCACTTGGTTAGATCAGTGTATCCTTTTCTTTCCTGTTTGCCAAGCATGAACACTGATGCATTCAGTGCGAATTACAAAGTGTCAAACCCATCACAGAAACACCAGAAAACAGCAGAAAACATGATGATTACAAAAGACTGTCAGCATAAATGCCGCTCCAAAGCCCTACCAAAGATTAGGCAGTTATTGACTTCATTTACTCAGCCACCACAAGGGTCCAAGAACAGTATTATCTCTTTACAACATGCTGTACTTTCTCTGAATAATAATCAGCATCGACAATGGGTTGAGGTTTTCATCTTAAATTTTCAGTATTTACACCACATCTTTTTATAAAGTCCTGTGTGCAGTCATAACTTGACAATTATTTTGGTCTGTTCATGTTCGGAGGTAAAACTCTCTTCTATCTGACCGATTGCAGGTAAGTAAACTGAAGTTCATGACTAGAGAGATTTAAAAAGAACCATATAACTACATATAACTAACTTTTTCTCTACATCTTTTTTTGTTTTAATAATTCCTCAATCTTGAAGATACTCTTCCTCTCTACTGGCACCCTTAGGTAACTGCTGGTTCGGTATGCTAACAGGAAAACTGTTGAATTCTGACACCTGCCTCACAACACTTGCAGTAAATGACATATTCATACGTCTCCTTTTGTACAGTCATGGTTCGTGCCAGTTACATGCATGTATTAGATTTCATAAATATATTCAATGTCATTATCACTGCGAGTTAACAAACACGTGGAAACTGCAATAGATCAGATGCAGACGGCAAGATATCAGACGGCTGTACTCTGATTCTGTTTAAAAAATCTGTGACCTTTCAGCAACAATACACACAGCTACAGAACAAAGAAAAGCACGTCAACGCGAGCACTGTCCTCAAATGTTGTGTAAGCAATCCCAACATTGCAGAGAAAGCACAGCGGACTCCGGAGAGGCACCGTAAGCGAGAGAACCCCGGGTCACCTTAAAAACACTTCAAACAATTTGCTTGAATCCATTTCAGCCCTTCTCCTTTCTGATCCCACAGCTGTGCCAGATCAGAGTGGCTTTCATATGGAGTTTCCACAGCATGGTTTAACTTTGGCATTGCACTCCTCCCAGTTAGAAAGACTGTGTTGAAAGTAAACTGGCCCTATCCTTGAGAAAATGAAAAGGTCCGTTTGAAAGGTGGACGTCACTCAACTTCTTCCTTTGGTGGAAAACAGCTTGTAGAAAAATGAGGACCATTCCTGAACTGTTTTATGTGCTTAAGATTGCCAGTCCTAGTGCACGGAAATTTGTGCAAGAAAGTGAATAAAGCCATATGTAATTCGACATCAAACAGCACTGCATTGCAAACACTGCAGTGATGAAGGAGTATTTAATCTGCTCAGTGTCTAATTAGGCATTCACTCTGAATAAAATCAATACTTTGCAGCACCTCACACTGCCCATCTTAAAAGATGTCTTCTTTGTCAAACAGCAAGGGAGAGTCAAGCCTCATGTTTGTGTGATATTCTGATACACTACCTTTATGTAGTTGGACACAAGCTTTTCAAGCTGGCCTCTGTAATAAAATGAAAAATAAAAAAAATTATAATAAAGAAAAAAAAATTAAAATGTTCCCCACAAAAACACTGGATGTAGATTCTCCAACTAAGAAGCTCAGAAGAAGCTTTGGGACAGATGCCTGCACATCAGACATTTATTAAAGACCTTACTTCATCATCCACACACTGAATAAAAGTTTCAAGGCTTTTGTGTGTGCATCATGAAGGGACAACAGCTTACATTTTGTTGTGCAACCCTGCACTGTAGAATGCTAAATAAATGTACTTACCGTACCTTAAATGCATACATGTGCTGGGCCTATGGACTATGGATAAATAAAACAAACTAGAGCCATCTCTTTTTTAGCAGCCATGTTTTACATGTCTCAACCTGTCCCATGTAATCCATGTCTGTCTCGGACATATCAATATGCACCTACAGCTTCCTGCTCATCACCTGACCAGTTATCTTCTACTTCAACTCATTCCTCAATACCCCTCTGTATTTATACCAAGCAGGCAGCATGCCAGATATCAGATATCAGATGAGCTTTATTTATTGATCCTATCACTGATCATAGGGTCTATCTGATGCCCACTTTTTATAGTGTGGGATAATTTAATTATTTGACTATTCTTAACAACATTGTATAGTATGAATACTTTCAAATTAGGAGATGAGAAAGTATCATCAATTTACAACTTAAACCACAGCAGACAACCCTTGGTTAGGGGCAGATGTGGAGGAAGTACACAGAGCACCACAGTGTAAAAAATACTCTGTTAAGTAAAATCAATGCATCCAAAAATTTTAATTAAGTAAAAATATAATTGTATTGTTGTACTACTACTTCTACTATGACAACCACAGCATTTTTTGCCAGCATTCTATAAGTTTCAGATGAAGCAAGAAATTGTCAGCCTAGAAATATTCATCTGAATACTAAATTATTATTTTGGTGTTGTTCACTTGTACCAGAACTTCAAAATAGGCTGCAGTGCCATACAGCCACTTACATAATGTTGACTCTAAATGTTTATTTACATCCCATCTTGTCTACTAATATTGTTGAATGAAATTAATTTTGTAATGAATTTCAAAGGCAGTTATTACAGGAGTCTATTGTTTGAGTAAAAAATTCTTCTGAAAAATTTTTTATGTAGTCCTTAGTAGTAATATTTAGTAACTGACTGAATACACACACATGCACTGAGGCCATGGACATGTTTTGTGCCTATTCTCACTCATCTTTGATCCTTCTGCTCATCAACACATTTATCCAGACATTTCATTTTATATTATAATAAATAATAGTATAAATTTTGTCCCCAGGCCATCCCTTGTCAGTCCTGACCTTTGTCTGTCATAAAGAGTTCTCAAACGTTGGTTCTAGAACGTTGGTTGCTCTGACTCAACAATGAGGTTCTCTCCCCAGACTTTATAAACCCCACCCCAACAGTCTCTGTTCACTTACATCTAGAGGATCAACGGTGTTTGAGTACTCTCGTGTCGTTCCCTGAACTGAGAAATCGTTCGTTGTTTCGTTGTCGCTTTACCTGTTCTGTATTTTGACATACAGCAACAAAACATCCATGGATTTTATCGAAGGAGGCATCTACAGGCCCATCAGGGTATGTGACAGGGTTTTTTTGTTTGTTTTTTTAACTGGAGTTAGACTGTAAATATTTTCAGATGGAATTTAACCTTTGAATGACAAAATAATGAACAACATTATCTTGTATCTTTCACAGGTGATGTTTGACACACCCATTTATGAGCGAGCTCTGCAGACCTGCTGGCACATGGGCTCATACAAGTGTCAGGTCAGACCCGCTATGTCTTTCATTTCTAAACCAAAATAAAACAGCAGGTAAAATCTCAAACACAGTGTGTCCTGTACTTGAACATAAAGACACAGTCTTTTATATGTTTAGATCGCACTGATGTCTGAGCTTCTGAGGCTTCAGCAGAAAAACCAGCTCCCATCCGCGGTGACTGCTGAAGACATCACTGAGTTTCTGGTGGAGGAGAGCAAGTGCACACTGAGAGTGCAGTGAGTTACTTACACACACACACAAACTCCAGCACTATACCTGATCTTATCTCTGATCGTGTCACACTAATCTTTCTCTAATGAGGAAGAGAGGAACAGTGAAAATGAAGTGTGTGTTTTCTCTCTGTTTGAAGGCTCTGGGAGTTTGAGCTGGAGGACTATGACATAGATGTCAGGCCTCTTCTTAGGCTGGTAAGACCACAGTCCTGGACAGACTCAATAGTAGTTTGGAGTCAACCATTACATTATACTTTATTTATTCTGTAAATGTGTCAAATCTGCTCATCATATGTGCTCCTTGTTTCAGGCGTGGGAGGTCAACACCAGCATGAAGATGAGGGATACTGAGTTTGAAGCCACAAGGCTGCTCAGCTCCCCAGAAGCCGCCCCTCCTCAGTTCAAGTAAGTCATATTTGACACATTTTTATTATGGGTTCAAGTTCAGTGGTTGTGGTGTCTCTGTAGTGCTCTGGCATGTTTGTTAAACAAACTTTGAATGCATGCAACCTGCAGACATCCCAAGATCATTAGTGAGGCCCAGATGTATGCCAGGCGCCTGACAGAGCAGCAGCAGGAGGCCCGCGGCCCCAAACAGCTCAGCCAACGGGAGGTGGTGATGGAGGTGGTTCCAAAAGTCCTGCAGGGCTTCTGGTTACCTCCTCCTAACACCTTCCTCAACATGCCCTCCCAGCAGCTCTGTACAATGGCTGTTGGGGTGACCAAAGCTGTTGAGGACCGGGTCTCCACTGCTCTGTCCTCCATGAACTGTCAGGTCCCCTTCTCCCGCTCCATCAGAGACGACTTGGTCCTGTCTATCCAGGAGAAGGTTAGACAGAGTCACGCTCAAGAAGTCCTGTTGAAGAAGCTCAACTGTTTTGCAACAGAGGTGCTCAACACCATCGCCGATGTTGCAGCAGAAGAGATCTGTGTGCTGTTTCAGCCTCAGACAGACACTAGCATCCAGTCAGCAGTGAGTGAACCAGAGCAGCAGACTGAATCCAGTCCATCCAAATCTGTGGTGGCTTCAGCTCCTCTATCTCCTGTGAGCCCTCCAGCTGAAGTTATACCTTCAGTCCTGGATCCTGAGCCTAGGATGGTGGAACCTACCAAAGAACCAGACTCAGCTGCAGTTCCAGCTCCACCACCTCCTGCGACATCTCCAGCTGAAGAACCTTCTTCAATCCTGGATCCTGAAAAGAAAAGAAAAATAAGGAGCCCAAAAAAGAACCTGACTCTGCTGTGCACCCAGCTCCTCTATCTCCTATGAGCCCTCCAGCTGAAGTCATACCTTCAGTCCTGGATCCTGACCATAGGATGGAGGAGTCCACCAGAGACCCAGATTTTGCTGTGGCTCCAGCTCTGCCACCTCCTGTCATACCTTCAGACACCTCCAGCTGAAGTCATACCTTCAGTCCTGGATCGTGAGAATAAAAGTAAAGACCCCACTAGAGACCCAGACTCTGCAATGGCTCCAACTCCTCAACCATCTATGAGCCCTCCAGCTGAAGTCATACCTTCGGTCCTGGATCCTGAACATAGGGGTGAGAAGTCCACCAATGAACCAAACTCTGCTGTGGTCTCAGCTCCACCCTCTTCTGTGACCTCTCCAGGTGAAGTCACTTCGTCAGCCATGAATGCTGAGAATAAAAGTAAAGAGATAACCAAAAAATCTGACTCTGCTGTGGAACCAGCTCCCCTGTTTCCTATGAGCCCCCCAGCTGAAATCATACCTTCAGTCCTGGATCCTGAACATAGGATGGAGGAGCCCACCAGAGACACAGATTCTGCAGTGGTTCCAGGTCCACCGCCTTCTGTGAACCCTGCAGATGAAACTCCAGTCACTGCTGCTAACCAGGAAGATATGAAATTCAGCCAGGATAAACCTGTGCATCAGCCTTCATCTAGCCCAGAACCACCGCCTGTGACCCCTCCAGCTGAAGTCATACCTTCAGTCCTGGAGCATGGGAGCAAGAGTGAGGAGCCCACCAGAGAATCAAACTCTGCTATGCTTTCAGCTCCTCAAGCTTGTGTCACTCTGCCCAACAAAGTTCCTGTCATCACTGCAGTGCAGGATAAGCTGGTGATTATGGAGCAGCCCATCAGGGTGGATGAATCTCTCTGCACCACACCAGGTAGGACTTTCTACTCATGTTGACTTGTGTCTGAGCCACCAGGTCCAATCTCACTGTTACTTCTGTTGTGATGAGTTAAGGCACTGACTGTCCTCTTTGACTTTTTCAGAAAAAGAAATGGGCAGATTCAGCTTTGGGTTCGGCTTCTTCATGTGGCTGAAAAGAAAAATCTACCACTGCTTCCTGACTGAAAACAACACAAAGATGGGATAAAATCCTCTCTGTAAAAATATATTTCATGGCTGCATTGTTATTGTTAATTAAAAAACCTGCATTAACATTAAGACATTTTACAGGAGTTCTATGTTGCATACTGCATTTATAATACTTCATATACTGCAAAGGTTTTATGAAAGTGAATCTGGAGTTATATTTAAAGAATTAAAAGTTTGGGAGACAAAACATGCAGGGAGTGGGTCAAAAAAGAAACCATTTAAACACATGCTAACGGCTGACAACAGGTGATGGTAGAACTGACCTGATAGCAGCTGCCAACACAGATGGAACAAAATTCTTAAATCGTATATTTAAAGAAGACTTTTTAAAATAAATTCTAGGTATTTGAGATAGATATTAATAGAATGACAGATAAAACATGGGGACCAGATGCCAGAGAATTGTTTAACATCAACTACAGGTATGGGTAGATCCCAGATCAGCCACCTGAGAGGATGTTAGTCTTTGGTCTCAAGACCTCAAATTTTAAATATAAAATGTTACTACTCAACAGTATAAAAAATAGCTCCACAGCTACATTACAACATGTTGCTTACAAAGTCATGCAACTCCCTTCCTCCACAATAAAAGTGCTTTAACTTCATCTCCATGCAAAAAGATGACCAGGAAACACTTTATGAATGAAATCTTTGGGTATACTTATACTGTATCAGTAATTTAGCTTGTTTAAGACACACGTGCAGTTGAGTGCAATTACAACACACCAACTTCACCATATTAACCAAACATAAATACAGCCTGCATGCAGAGCACACTAATTAACTGATTAATGACAACCAATTAACAAATGAACAAAACTGCCATGCAGAACAACGTCCAAGTAAACACACCACTCATAGCTGCTGAGCGCACTGCTGACATTACACTAACAAACAACGTGCATCATGCTCATTCATGCGCAGAGACCGAGAGGTGGAGAGAGAGAGAGAGCAGCCATCATCACACCCTGCAAGACTACAACAAGCACAGCACAGCAAAGACTGGACAGTGGCTATAATAACCCCTCCTCCCCAGGGGACGCTTAGACTAGATGCTGCAGGCAGATGCTCAGAGCCTACAGGTGTGGCGTGGAGTTTATGAAATTTCATAAGCCCCCTGACAAAGATTTCAGGTGAGCAGCAAGCACGGTAGAGAAGAGGAGTACTGAAGACTTAAATAAACTCGCCTCCAGGGTGCACTGGATATGTTTCACAACAGTACATCATGAATGCATGTAGCAGCGTGCTCACTGTCTGCCTAAATTAGGTCAAATTAGTTCATGCAGAATTTATAATCAATTTAGTCACTCCTGCATTCATCACTCTTCTCAAGGACACATCAAGTCCATGGAAGAAACCTACCTTATATACCTGATAGCAACTGGCAAAGACAGCAGATGCGTGTGCAGCGGATAAATACTGTTTTAAACTCAAAGGATTAAATTCATATGTTGCAGCATATCCTTTCTTTAGACCACAAAAAGACAGATGACTTTCAGTGCATGTATATGATCTCAGATAATAAGTGGGGCTAAATAAAGCATAATGCACAAACCAAACAACTGGAGCTGAGCAGATGTAATATAAAGAACAGCCAAGCAAGCCGACACATGGACAGGCTGTTCTGAACAGATGTACCCTGTAATGGTCAGCTGAATATGAAGTTATGTGGAGAAAATGTGAACGTGTGCAGCCTACTGCATGGGACAAAAGACACTGAGTCAGAAAGCACTGGGCTGCACCAACAAGAGCACATGACATCACATATAGGTAAATACAGTCCAACATAGATCAACACTGCACAAAACAACAGCGTGTGTCACTGAAGGGACAGTGTGTCACGTGTCTGCTGCCGAACCAGCAGACACAGTATGAGCTGCACTTTATTGTTTCCTTTAACTCGATAATACTCATAATCAAGTTTGCAATTCAAAAAAATATTTATTAGAGCTTTGTGTTTGCAATAAAAAATGGCAATATTAATTCTAGTTTGGTGTCACAACTGGAGATATGATAACAGATCCTTTTCTGAAATTGCCTGGGCTGAAAGTGTGTTTATTTATGGAGCTGGACGAAATTAAGATTAAAAATAAAAATAAAGCTTTGCAATGAATATTCTGGTTGTTGTAATTGTCCCATATTAAGTGTAAAATATTTATTATGCAAATGCCCTAATTTAGGTTGTTTGCCCTGCATCTCCAAAATGTCACAACATTAGATAAGTCATTTAAAATATCTTTTACATAAAAAAAAAGCTATTAATAGTCAAATAATTTCATCATCCATTGATGGGTCCCAGACTCATTCTGCAGCTCACAGTTTACCAAATATGTAGCAAAAATAGGCAGCATCAACTAAATAAGATGGAATTTAATTCAGTAGCTTTCGATTTTGCTGCCTTTATTATTGGAGCCTCACTATGTTGTGTTTGTCACAAAGCGCCTTTGTGTGTGTGAGGGCCCATCTGTCTGTCTGCACGCCTGTCTAATTGTGTGAAAAGGAAGACATCCAGTGCTCCCTTCCTCTTGTTCTGGGTCTCCAATGTTCTTTCATATTCTACCTGTGTGTGCAGTATTAATGAGGTTCACACAGAAACATCGAGAATTTAACCAGAAAATCTCTCCACTTTCATCTATGGGCAGACATGCCATGTGTGTGTGTGTGTGTGTGTGTGTGTGTGTGTCTGTCTGTACAGGAGGCAGTATAGCTTTGGAGTAGCTGGTTACAGGTAAGAAGAACAAAAGGAAGATATTTCTGCCCTGGGCTTTGCTTTAATACTTAGTCATACTGACTTGTGTGCATCTATAGGCTA
Organism: Scortum barcoo; assembly: GCA_023238725.1. Taxonomy (NCBI): domain Eukaryota; kingdom Metazoa; phylum Chordata; class Actinopteri; order Centrarchiformes; family Terapontidae; genus Scortum; species Scortum barcoo. The sequence goes on along the minus strand of CM041532.1, from coordinate 18,379,956 downwards.
CTCTCTGTGTTAGTGTGTGCGTGTGTGTGCATGTGTGTGTGATGGAAGCAGTGTTGCGATGTAAAGCTAACATTTTTGAAAAACATAGCCAGACAGGCAAGTTAGCAAGCAAGGTAAATGTGTGCACATGCACATACACACACACACTCTTCCACAAAAGAATGCACACATCAGCAGATACACACACGGACACAATGCAGAAATATAATGAGACAGGCTTGCAAAGTTTTGCGCGAGAGAAAGAGAGACAGCAAGAACGAGGGAGGAAAATAGAGGGGAAAGGCAGACAGCCTGCTCAGTACACACTCCTGCAGAACAGCACAAAAGAAAGGGAGGGGGCAGAGATGCACACGGAGGGGAGGTGTGTGATGGAGACCGAATGACAGAGAGAAAAAGGAGGAGAGGGATAAAAAGTGATAGAGGTTCGGCGGGGAGCTGAGGACCACATGCTCACAGGACTGAAAGAGCCAGCCTACTGAGGCAGGGGAGCAAACGGAGAAAAGGAGGGGAGGAATCGGGGACAGAGGAGCGAGAGAGTGGGAGGGGGTGAAGAAGTGGACCGCATGTTCACACCACGTCAAGGAGGAAGAGGAGGAGGAAGATCTGGCAGGAAGAGGGGGGGGAAGACAAACGTGAGAATGGGAACCGGATGATGGTGATGGAGGGGAGGCGAGAAAGATGGCATACCAGCTGTGGGAGTGAAAAAGGGGGAGGTGGGGGGTGGGATGGATGGATGGATGGATGGATGGAGAGCGGGAGCTGCAAGCGAGACAGACTGCATACTCATAACACATTATGGCTATTATTAGACGGAGAGGAGAGGCAGACTGTGGGGGGGCCTGGGGGAGGAATGGAGAGAGGAAGGAGGGAGGGAGGGAGGGGGCGGGGCACCCACCACCACCACCATCACCACCGAGAGAAAGGAGAGGAAAGGAAAGGAGAGAGGTAAAGGAACTTTTGCTGGAACACACTGATGGCAAAGGGGTGAGGTTTGTAAGGGTGGGTGGGGTGTAAGCAAACCAGAGGAGCAAAATATAGCAACAGACAGATGGGGTGAAGAGCAGGGAGCGATCAGCGTGTGTTATTTTGGGGCGAGCCGAGGCATGTCCAGTTATGTCACTTCAGATTTGTTATGTATTCCTCACTTTTTCACTCCCTCGCTCCTCAGTCCTTCCCTCCTTCCTTCCACCTCATCCTCTGCTCCACTGACTTCAGCCCCACTCAGCAAGAGACTATACAGCAGGCTGCTACTGCTGCTGCCGTCTATCTGTCAGTGTGTGTGTGTGTCTGTCTTTGCATGTGTGAGGCTGAAAGTACGATTTTCCGTCCGAGCCCCTTTTTTTCCTCTCCATTGCCCCTGCTCGTCTCACCCCTCTTACCAGAATTGACTGCAGTTCTGTGACTCCAACCTAATTTCTTACTGCTACCTCGCAAAAGGCTTTGAATGCTCTTTTTTTTTTTTTTTTGTGCAGCAGAAGGTGTGAAAAAGTTCTGAGTAAAAGAAGGTAGGAAAAATGTATCCCTTAAACAGAGCCGAATGGGTCTGAAATAAGGTTTTCTACATTTTCAAAACGGCATTAAATCCAGGGACCCATTTGTGTCAGTTACTTTTTTCAGCAAAGTTGAACCCCCTCCCCCCCTCTGGAAACTGAATTCCCTAAACTCTAAATCCTTTGCTTAACATTCACCACTGCGAGTTTTAATGCAATTAATTCCTGTTTTCATTAAAAACCCCTTTACACTCTCAGGCTCGGTGCTATAAATTTCAGACATATATACTGATCCCCCCTGCCAATTTCTATATATTACATTATTCACAGAGGGCACAGTAGGTGAGATTTTGACACACACACACACACGTATTCATACACTCCCCCCCGCTGAGTACTGTTATGGATCCAGGCCTGTAAAACGGGGCTTAATTTTTAGTGAGCTTTATTCAAATAAACTTTTTCAAATGTCTGCTAATCCGTTTTGTCTTTTGGGTATTTCTGAGAAATCAAAAGCTGTAGCCTTGATGTGGAGCTCCACTGGTTTTCTTGTTTTTGTCTCTGGGTTTGATGAACTCCTGTGCCGGGGCCTTTGTTTAAAGCTGTGGAACCACTGTGCCACCAAGTGGTCAGAGGAGACCAACATACAAAGTTTATACTGTGTTTATCCCTGCAGAGCCACTTAGGAATACTAGAAACATACTATTTAAATGCTAATTACAGTTTAAATGTATGCCCAAAAACTATTCTGTATAATTTAAGATTTTACAAAGGGGGAAAGGCTGCTGCAAATCACCTGGAAATTGTTGAAAATTACAATAAATCAATAAAATTGTCTTAAATTCATGCCTTTCTTCGCTAGTATTCTGTTTCCACACCCAACTCCCTCCAGAGGCCTTTACCTCCACCTGTTTCCAACGGTAAACGGGCTCCCTCTGTTTCTCCCCCCAACCGTTAACAAGTCCAGGGGATTATTGCTGGGCAAACAGCCGCAGGTGCAGCCAGGGGCTCAGCGAGGCAGAGACAACAAAGCTAGACCTGCGGAGGAACATCAAGCATCAGGAAGACTGTCAACACCGGCAGCTGATAGCGGTGAGGGGAAGGGAAACAGACGTCTGCAAACAGACACAGATATCAGTGCCAGCGCGGCAAGAGGAAGTGTGGAGGCACGTGAGGCTGTCCCTGCTGCTGCTGCCGCCGCCGTCGCTGCTGCTGCTGCCATGTGGGATGGCAGGAAGACAGCTCTGCCACAGTTGTAAGCAATCAGGGAGCCTGCTGTGGTGTTAATCTGATCAAATAAATGACTTCCTACGTATTTAACAGTTGACTCGAGTACCAGCACCAACAGCGACCAGAGAGCATGCATACATAAGAACTACAACCACCTACCTATTATTTAGACTGTAGGTGCCAGTGTCCAGCTGTGGCCTGAAGGCACACCTGTGCAATTAAGGCTCCTCTGTTGCAGGAAAACTCAGATAACACATATTTTATTGCTTGAACATCATTAAGCGCGTTATAGTATGAAAAATGTATAGTTCCCCTTCCCAGACATGGTTTAAGAGATATAAAAATCATCCTAATTTGTCTGGTATTTGGTATTCATTTGATATTTAAGTGATGCACAACAAAAAAAAAAAAAAAAAAATCAATAAACTACATAAAGATTCTCAAAAGCGCATCCACTCCTCCTCCCTTGATGGAAAATCCAGATTCACAGAATATGCAGATGTGTTTGATTTCACACTTAAAAATGATTTCCTACTAAAGTGAAAAATCCATCCATCTGTATCTGACGTGGAAGATTTACACCACACTCGTGCAGTGCTGGACAAAGTATTCAGATCCTTTAAAGGCAATAATATCACACTGTATTTAAGTATGTGACTCAGGAAAATGCAATTAAAAGTATTAAAAGTAAAAACACTCAATGCAGAATGGCCCCGTTATCATTACTCGTGCCTTAATGTAAAAGCACAATATTACTTAGGTACTATTTATTGTAGTTGGTTGAGATGAGATTTCCTTTTGTGTAAACGACTGCAGCAAATTTTCATTATGGATTAATCCTCTCACTATTTTCTTAATTAAGTAATTGATTGATTCATAAAAAGTCTGAAAATAATGAGAAATTACCAAAGTGACACCTTCAAAATACTTATTTTGTCTCAAAATGATTCCAAATTAATTTAATTAATCATATTTATGAAGCAGCAATCATTACATGGTTTTGCTTCATCGTCATCAAAAAAGCTGTCAAATAATTGGCTAATCAATTGATAGTCTCAGCTGCACTTGTGTGTACTGTGGGACAGTTGAAATTGTAGCAAAACAACATATATCATTGTTTTTTATGTTTTGTAAGCAAAAATATTTACCTAGTGAAACTATCAGATGGTTGTAGGGAGTAAAAAGTAGAATATTTCCCTCTAAAATTAGTTGAAGTAAGCAGAAAAAGCGGCATGAAAAGAAAATACTTCAAATAAGCACCTCAGACATTTGTATTTGAGTAGGTGTGCGTCTCATCACTGAACCTGCATAAGCTGCACATTTGAATTAGCATATCACACTCGGATAAACTGGGATTTAACTTGAGCACAGAGCAACTTTCCTGTTCCAGCAGAAATGTGAACCTCTATAGTTTCTACACGTACATCACTGCACAGTGAGGGTCCAACATCATAGTGTTCAGTAACAAGAAGAAAAGCATGTTTTCTGAATGGAGGGAGATTTTAAAGCCACCTCATATGCTGAACATCTAGACGTCTGATACAAGCCGTGTTATGACGCAACGCTCTGCTGTCCTCTAGTGTCTATACCACCAGCCCCTGCTCTGAGATCAGATATCTTAGCTTCCATTCAGCAGAACATTTGACTTACAGAGGATGCAGAGTTAAAGAAAATCATGTCTGGTGTGTATTGATCCAGGGATCAAGTGTGTTTACTGTTTGATTATTTATATGAAAGAACAAATGAAAATGCGCCTGCAGACGGCCCCGTGGGATGAGAAAAGTCTGGAGAAATGTTCCACCCGCCGACTTTTACAGAGCTGACATCAACTTTTGTTGAAAGTTCTTTGTTGTCAGTACTTATAGAATACAAATCAGATGAAAAATGCACGACAAGGGCTTGTATGTACAGTTCTACGGATAAACAGACACTTTAAATGCAGCAGACTGGTTCTTTGAACTCTCTTCTTTGTTCTCAGTAGTCTGAGCAATCAAGGAAAGAGATATAGGGGACAAACTATTACAGAGGAGCTTGTGTGGGAAGACGCAATCCACAACAAATGCACTTTAACATGATGGAAGTGCTCCCTAAAGACACATACACAAGACAGCCACCCATCATATAAACCATCATATAAAGATAAATAATGCATATTACAGCCTGTCACACTCAGCTTTTGAATGGCACAGAATATGAATATTGTATGTGCAGCACACCAACCTGAGAGTGATGCTTGGCAATATACGAGACACCCAAAGTTACAAGCGCAAGGACACCCTGATCACAGACCTCTGAACAACGTAACAACCTTGTAGAGATCTATTATGCAGCAGATGAACCAAAGGTTGTCCAAGGAGCTGTAGTGCAGAGTAATCCTGAGTCATTCTGACTAAGGCAAGCTCAGACTTACCAAAACATATTTTGTGTTGCCTATGAAGGCATGATTTTAAAAATGAACCAGGGAATAACTCTTCTATAACTCTTCTTAAAGGGTTGTGGGACTTGCAGGAGATTTATAAATGCACGGTAATGATGAATGCACTAGAGGTTCAGATATCCTGACTCTTGGCCCTTACTATGAAGTCAAGTTACTACACTTCCCATAGTACACCTCTATAGTATAGTATAGTTGTTGTGATATAAAAAATTAAAAGTCCCCACATGGATACTGTATAAACATTATCTTGATCGCCTGTTAACTAAATTTCCCAAACCATTACGCCATCTTCCAAAAGACAGACCCATTTTTCCAAAATTAGAAATGATACATTGTTTTGTTTTTGTTTTTTTAACATGATTAATTTTGTTAAAAGTTTATTGTGAAAAACTACATACAGGTCCCTTTGCATATCACTGGCTGCACCGTGCACTTATTTAGAAAGCACCAGCATTTAATATCATCAACTCAACTCCTCACAGCTGGAACCCAATAAACACACCAGTCCCTGGGAGGAAATGCAAGAAGTCAAAATTGTTCACACACCAATCAGAATAAAGGTCCATGGGGTCAGTGCACTTGTTTTGGAACAATGGGCCCACTAAGACATGAAGGTGGAGGAAGAGGACACAGGAGAGGAAGAGGGGGAGGAAGAGAAAGGGCCAGGAGACAAATAGTTCCTGTACAGCTGCTTCACAACAGCCTTTTTTTCTTTGACATGGAAATTATTTGACTGCATTTTACATTATTTATCAGCTGCATATTTTTTACAGTACACTTTTTTTTATCCAGTTTATTTTACTGCAGCACACAGGAATTAAAAATGTTAAAAATGTATACATGTTGTGTCTTTTTACTGAGTGTGCATATGTGCAGTTGTGTTTAAAGTTTTGAGAAATGGAGCGTCATTTCGAGAAATGTGTCTATTCAATTGAGACAGACAGAAAAAAGGGCTGATGATACAGAGGGGACTAGGCCTCGTGTTTTAATGATTCAGTACTCATTGTCACCATCATTCCACCCTGCAGTCATAACGCACATTTCCCACCACATTCAGGAAAGAACAGGCACAATCATCAGTTACCAGTGATACATTGTTGTTTTGTATGCACACAAACATGGACTTGTTAAATAAGCTGTTAAATAAGGTGATATCATCAAGGTTAGTCAAAGAAGACATTATGCAACTGTGTTCACGAGGTGAGTAGTTCTTCACATGACAAGAATCTGATGTGTAGAATTGGTGGCGTCCATTTGAAGCAGTCTGGAACCAACAGAAGAACCACATATATTCAATAATCTTTAAATCTGCAATATTTCTAACAGTCGTCTTCCTTTTTTAATCCAGAGAAAATGCTCTGACTCTCAAAAGCTTGACACTAACATAAGCAGCAGAATTTCAGGCAGGTATAAAATGAAGCCCTTTCAATTACATCCTGTTTTCTCAAAATAGCAGCAAACATGAACTGCTTTAAGAAGCTGGAGAGGTCAGATAAACAAACAAAAAAGGAATCTGTATTATAATAATTATAGAGAATATATTTATTGCTAATAATAGTATGCAAGATGTCACTGGGTTAAAAATCCCACAAGACCAAGCCCTGGTATACCAAGCAGATTGACTTTATTTGTATCTTCCATGATAATTAATTGTCATCATCATCGCCAGGATCGCATCAGTCAACAGTGTTTTATTGCCACCTTCACCATCACCATCCACTCAAATGAAGTAATTACATTATCTTTAAGCAGGCCAGTGACAACAATTATAATCTGGTGTGATATTGACAATCTCATTATCAGTTACATATTAATTAGCTTAAATACTGAGGACATTTTGCTTGACGGTGCTTGAACAGAAAGCCCATTCCTGGCTTTTACACGTCACTGTGTATAGGACAATAATGCATTGTATGTGACATTATTGTTTAAACTCTGCAGAGGCTGCATGTACATAACAACTACACTGTGGTAACAATTCAATTTGTTCGACAGCTCACAAGTAATCCAGCGGCATTAAATGTTCTGGCAAGAAAGAAAACTAGCGCCCTGAAATGTGACTCATTTGAGGCCGGACGTGAGGGAGCGGAGGCTCTCGCTGCAGAGTCAGAGTATTACATGGATATTTAGCTTTAGTGTCCAATGACGATACTCAACCAACAATCAGGTGACGCAGTGTATTTAAACAAGGCATGACTTGATTATCTACTGCATCTTTAACCGTAATCATGACCACATTGTTTAAATCAGCCCCAACTTTAATCTGACCCGGGCCCTGTGCACTGACACTAATGTATTGCCTCTAACTCAGTCATTTCGAACGATGTGATCACCAGCGTTACATGTGCCACATGGTGCTGCATGGAGGATATGCAACAACACACAGCTGCTCGTTATTCCAGTGCAAAACCAAAGGGCGCTGACACTGTATCACACAGATATGAGGCTCAGTACAGGTACAGTACAGGTTTATGCACAATGGAAAATTCCTATTATCTGTTATTCAAAGAGCAGCCTGTGGATAATAACAGACAGGGATCTGGCTGCTGTTTTTAGTTCAGAGGGAGACTTACTAATACACACATTCATGTATCTGAGGTCAGAGGTCAAAAGAATACCCTGATATCTGTTTTTGGTTTTTTTTCCTTCATATAAATTTATACAAGTAATTCTTTGGATAGTCCAATGTCAATATAGATACAATAACTGTGTTGGAAAAATCATTGTATCACAAATTTCTGTTTGTTACCTGATAGTTTGTAGTATCCACATTAGACTAACCAAGTGTTTTTGAAAATTTTAAATGCAGCTGGAATTCATGTGATTACAAGTCAAACCAAACCTAAACATGTTTTTTTGTCTTTTTTAACATTTTTTTTTACAGTGTTTGACAAACTTGGTATGACTATTCGACTCATCCCATGACCACAAGAGAAACAGTAACAGTATTGACAACAATACATCGGTCATAATTGCTAGAGCACGTTATAAGATAGTCAAGTGGTGATGTCGGTAAAACATGAAAACAGGAGCAGAACTTTGTGCTCACGCAAAAAACAAAGAAACTGTGCGTGGGCTAAGTTTGGGCACAAGAAAACAGATGTGTATTTTCGAGTGGTCTTTTCACATTACAATCCCAACCACATTCCTCTCTGTCTTTGATTTGTAGTTTGTGTCATTGAGGGCAACACAGGCAGACAATGAGTTAAGCAGTGGAAAAGAAGGCTCAGTCAAAAAATGCAAATTGCCTTTATCCAACAGTGCTGTCGCTTCAATGACTGAGGCTCCCGTTGCTTGTGGTTATAAGTTCAGAAAGCTGCTTAGCAACATATACGAGTCCGGCCACAAAGCGGGGATATGGGCGATGCTGCTTTGTGACACATTCAGTCACAGCTAAAAGAAAATAATAAGATCAGTGGAGGCTTAGAAGATAAATGCACGATCACATGATACTGCACTGCTCTCTGCAGGTTCACACTTTGGGGTTTGTTTCATCCCCTGTTGGTGATGTCATAGCAGGTGCTTCGTATCAGCTGCCAAAGACAAATGACTTCTTTGACATCGCTGACCAGGGGGTGGGTAAAGATGAGGAGCATGCTTCAGTTTCACCCCCACAGAGAGCAGGACAGCAGCTCTTTTTCTACCCTGTCTGATTCACCATCGGTTTACTCTCGTTTTGTGTTGTCACAATATATAAGGCTTTGCTGCCACCCGGTGGACAACCAAACACACCACAACAGCTTGTATTTACACAGGAGCTAGATTTAGATTTGTAACACACAGAATTGTGCATTTTTCCAATAAAGACCACTTAATAGGTGCTTATTATTTTTGCTCATGAGTAAATCCACACTATAGTAACCTCATGTAGATGTTTGGTGTCGTAGTAGTCCACCAGCACAGACCACGCTATAGCACATCATATGCACCTGTACCAGCTGCTTATGTGTATGCGCATGTGTGTAAACACAGGCATTTTCTCTGTGAGGCTTTTTTTTTTTTTTTTTTTTTTGCTTCGGCATGTTGATGGTTGTTTTATGTGTGAAAAAGAGCTTGTGTTTGACAGGAATGCAGCATTAACTGAAATCCTGAGCGAAAAAAGTTGGCAACGTCGGACACAAAGGCAACATAGCAGGACAGTTCCATGCTTTCAGTTTGTGTGTGTGTTTGTGTGCATTGCATGTTAAGACTATGCCTATGTGTGGGGTTATTATGGGCCTCAGATTAATGTCACTCTAGTCTAAAATAAGCTGTTATAATGGCTGCTTCTCTGCTGTGACTAAACATGCAAGCGCACGAGTGTGTGTGTGTGTTTGTGTAAGACATCATGGGCACAAAGTTCTCTTGGCACACCTGAAGCGGCTGAGGACACACTTTTGACACACTCTTTAGATAATAAAACACCGTATAAATATCCAGTCACAACACATATGAGTGAAACACACTTGTCTGTTTAAAATAAATAAAAGAAATTGGACCTATAAGCAAGTGCAACTGGGTCCAAGCACCCTACGCAGAACCGAAGGCTCACCGACCCAAGCTCATTGGGAAGTAAAGAGCATTGTCTATTTTACAAAAATAAAAAGTTAAATAAAAATACAAATAAGACATGAGAAACTTCTGTAGCTTACAAAGGCATTTGGATTTTAGACTTTACTTAAACAACCTGAAATAATGTCTACTCAAGTATGCAGATGGTATAAAAGTAGCAAATTACAGACTGAAATGTATTATCTTGTTTTGTCACTTTTGGTGGCAAAGCATTTGGACAGAAATGTAAAAACAATCTGATTTTAAATGGGAGCTCACTAAATGTGACTTCCTCTTTCAGTGGCTGTAGAAACAAAAACACACACCGAACAGAATCTTCTGAGCCAAATTATTACAGTTCAACAACTTGAGAGAAAGTCAGTGAAAGCAACATTTTAAATCAAATGAACACAGAAGTGTGGTCAGTGCTTTTTAGTGCTTCTTTTTGTTAAGGGACATTAATGGAGACAATTTTATCCACAAGTCGAGACTGAGATTATGATAAATAGCTGTAAAAATAATTGTCTTTTAATCTTACATTTTCACTCTCTTTCTTTCTTCCAGTGATTGTGATTAAGTCTTTGTTGTGTCCCAGTCCTGTGGTCACTTACAAACTCTTGTCCTTGTTGCATTGTGTATTTTCTTTTCCAATAATTACCTTGTCCACTACTTTCCTTGTGCCCAGTTCAGCTTGATGTACCCCAAAGCTACCGAAGATCCGTGAGCCAGAATCAGTGTGTGGATGTGTGTCAGAGTGTGTGTGTGTGTGTAGTGTGTGTCCCGTACGCCAAACCAGGTCAGCACTCGTGCTCTACTTAATCTTTCCAGAAAGTTTCATTGAGAGAACGTTCCCTGCCGTCTGTGCTGAATCCAGGTTGGTTGCTTTGTCGATGCAGGAACGATGTATGTGTGTGTTTGTTAACACGTCCGTTATCATTTATGAAATGTTCCAAGCATCATTTTTGCTCTATTTTCAGGAAACTCCCCGCGTAAGAGATTCCTCACGGACTTCAATCTTTCTGTGTGCTTTTCAGTATCGTGTCCGAAGTCAGAAGTAAGCAGATAGAGAACCAGGGAGACCCTTCCAATGTCGCAAAGTGGCTGAAGTGACCTTTGGAGGGCACTATGAAGGGAAGGTTAGGAAATGTTCACCTAACTACTCTAACTGCTTCACACTACGATATCAGGTTTAGTGTGCTTTGTTAAATATATGCATCAAAGCACTGATGGTTGTGTTGTCTGTGCCAATTGCCGCTCCCTGGACTGATTTTTCCCAAAAACATACGAACTAAGAAAGTAGGACAGAGATAATCCCTAAAGATCCCTGTCCGTGACCTTGACTACATGTGCCTAAAATATCCAAATCTGTGTCGATTGATCATGGATCACTGCATTTTTTGCAATGGACGTATTTGCTACACGGCTATCAGTAGCTCCTGCGCCACTAGCTGTTATTAAAGTCACATGCATCTCTATGCCGGCGAACTTTGACAGATTTTACAGAGAGGCGATGTTTCAGAGAGCACGGTCGCTTATTTTGCAGATGATTCTTCAAGAGGAGGAGGCAGCAGCGCGGCACAATGTGGCCAAACGTACTCTATCACAGGGCCAGGCATTTTCGATCACTGCGGATCATGTTAATTGGTTTTCTGTTAATGGTTTAAAGTCTCAACAGCAACATTGTTGTCGCACTAAAAATACAAAGCAATCAAAAGTCTGATTTCTTCTTGTATGTTTTTTATTATTATGGTACGCCAGCTGAGTTTCACTTCCCGTGCAGTCCAAGTCATGGACATAAATGAGATAAAGAGGTGAGTTCAGTTTTCATGCCTAAACACATACAGTATTGTGATATATAGTATATTGGTATTGGAGGAATGTTTATTGGTTACTGTCATTTTTTTCTTCATATTGCGCAAGCCTATCTTTGGGTACAAATGTTTAGAACAAGAGCACAACTACACAGACATATCTGGTGGAAAATAGCCCAACATTTTACTGTGTGTGAGAACCACTTTAAAGGCTAATTTCTTCCACGTCTTTTGCTCCTCGATGTATTGGTTAACTTTTTTTTTTTTTTTTAAATAAAATCTCTCTGTTTCTTTGAAAATGTACCAGCCAGCGTTCACCAAAAACGTGTTTTTTCAGGGGGAAATATCTGGTTTATAAAACTGATCTGTGAGGAGAAACCTCCGCCTAGAGGAGATGTGATATGTGGAGTGAGCTCAGATGAAATCTGATCTTAGCATTTCCAGGCGCAGAGAGGTGTATCGCATCATCGCCGCTTTAAAAACAGGAAAGGGAGAGAGGGTGGCAGAGGGGAAAGAGGAGGGGAAGTTAATGAGGGAATGCGGTGAATCTATTTTGGTACAAACACCCTCTTACCTCACTGTTAACAAGGCATGTGCTAATTGCAAAAAAACGAGAGGTTGCGCCTTACTAGCTGTGTTTGAAGGAGGCAACGGATGTGTTGCTCGCAAACTAGACCTCTGAACTTTCACCGCAGAGAGGGGCAAGGAAGGAAGACGGAGCGTGGATGAGGTGACAAAATGGAGGGAGGAGAGTGGATGGAGCATGAGAAAAGAGGAGCAGGGTAGAGTGGAGAAGCAGAGGAAGCAATAACTCCTCTTTCTTACAGCATGTTTTCTATCAGCTCCATATCAGTAATGGATAGAGAGCGGTGGGGGCACTAATGGTGAAGTGAGGAGTAAGACGGCATGACGAGACAGGGAGGAAATCGATGGTTCTCCTCTTTTGTTGAGGTGTTACGGTCGCTAGCCAGCTGCTGTGTGAGCTTGTATAGTGTATCTTAAAAGGCCTAATCTGTCACAGGGAAAAAGTTATTGAATGTTAATTAGATCCCTGATTCGATTTGAGGTCAGGATTGCTGCTCAGAGGGTGTTAAGTCTTTTTTCTCTCCTCCTCTTGAGTTGATCTTTTTGATAATTCTGTTCTGTGTCCCCTGTCAATGTACAGTATTCTACTTCTTCTCTTTTCTGTGCTGCACTTCGATCACGTTCTCCTTTTTAAAAAAAAAAACAAAAACATTTTACCTAACCAAAAGCATGGTGTTGTTTCTCTCCCTCTACTTCTCCATGTTGCATCAGTTTCCTCCCTCATCTGAAATATTTACAAATTCCTTCCTCTTTCTAGAATTCATTTTTTTAAATGAGCCGTGTTTTTAGTCTGCCTCCTTTTCAATTTCTCAACCTCTGTTTCTTTTGAAAAAAATAAATGAATAACAATACCCCTACCACTGAGCTGGTTTGGAGTCTCTCCACTGCTCTTCAATCTGCTATCTTTAGACTCGTTACTCCTCCCACTCCTGCTCTTGCATAGATATATCTGGAAATAGACATTCAAGTTTTCAATCTTTTCGCTCTGCCCAACTATCCCATCTGCCCCCCCCACCCCCACATACACACAGTCACTGAGTAGAGAAGTGTATGACTGCAAGGATTTTCTTGCCTTCACTCATGTTTTGAGACTCCATGTTATCTTGCTGCTGCACTCCCTATCAGCTTTTATCTCCCTCTGAGCCAGTGCATTTTCTGCCTTTTTACAGAGTGCGCTGCATCTGTTCAAATCTCATCTAATAGTCCACTTTCCATTTCGGTTCCTCCTCCCCTCTTACTGTACTTTTGCCTCTTCTTACCTCCCACGCTTTGCTCTGACTGAATCGTTCCATCTCTTCCTGCGGTTACTACGCCGTCAGCCAACTCTTTCCATTGCTCAGCCTCATTCTGCTCTCATTTCTTAGCTCATTTTCCCTCATCCACACTTGTTTCTTTCTGTTCGGTGTGTTCCTTCATCTCCATCGGCCTCTGCCCATACTCTCTTGCCCTTTGTGTGTTTATCTTTCTGATCGTCACATGTCGTCTCCGGCGTGGCAGCTCTCCTCTCCGTGTATGATGAGGACGGGGAAGAAGAATGCGTCCTGGTAGGACGGTGGGCGATCCCTCCCTCCTCCGTCAATATCCCTCCCCTCGCCTCCCCCTCCGCTGTCTTGCTCTGCTTCTTCATCCCTCTCTCTGCCTCCTCTTCCCCTGTCCTCCCTCCTCCTCACCTCCTCCTCCTGCTCCTCTTCCTCCTCCTCCTCATCCCCTTCTCCCTCCAGCACTCCTCTGGTCTCCTCGTTGTCCTGTCTTGAACCTAACCCAAGGAATCCGCCACCTCCTCCTCCACCACCACCACCTCCCCCTCCTCCTCCTCCCCCACTTCCTGCTCCATCTTCCCTACTTCCTCCCAGCCCTCCTCCCATGCTTCTTGAGTGGAACAGGCTGTTCTGGCGCCCTCCTCCGAGTCTCCCAAGAGAGAATCCACTCCGACTGAGCACGAGCCTTCCTCCTATACCTCCACCTCCCTGCCCTGCTGCTCGGATCCCTGCCACGGTAGCGTTCAGGAGGGCTGTGGTTCCCATTGGGGCCCTCAGCCGGGAGGGAAGACTGGAACTCGACGTGGTCCTCCGGCATCGGGGACAGCTCTGGAGGAGGTAAGCCGAGTTGAACACCACAGGCAGAGCTAGGGGAGGTGGGTTGTTCCCCTGGCTGGGGGTGGTGGATGGAGGCCCAGAGATGGGCGTAGAGGCGGTAGGGTTTGTCCCCCCACTTGTGTCTAAGTCCATAAGGAGAGCCTCAGAGTAGCTCGGGACCATCTGTTGGTTACAGCGGATGTGCCACTCCAACTCTGTCATGTCCACCGTGTTGACCCGAGAGATGGCTCTGTAACTCGTCCCATTAAGACCAATTCCAATCCCAATTCCTCCCGGGTGGATTCCATTCTCAGTCCCTCCCTCAACCCCATCCCCTCTTAAACCCCCTCCTGGCCCACCGCCACCTCCTCCTCCGCTGGTCTCATCTTCCTCCCCGAACAGCTTCTCCACATGGTAGTGGGTGGACGTATGCCGTGCGATACTCTGACACGACCCGCAGTGGCCACGACAGGAGGAAAGCAGAAGCCAGCCAGAACACCCTGTGCCTGGAAAACCACGGCTGGTGAGCGGGATCAGGGAACGCCAGGATGTGTTCACGGAAGTCCACGTTCTTCAGGTGCATTCCCTCCCTGGCCTCCATGTAGTCGTCGAGCCCCTCGTTCTCCCCAAAGAAGCGCGCACGCTTGGAATAAGAGACAAAGAATAAAACACATTACTTATATAAGACAAACAATTAACTGTCTTACTTTAAAGGTCAAGGAGCTGCTAGCCACATTAGTCTGAAGGGTCACAGCTCAAGTAAAAACAAAAGTGACATTCACAACTACCTTGTCCAGTGTGTTGTATTTCCACACAGTGTAGAAGCTGTACCTTGACAGCAAGAACAATCATGTTTCTTTAGTTCCTTGTCCAGCCTTTTACAGAATTCGCATTAAAAGCAGTTGGCTGTAAACAAGTCAGCTGGAGAGCATTTTTCACAAACTCATGGAGCTAAGTTGCTTGCTAGCCACGGCTCACTCTGCTGGTGACAACTGTCACTTCAGAAGGAAAAATCAGTGGTAGATGGTCAGAAATAAGAAGCCTTAGAAGCTTTTGTCTATCTCTGTCAGATATCCAGGACAGATTGTTAACAAAATATTAAGAAATTTGAGTGGTAAATCCACCATGATTATCACTGTAAACTGCATACATGTTGTGAGTGGAAAAGTGGGAGGTATTTAACAAACGATCAGTTGGTGCTGTGGAAACTTGAGTTCAGAATCTGTCCTTTTTCTTTCACATATTATAGATAAAACCATCAATTCATTACTTTGATAGAAAAAAAAACATTAGCCGCAGCCCCTGTAATAATAGAACATAATTAACTGTATTAAATATGTTGGGTTTTCGTTTTTTAACCACATCTTACCTGGGTGAGGTAGGCAGCTTCAGCACGAGCACTGGAGAAACTGAAGAGCACAGAATATGTTAATAACTCATTAACTCTCAAAATGTACATCTTAAGATCAGCTGTGGTCGGTGTCTAACCTGAAACACTTGGTGAACCTGAGGCGAACAGCAGGGTGCAGCTGCAGGTCCAGCAGCTCCTTCGATACGTCTTTGACACCATAGCGGGCGTAGTCAAACTCTGAACTGGAGGCGTGAGTGTTCACCCGCTCGTGGTAGACCTGAGGGAGGAGGGAGCAGGGCATAGATGGAGGGAAAGGGTTTAATGCAGGGATGAAGGATGAAATGGGAAATAAGGGAAGGAGAGCATAAGGGGAGTTTGAGAAAGGAAGACATTTCAACCTTCATATATGTTTCAGCATCAATATAGCATGGTTACTAAATAGAATATTTTTCTTACTGCACACAGCTGTTTGCACACAGCCCCGCAATATTTCACTATAGGAGAAATTAAGATTTGCATAGCAGTTATTTTAAAAGTTTACAAAATGGCAACTTAAGTTTCACAGTGCAGCTATTAGCTATTAATTAAAAAATGAACATGAGAGAAGGTGTTAGTATGTGTGTTGGGAAGAGTTCCCCTCACCTGTGTGGTCGTGTATGCGTCTCCGTTGCGGTACCGTGTCACCTGTCTGGTCCTCCTCACGTAGTGATAGCTGATGGCCTTCCACCAAATGCAGGGTGTGGCCTGCTGAAGTCTCTGCACGCGCTCGTACACTTCCTGAGTCAAATAACGAAGGAGAAATCAAATCAAGCAATTGATAACACTTTTAAATGTGACTTTCCACAGCTTTTTTGAAAGAGTGAGTTTATTTCTAAACAAACGGGGTGAAAATGAGGATGAACAATCTAAAATATAAAGATGCAGCATTGCCCCAACAGTTTTTGAAATGGAGGTACAGGCAGTAACAAAACAAATCCCATTGTTTGCTTAAAGCACAGTGAAATCTGAGCAATCTGCTGCAATTTAAGCACTGACTCAATGTGTTTATGGAATTATGATTTGTTTTTATTCTCTATCCAGAGACTAAATGTCTGTCAGGGATTTGCGCCCCTGACAGCTCGGACTAGTGTAAAACATATTTTGTTTTTGGCCGTGGCAGATAGCTGAGATGAACAGTAAGCACTGTTCTTTTAAAGCAATGTGCTCCTAGAACTTCTGATAATAGACCGAGCAGACCAGAGTAGACAAAAGATAGACTGATGCCCCCAGGTCAGATCATTTCCATATGAGTGGGCAAGTATTATTTTTCCCCTCAGTCAAGTAGGGGATTGAGAACCAAACAGTGCTCTGTCCTCATGAAATGTTAAAACTTCTGGCTGAACTGCATGAAACTTAGGACTGTATAGGGTTCTAAGCGTCCTGTATTTCTGTCCGTCAGACATTTACTACATCACTTTATTTATTTAACCTCTTTATTTCAGACATTTTGCTGACACTATCATACTGAACAAGCATCAGTGAGTAAACAGATTGTGCTGTGTGGCTCAAGGTCATAGACATAATGCCAGACTTCCACTGCCACAGTACAATGGTGGAAGCTACTAGACCGTGCTCAACGCTAAATTCAACACCTAATCTGTTTTTTCACACTTACCTGGAATTCAGCATGAGCCAACACTGCCGTCTTAGAGAAGCAGTGCCAGCACTCCACCAAGTAAACCACATACAGCATTGCCAGGAAGGCCAAGGGGATGTAGACGTATCCGCTGGAGCACGGGCTCTCCAAGTGCAGGATATCGTTGTAGTAGGCCACCGCAGCGGCTTCGTCATCAGTGCCGAGAGGTATGGAGGACGCGCCGAGGACAGGCACGCGGCAGAGAGCGCACCAGGCCAGCGTGGCGAAGCACCCATACATGAGGAGGGTCAGGATGAGGCACTTCCAATGGGACTCCCGACACAGGGAGGAGGCCAGAGACTGCTGGACTGGCCGTTGCTGTGGGAACGGGAAGAGAGGAGAGATTCGATGTTAAGAATCTGCTGACCATCAACGCTGAAGACGGCATTAGACAAGGGTTTCTGAATTGAGAAGAAAGAGTTTGGAAAACGTATGGGATTACCAGGCAGAGAGAGGCTAACAAAAGAAGCCTGCATTATGGGAATTGAAGGATCCAGTGCTTGAACGATACTACTAAAAGTCAGGGTGTCTCAGTCTCTGCTACACCAATTTTGACCTCACATTTTAGACTCTAGGGATGGTAATGTGGGTCAGTCCACCACTTTGGTATAGACCAAAGCACCTCAGCAACCACTGGAGGATGGAGTGCCATTACATATTACACTAACCTTCATGGTCCCAGTAGCTTTGGGAATAGAACATGTTCGCCAAAGAAAGCAACACAGACCTTGTGTACCTCACAATGCCCCCCGTGAGGTTTTAGTAATAATAATCTTCCTGTTTGGTTAACAGTGTCGTATGTCAGAGCAAGTAAGCTGAGGTCCTAACCAAAGGAATGCATTACGCTGCCCCTTAGCCATCACAGGATAAGTGCTGCGTACTGGACACCCGCTGTTTATGGCTCTCTCTAAGTGCACACTTTGACACAGCCGCACTTGCACTGTGAGGACGTCGTATTACAGTGCACTCAAAACGCACATATGCATTTAGACACGCAGACACAGTGGGTCTAATGTGGCCTCTCTGTCTCTCACTCTCTCCGTCTCTCTCTCTATCAAAGCACGAGCTGGCGCGCACGTTCTCGGCATTGTGATGCAGCCAGCGGAGAGTATGTGAATAATTTAGACAAGGAAGATGCTTCTAGACTGTTCCCTCACTGGCCGACTCCACTCCGACATCAGCAGCGTATCACTGCTGCTTCAATTTGTGCGTGTGAATGAGGGAGGGAAGGGAGTGGAGGGGTTGTGCCAGTATGTTATGCATGTTGTATGTCAAAGAAACACAAAAAAACAGATAGGGAAACACACACCTGTGGGCTCTGGTGCGTGCTAAGGGGGGTTTATACGCGTCACATGCCTCTCCATGTTGCCGCTCTGCCTTGCGCTAAATGCGACAAGGCAAAAGAGAAACAGAGCAGATGACACCAGTGTCCTCTCCTCCTCTCAGCCAAGTCTGTCTGTCCTGTCAGCACCAACCCCCCTCCCTCCCCCTCCTCCTCCTCCTCTCTTTATCTCTCACTCCTTCAATGCAGCCTCAATTTGCTATCCACTAGCATATTTGGCTGGCTGCAATACACCCACATACACACACTGCCTCTCTTTTTACTACTGTACGTCAAGGGCAAGTAAGGAAAGGCAGAGTGAAGGGCACCCATGCTCTGCCAGGCCATCATCTCACTGCAAACCCCCCCCCCCCCACAAAACATCCAACTGCACACTGAGGGATCCAAAAATAGGTTAGACACTTTCAAAAAGGCA
The DNA here is from genome assembly GCA_023238725.1 of Scortum barcoo. NCBI lineage: Eukaryota > Metazoa > Chordata > Actinopteri > Centrarchiformes > Terapontidae > Scortum > Scortum barcoo. Next base: position 18,361,015 of record CM041532.1, on the reverse strand, counting down.
GGAAAATTATCACTGGTGCCGATTCCATATCATATTGTTTGCTTTCTGTCTGCCTTCTTTCTCCACATCCTCACTTCCTTTCCTTATGTAATCTTTTTTTTTTCTCTCCTTCCCCGAATCTTCCCTCCTGGCTCTTCAAAGCATTTACTCTCCAATCCCAACCTGCCCCCCCCCCATCCTCATCCCCACGTCTCCTCCGTTACATCCTCTCTGAAAGTCTGCCTCTAAGTGGATTGATTGGTCTAAAAGTGTAGAGTAGAGAGAGAGAGATAGAGAGAGAGAGGGAGAAAGGGGAGCGTCAGAGAGACGGAGAAACGGTCATGAACTTTTCATGAATGCAAGTATGAAAGGAAGCAAAAAGAGAGAGAGAGAGAGAAAGAGAGAGAGGGTGGAGAGACTAAAGAGATGGCAGCAGTGACAGACTGCACCTTTCTCCAGGGAACTCCGCTGCCAAAATCCATCCTCCTCGTGCCCTCCCTCTCCTGTCTCTCTCACTTTGTCTTCCTGGCTCCAATTCTCTCCTGTCCTTTTCCTCTTACCCTTTGCAGATAAATGTTGCCAAAAAAAAGAGAGAATATTCTAGCAATAACACAAAAATAAATAAATAAATAAATAAATCACCTGCCTGGGTCTCTCGGCTGACATTTCCATCGAGTCTCTGCAGCTGCTGCGTGCCCAGTGAGAGGCAAATAAGTCCCAAGACAGGGGTCAAATTATTCCTGTGTGCACCTATGCCAATCAGTATTTGTCAGTATGAGCAGTTCTACCTTCCCACAGACCAGACTTGCTAAAATATTCTGCCACTAAGAGACAGAGCCTGGAGATGTTTTTTTCACAATTAGCAGGGGGTTGACTATTTATGGGCTTACAGAGATAACACACACAACAAAGTCCAGTGTAAGCTGTTTTTCCTGATGTAGTACACTAGGAAATAACAGGGCTCTGTACATCGTCAACTCTAAATGGTGCTGGGAGCTTACACTAATGGGACTTTATGAGACTGAGGGGCCATTTGGATTATTATATAGTAGCTAATAGAAGGGCGAGTTCCACATGCAATAACAACGTACCACAGTTGGGCGACAGGTTGAAATTTTCCAACTAGCCACCAGTCAGCCTGTGACTGCTGATATATTCATGCCATTTTCAGCAATCATGGAAGAGCTGGTTGCAAAAAAGAATAAAAAGTTTAAATGATTATTACCATATACCTTATAACGAGCAAAGTCTGGTGTTTCCCAACTCCCAGCTTTTCCAGAGATACTGAGCAAAAAGTAAGATGATCTCTTCCTTTCTCCCTTTCAATCTTTAATAAGGGATTTAAAGTGCAAATTCAACTCAAAATCTTGGCCACATTACGTACTTTTCAACGATGAATACGACAAAGGTCTTGCAAAGAATCTGGGGTAGCTGGCTCCAGCCTGCTGGCCAACCTCCTGAAGTACCCAGGTGTCTCAGCATCTGTCTCAAATAGCTGCCATTCTCGAGCCAACAGAGAGAAATTACTTTTTTCCTCAAAAAGAATCTACCCAGCGATGGACTCAGCCAACAAATGATGTATAAACCGATGTATGAAAATATCTGTCCTATCCCCCAACCCTACAGGAAACACATACAGCATAATAAAATGACGTAGAAAACATCAGATCCCAAGATCTGACCCGATACCAGTGCTCTCTTGTCACTCTATTTTCTTTGTAAAGCCAGGGATTGCACTAATAACTGAATTGGTGTCCTGCTTCAAGTCAATGACTGGAACTGATGAAAAAGGCACAACAACACAACACAGCATTTGCAAAAAACTGTATTTACTGTGGACTGGTCACGACAAGGCCAATACCCAATCTACTTAATAAGATCAGCATAGACACTAATAATTATTCCCTTATTATTCTCTACAAGACACGTGGGAAAGGAAACTATGTCTTGACACATTTGAACCTGGGTGAGTTTTGAAGCATCGACAGGGGGCCTGAGGTCTGCGGTCGTGTAGCATTAGAAACTGCGTCTCGTTCAGGTTACCCCAACTCGTGTCGGTTCCCGGCTCGTGCCTACCTCAAGCCCAGCGTCTGAAACAGTGCGTGTCAGTCGAGCTCTGATCTGATCGCAATGCCTCTCGAAGGTGTGACCACAACCGGTGACCAATGTGGACGCACTTTGGGCCAGTTTTTTTTGTGAACAGGACTCCTCCCGGTACAAAACCGCAGATTTTTTTTGGTCATGTCACGATCCTCTTCCCGTGTCAGCTGCTGCTGTCGAGTCTCGGCTCTTTTGTCAGGCTGTAACAGATCAAAGGCAAAGCTCACTCTGCTTGAAGTCATTATGAAAAGAAATCTATTTAGCCGAGTCTGAAGGGTGTCAGCTTTCACTTTTTTATGCTGAAAGTTCGGACTGCGCTGCTTGCAAGCTCCTTCGAAGTGGGGCCAATATAGCGTGGTCCATCTATGACAAATTCTTCATTAATGTCTTGAATTCTGTGCATGAATTAGCATAAAACATTTCGTCATCATTTGACAACATTTCGCTGGGCTGAATGTTGACACTTTGACATAGTGTCTCTACACTCTATATATATTCCTCAGCATCCACAGCCACTAGAGACGGCCGTTTGAAGAGGAGCCCACACAGCTGACATGCAACCTTGACCACAAGTTGCCCGTTTTGTGTTTTCTTGGACACATAACACACACCTCAGTTTTCAAAGAGGCATTTCAGAGCCTCGCTTGGATTTTGAGGCTCCTGCGCACACTGCGCTGTAGTTATTTCCTGCCTCTACTCAAACTGCAATTGACAGGGCTTTTTCATTAATAGGATTTGCTTCAGCCAGTAAATGTCTCTGAATTCAATCACTGTTCTATAATCTGGTCTTGCTGTAATGTGGTGCTGGAACTGCGCAATTCTGCCACACGCTTGCTTTGCTCTTTGTATTTATGTGTGCAGAGGTCAAACTTGAATCTCTTCTAACAAGCGAGGGCTGTGCTTTGTCTACGGCATCTACCATAAGCACATCATCATAGCATTTTATCGTCCCTCCCATATTAATTTCACATCAACACTTTCTAATGAAAACAAAAAGTACATTGGAAAATTCCACATTTGTGCGTCGGCCGAGCAACAAATCCCCGCTTCAGTGTATAAATTTGTATCTCTCTCTGTCTCTCTGCTCAAACTGATTCAGCTGGTTAGGTGTGACTGGAGCAGCTATAATTAGCGATCCGAGCATGTGGGTGGCAAATGAAGTGAGGAAGTGAGGACGGAGGGAAAAAGTGCTGTTGAAGCCTGCAGTGTGCACTGTTAAAAATGATGTGTCATTTCAACACAATTGGAGGGAGTCATTTGGGTCGTCAAGTTTCCACTACCTGCGCCGCGAAAACAAATGAGTCCTTGGCACGCAGGGCGTCGGAGAGACAAAATGTGTCATCACACACCAAAAACAGACTAAAAACACTATTCCTGTTACAAATTGTTTTAGAGTGTGGTCAATGGAGACTGGTCGTGTAGCAACAATAATCATCAGCAGACGATGTGATGTGTAGGTCTCTTATCTATAAATTAAACATCACTGAAGGCAGCAGTCAGCATACACAAGGGCAATTGATGTTCTCATTTACATATCATAACAGAAACTGCACAAGTAAATACATAAATAAAGAGTCACTATAGGGAAGCTAAATATGGTATATGTAGGAGAATAAACCAAATCTCAAACGGATGTTATGTGACATCTTGAAGGAAGATATCCACCGCAGCAAAAAAGTGCAATCTGCTACCTTATTAGTGGCAGGGGGAAATGAAGTTTAAATTGGATATAATCAACAGTTAATGCAGAACACCTGCGAGACAGAGTGATGTATTCATCGCGACATCCACATGTTGTATCGGCGCTATATAAGTATCTGCCGTTCAATTAAACTGTGGTCGGACCAACTTTTTCAAAACAGACATTATTTTGATTTGTGTATTAGAGACAGTATGGAAGATTTAATTTGTTTTTCAGCTCTGAATACTGTTTGGGCATGTTCTCTTTCAGAAAACAGTGGTTTGCAGGGCTCATCTGCTGTTCCCTAATGTTCTGCGTCTCGTATCACCTTCTCCTGTTTAGCACTTGCACTCTCATTTATCTCAAGCAAAACAAATTCTCTATTAATAAACCTAATGGCTGTTCAGCACAATGTTGGGCCATTTCATGATGGCCGCCGGGCCACCGTTATGTACTGTTATCAGTTTTTATAGCAACCTGCCTCCTCGCTGCATTTGAAACCCATTACAATTTCAATGTGTTCACTTTTGTTTGTATGCACACCTTCATATTGGGTTTGTATGAATATGGCCTCTCACTCAGAATTGGGCTTTATCTTTACTCTCAATAATTCTCAGGGAGAGCATTTTGTTGTCTGCTGTGTCGAGGCCCTGTATAGGACTCCTGTTATAGCTGCTTGTACCTATAATTTGCCATACTGTATTTTGTTCCAATGTTACACAACAGACAGTTGCATACATTTCGTGTTACCCTGGGGTACTGCATGCCATGGCAAGACTCACTAACAAAGCACTGTATCTGTCTTTGGCTATCATCATCATCTCTAAAAGGACAAGTCTGGTAACATCCTTATTTTTTTTCTTATTGTCAGCACATCCGTTTAAAAAGCCTGAACTAACAATGTTTTTGTCTTTCTTTCAATGCTTCTGGACTTTCATGTCTGTGTGGCCTGAGACCATCTCTTCGTACTAAAAAGCTTAAATCTCTACAGACAGGCCATAAAGAAGCAAAATATGAAATTACACCAGGCTTAATCTTTAAATGAGATGTACATGAGGTGTCTCTTTTTTCAGGACAAGCATCACATTTCTGCCAGAACAAGGATGCGTTCATTTCCTCTTCCATTAAACTTTAGTTTCAGCGAGAGCACACCTCCAGGCTAATGGAAACACGTTAAGATCATTGCCGTGTGAGAATCAGACGGCACAGAGCAAACGAAAGAATCCAAAATGTGATTTTAATATTAATCACGCGGCTCTACTTAATTTGTGATAATGCTTGTGTGTGAGCGTACGTACATACCAGTGTGGGGCCCACACTGAGTAAAAGTTAAGCGAGATGCGAGTGTGCAAATGTTTCAGAGAGAGGGAGATTGGACGGTGAGGCTGCGCACTCGGCGACAGGCAAATCTAAAACAGGAAGGAGGCAGAGAGGAGAAGATGAGAGGGAGTAATGGAGGCAGAGAGCAGATGAAGACTGGGATTCATTGCATTACACTGTACTGTCTGCACTGCAGATGATATGAGTGCAGGCATGGGCACAGACAGATGAAAGTGGTGGAATGCAAGCGAAAGGCAGGCATCATTTAACAGGCTTAGTTACTCTACATATTATGTCCTCAGGCTTTAAATTACCACCAGCCGATTGCCCAATGCTTAATTCTGTCAGCCATGTCTTGGCGAGGCTGGTTTGACACGTTTCAGTACAATATAAAACTCCTCTTACCACTTTGAAATCAGTTACAAAGACTGATTTTCATGCCTTGGAGCCTTGGAGCCGCTCAGGCAAGATATTTAAAGCTGTTAAGAGCACAAACGATCAGTCAATTAATCGACTGTTCAATCAGAGGGAATTCACGGCCGCCAGAACTAAACGCCTGTGATTCGCTGCTTCTAGATGAACAAATATCTGGATCTGCTATATTTTGTGGGAAATGATGATGTGCACTTTTCAGCATTTTCTGTTACTTCACAGACAAGAAATTCATGCAATAATCTGACAAAACAATCCGATTACAAGACAACGAAAAGAGCTTCCATTTAGACGAGGTGAAGGTGTGACAAAGTTCCTAGCCTGTCAAGTGAGCGTGACACCAGCCCATCACCGCTGCTACATACGTCACAACACACCTCACACTCTCGGCTCAAATCAAGTGAAATCCACTGGTACAGAAGCAGGTAGATTCCCCTTTATCAGTACAGCCCCTTCCTTATATACCATCACACCACATGCATGCATACACAACCCGGCTCAGGGGGGGTACACATCATCTTTAGCAGTGCAACTGGGAACGGTGATGAGAATCCAGCGCTGGCCACATCCTTAAGTTATTGATGCCTTTTTTTTTTCTTTTTTTTCTTTTCCTGGCAGCTGACTTACGTAATGTTTCGTCATGCACAGCCCTCTCCAATCTTCTTAGGTTGGTCATTATAAAAGGTGTTTGAATGAAAGATGATGCTTCACAGGCACCGGAGTAGTAGTAGTAGAGGAGGTGGTGACTTGCACAAGAGGACATAGGCTATATGTTAAAAGGCGAAGGTGTGTATGTGTGTGTGTGTGTGTGTGTGTGTGTGATGTGGGTGTCCAAGCAGTAAAAGCTGAACGTGAACGCAGTGGCGGTGCACTGAAAACAGTAAAAACCCACCTCTCAAACAGGGAGTGAGATGCAAATCTTCACACTGCAAATGTAAACACAAAGCTTTGCCATTTTCCCAGAGTAAGGACTTTGACTGTAATGGTGCAAGAAACAAGGAAGGACGTAAGAGGAGGTATAAAAGATGCACTTCTGGAGGTTAGTATATTATTAAGAAGTTTGCCGGACACAGAAGAAAACACCCTGCTGTCTGATATCTGACTGTCATGAATGTTAAGTGCCTGTAAAAGCCTGTTTTGGTGGAGACACAGGCGGAGATGCTCGGGGGTTGTTATTCTCACCATTCACATTATGGGACTGTGAGTAATTTTGGCTGAAAAGGTGGGTGTGTGGCTAAGCTGTGATGTCACCCCTCTGGTGTATTTCAGTGGTGTCAGCTGGTGGAGACACACACACACACACACACACTGTACTACACCGAAAAAGATCAGCGCACCTCTCCCAGGAGCGTGTCAGACGTATCGCATCAGTAACTGTGGCTTCATTTCTAGGCAGGCATTTAGAGCTCCCTCCTCTCTCTGTTTACCTAAACCACAGCCACCCCCCTCCCCAACCTCCTCACGGACATTAAAAGCCGAGGTCCTGTACTGTGTCCTTGCTCTGCTGTGAGACGTGAAGGACTTGAGGGGGGAGAAAACGTGACTACAGCAGCAAAGACAGTTTTTTGTCAATGAAGGCGCAGAGTCAGACTACACATGTGTGTGCTGCGTGATGCAGAAGTGTCGGGTTGTTCAGGCAACGAGCAGCAATGACATCAAAACACAAGGTGCTTCTTGTAGGGGGGGTGGAGGGAGGGGGGCATGCGCAACTTTACGCTCTCGTGGGCTCTTTCAGTCTGCGCAAAGGAAGACAAATAAACGAAAAACGTCTTCCCTCACCTGCTCTCGTCCTGACCCTTCCTCCAAGATGGGCTCTTCTGCGGCGGCCGTCTCCTCCTCCGTCTGCATCTTCCCTCTTGCCACTCCTTCCTCCCTCAGAACCGGGCACGGGCAGCTCCCTCCCCGGTAACGTCCGACGGCAGGGACCTCCCCGGCGGAGCAGCGAGCTCGGTCACCCCATCCGCCGCAAGTCGGTATCCAGTTTCACGATGGCGGGGCCTGCGGCAAATAAGCATCATCTACTCCGGATGTCGGTACTCCCCCCCCCACCCCCCCTTTTTTTACCCGCCCTCCACCTGCCTTCTTCCCGGTGTCTTCTCCCGCGGAGCCCCGCTCAGCTCCGCTCCATCCTCCGCCTCTCCGGTCAAAGCCAAATGTGCGCGAGACGCCAAAGTCAAATCTCCGTCGCCCTCCCTGCCAGTCCGTGCTCGCGTGCCGCTGCCTCGCGTGATGCTCAGCCGCGCGCGTGCGTCCGTGCGCGTGGCCGACGGCGGCGCAGGAGAGAGGCCGACCGGAGCCAAGAAAGCTCACGGGCTGCACGGTTTGTTTTTTTACTCTAAAACGGAGGAATGACGCTCGAGAGCGACTGCACGCGCGTCAGGTTCGTGCCGCGAGAGACGCGGGGGGAAAAGAAGCGCGAGGCGTTCAAAATGAAACGAATAATAAAACCTAAAAAAAAAAACAGGAAAATGTCAGCACGGATTGTTGTCGTTATTCAACTTTGTTGTGCCAGGGTTGCACCTCTCGCTGGGTCTCCGTTGACGTCATATACCAACATCCCCACCCCCATCTGTTCACCTGAGCACACGCACAGGCGCGAGACTCCCCCTGTAGAGACACGTACACACTCAGAGGCGACTCAAGGAGCATCACTGTCACTTGGTACAGTTATTTCACCGCTGACAATGATTTTATTTGGAGAAAATACAAAAATCCATTCAAAGATGTTCTTTTTGTAGGACAAAACAGATACAGATGATGATGGGGCTTCGGTCTGATGGGGGATCAGTGATGTGTGTGTTCCTCACACTAGGGCGTCCTGAAATTTACAAAGACCGGTTCAGAGATTGTGGCTGCTTTCTATCCGCATGTAAAATTTATTTTATTCGTGCAAGACACTGACCCGTGCTTGCTGAAGGACCAGTCAGGAGGGTACTGGGTCGGCTGTGCGGCCCCTCCGTCCAACTGGTAGGCCTGAAGAGAGTTGACGGACCCTGGGGCCTTTCTTGTTGTGTGCACTGGTGCGGTCCCTGAGCCAAGCATCATATAACCTCTCAGGAAGGATGGGTGAAATAATTTAAGGACCAACATTGCTTCATGTTTTCTCTACACAGGCCTGGATGAGCCACTTAGACTTGTTCAATCTCTGGAAATTACATTTTGATGATTAATAATTCTTAATTCTAAAACAAAAACAAAAAACAATACTGTAAAAGCAAAAAATGTTTCTTCAAAAAGACACGGAGGTGTTGTAAGGATATTAGCAGTGACAGGCAGGTAGAGGATGTCTGTCTCAGTGTGGATGATAATATCCTGGGAGATGTACTTCTTTGGCTCTGTCTCTCCTGCTTGGACCCCAGTCATGGCAAACAGCTGAACCTGCAGTTCGACATGCAAACCTGCCGCCACCTAGACAGACACAGAGTACGCAGCATATGTAGCATTACTATTACGTGCAAGGAGACGGTAACTTTTCCTGAAGCTAATTTAAATATCGGCATAAACTTTTAAGCACGACATCCAGCTGTAAACTTACAGGCCCAGGATTGTAGACGACCCGGAGGCCTGTACCAGGAGGAGGCTGTTTCACATGGAACCTTTCAGGGAGGCAGATCGGGACAAACCACAAATAGTTAAAGGCTGAAGTTCTCCCTTTGGACTTGAAGGTGACCCACAAATTGCCTGCACCTCCCCGCAGCACTCCATTAATTTCTGACACACGAAGGACGTTTGAAACCAGGTGTAAAGGCTACTGCTTCCTGGTTTTGAAGCCTGCACATCTATGACGTCTTACCTGCAGGTGTCGACACCTACATTCTTCATCACCACAGTGATGACCGAGGAGGTGCCCTCCTGCAGTGTGCCAAAGTCAACACTGGACGGGAGGAGCTGGAAGCCCCTCACTACCACACTTGGATCAGTCAGAGAAATAGTTCGACACTTCCTCCTCACCGGCTCCTCCACTGACAGGAACTGCAACAGAGAGCAAAAACACAGTGATGAGTGGACACACCTGTGTACAGTGTGTATGTGCCTGTGGCACACTGAGTGCTAGATAGCGAAGCATGTGTGCAGCGTGTGGACCAGGAACAGATATTTCTAACTGCTTACAGGATATATTATAGGATATCCAGGACATATGAGGTCGGGCCACCGATTATGGGCTGCACAGCAGAAACACAGTGTGGTCACTGAATTCATTAAACATCTGCTACAGTGGCACATCACCACCTCTAGGTGTCACTTTGGGATACTTCTTAATATCCACACAAACCTAGGAATATTTTAAAAATATAGTACACTTTACAATTAAAGGAAGCATTAATAAAAAAAAAAAAGTAATTACATTATCTTTAGAGTAAACTCATTTTTTTATTAACAAAGAACACTTGTAGTACATAGGATGAATTAAAAGTGGGTGTTCGGGTAGGAAGTTACTGCTGATAACACTACTACTACTACAAAAATATGTGGTTATTTAAGACATTTTAAACAGAATTGAATGATCTGAGACTTTAGAATTAAAGTAATCCACAACATTTACTCAAACACATGTGATTTGTTGATATGAATAGCATTTTGATACCTGTTGATTTGGAACACTGCAGGGTTTAGAGCCAAGGATAGAGCTTGGTAGTCTGACTTTGGTCCTCCTGGGTTTTCCGGTCACATCCACCTGGACTGACTTCGTGTCGCCCAGATGAGCCCCTCAGACTGCTCTCACCTGGCATGGACACAGACAAATACACACAAATACATAATCATTCATCCATTCATTAACCTGCATAAAATCCAGTCTGAAAATAATCTGGAAATCAGTGGCTGTGAATCTTTCTTAGGGACCATGACCAACACCCTCAAACAAAACTAAGAAATGGGACAGATTTAACATACTTTCTTGCCTGATGATGTTTTAAATAGAATTCAGAATATGCCCTAAAAACGTCTCTGCAGTATTCAGTGTAGTTCCTGATTTATTATACTTTTGCAGAGACCCTGTAATTCCTGCTAATCTTTAAATAGCAGTTTGAGGTCAATGCTACCCTGCACTGGCATCTGACACGTTATCTAGTGAGGAAGCTGACTGGGAAATTCATTTGAATATGAGAGAACGAGGAAGGTGGGGAACTAACCAGCGGACTGAGGCGTGGGGTTGGTGGGTCTCTTTTCAAGCATTCTGTCGCTTCTTGCCGCTAAATGACTAAAAGCAAACAAAAGGAGAGGTAAAGTTTAGATGAGCAATTTGTTGAAGAAAAAGGTATAAAAAGGTGTTTTGTGATTCACTACAACTGACTCAAATTAAACACAGGTAAAAAACAGGTCATTACATTGTCCTCATTACCTTGCAGATTGTGAAGGTGTCGGGTTTAAGGGTCGTGGAGCTGCAGAACACAAACGCAAGTTATACCATATGCATGTTACTGAATCTACAGAGAATGGTTTTCATGCACTTCTACAGTCACTTTATAATGGAACGTTTTTTTAACTTCGATTATGTCTTTCTCCGTACGGATTCCCAACTGAACTCCCTTTAAAATGAGTTTCATCTCAGTAGCTCCGGGTAAATACTGATGGTATAATAACTCACTTCTGTCTTGTGGGGCATCTTTGAGGAAGGCCTCAGCGCTGTCTGACTTGGACATCGGAGGGAGATCCATGGACAGACTCCTCATGTCTGGTGTTGGGTGCTGTAGCAGTTTCTGGCAAAAACAACAGTGCAAAGGCAATAGTATTGTCATCCTGTACATTGTGTATTATGTATTTTTCTATGTAAAAGTCTGAAATAGTGAATAAATGTGTTTAGACTTCAGGGTTTTTATTATAATAATGCTAACTCAAAAACATCTTTAAATATATCGCATACTGAAGTGAGCACATACAGTACCTGGTATAAAGGAATATTTTCAGGGTGGAAAAAAGGAACAATACTCTTCTTCCTCAGAGCCTCTCTACTAGTGTGCTCCTCACACAACTCCTGTCTGACGTACACATGCACACAGAGAAAATGACTGATGAGCTGATGGCTACCAGTGCACATACGATGTACTTGGAGCCATGGTAGTAGCATCATTTTCCACTTTTGTCCATTATCTATGCTGTAGTTTTGCTCCAAATGATTTCCTCAAAGGAAAAACCCAGCAGATGCAACAAAAAAATGATGGGCTAAAAGCCATTGCCACAGTTAACACACACACACACATGTGACTGGCAAATGTTAAGTTATTAGAGTCTATAAACCCTTTGTGTCTCAATGAATGTTGACACAGAAAACCTTAACTTGAATAATTGTTTTTCAACTTGACAACGCTGCTAATGTAATGGCAGTAGTTAATTCTTCACACAGGATCACTAAAGAGGGTAGAAAAGAATATTTACCTGTATTGTGTAAGTCTTTCACTCCATTTTGACTCCTTTCCATTAGTAAAACTGGATAGGAGAGGGATTTAAGAGGATATTAATCCCATTACAGAGCTTATTTCAATACATGGAAATGACACTTGAGAGCATGTCACAATATCCATTCATGCATGCTATTTTAATCTCACCAACCTGCCGCTGGTTACTGTGGCTGTGTCTTCTGAAACGTCCAACTGCTCAGTTGGGGCTCCAACTCCTTGGCTGTACAGATTGGCTATGTCCACTGTGGACACACAGATGGAGTTAACACAACTAAATATCTAACCTGAACGTCACCTTATTATTTCTCAGTTTTGCTGCTTAGTTTTCACTCATTATTAGAGCCTATTTTATCCACAGTGAAATGTGAATAAAATAGGCTCATTCATGATTAAAGCTTAATATGACTAATTAGAAATAATTGCAAGTAAATAGGTATGCTCAATTAGTTAAGAGTGAATGAGAGAAACCACATGCAAATGCAACTTCTATTTCAGCCAACTTCTCACATAATACATTATCCAAACACAGTCTACACAGCTGCAAAAAGCAGTCACCCACCTGAAGTCCTCTTCTCAAGGGTGTGACCTGCATCATCTTCTTCTGCAAAAGACTATAAAATACATGATTAGTTATCAATCATTTACATTAGTATTGTAAAATGTTATTGCACTAATATTATTTAGTAATACTGTATGAATTTGTACTATAATATTATTCATATTATGTGTATGTGCATGTGTGTGTGTGCTGACCAGGACCAGGATGAGCAGATCACTGGCATGAACACTCTCCTCCTCAGAGCGAGGGTCTTTAACTTTCATCTCCTCTGACCGCTGCTCCCTCTCCATCAAACTCTCAATGTATTCCTACAGTCAAAGCCACATTTCAATATTTGTCAGGACCCTGTTAACAATCCTGTCATCCATCTCCAAAAGTTTTCAGGAAGTCAAGTATTTTCCACAGTTAGCAACGTAGCGCTAGAGGCAGACTACTTGGGACGGTATTAGCCTTTTGAGGCATGAATATAGCCAGATACCATCATTCTTGTACCTTCAGTCGTGTGTCTATAGTATTTTTGAGTGGTGTGGTGAAAGCTCTGTGCTGATAAAGTTCCCTCATCTCCAGGACTTTGGGGCAGGCCCTGACAGGTTGACGCTGTGCTGTAGAACCCCCTGACCTCTCTCTCAGAGTTAAACATCGTCCCATGTCAGTGCCAAATGGAGGACCTGGGCTCTTCTTCTGCAAGAGATAGAACAACAGTGTTTGAGTGTGTTGTTTACCTGTGTTTACTTCTATGTACAACATGTGAATATGTACCTGTACCTCTACATTAGGGAAATCGTGCCAGCTGCGGTTTCTGAGGTTGGAAGGGCTGATGTCAGGATTCTGTTTCCCTTGCAACCACTGGGACCACACACTCTGGTGGCTGGGCTTTAGGATGGTAATGCCAAACGTATCTGAAACAGTCACACACAAAAACTTACATTTCCATATTTCCCAACATTTCCCCATTTTTATTTCTCTTTTCATAGACAGCAGAATGAGAAATGTGCACTCGACTCAAGAGTCTTAACTATATAAATTGTAAAAAATATTTTGATTTTAATGTAAATTTGTCTAGATCAAATAATTTGATCATTTTTAAGACAACAGGGCACCTTGTGTGTCTGGCAGTGGCTCTCTCTGAAGTGCGATGGTAGGGTCGGAGTAGGCCTCATAGAGAAGTTCCTCTACAGTTTGAGAGCTCAGTAGTTCAGTGCCAGATCCATCCTCGTGCACTAGAAACAGCCTGCAACACAAAATGTGTTTTCAGACTTCCTGTGACATTGCCATAGACAATAGCTATAAAATGTTTAAATATTGTGACACTAAAGGTGCAGTGTGTGTGGATAAAGGTGCACCTGGGAAAATGTTCTCTGTCTTTCACAGAAATTCGGGCCATCTCTCTGTCCTCCTCCTCGCCTGGCTCCTCCTCGTCCGGTCTAAGCGTGCTTGGAGCAGGGCTGAAATTCAGCACTGATAATTGCCCATCCTCCATTACCTGCAACACACACACATAAACACAACGCTGAGAGAATTTGTTTTAAAGACTTATATTCTATTTATCACCAGAGGATTTGACACGGGTGATTTCATTTTAATGTTTTAGTGTGCTTTTTTTTTTTTTTTTAATTTGCATAAAAGAGTTTCTCAACATCCCCTTCTGCCCTTGAATTAGTTGTTTAATCTGAAAATAGAAACTCCTGATAAGACTCCTAATAAGACATCAACCTTGTAACAGCCAGAGGATTATAAGAGGATTGGTCGTTAAGGTGGAAGTAGCAAAGCAAAGCAATCTAATTTGCTGAAATGAGTGCAGTCTCAAGGTCTTATTCAAGATGGAATTAAATACATTTTCAACTTGTCATTGTTTCTAACACTGTGTTATCATATAAAGTCTGTTTAGTGTCTGTAGTGTCTTTGCTTTAGTGAACCGCATCCAAGATACAAATTCTTGGTTTGGCTGTCTTCCAGTGCTCACCACAAACACTTTTAAACATGATGTCACTAACCCCCGCTTCCCTCGTCTTATAATCCTCTTAACTGACCTGGAAGCGGTTACCATCTGGGTCTGTAATGTCACAGGCCACTTTGTCTGTATGACTCATGGTGTAGCTTCCTGGTTGGTTTGTGGGGGGGCCAGCCTTTGGACTCGGGGTTACGAGTGGGTCGGACGAGTAAACACACTTCCCATCACTTTGGATCTGCAGGAGCCCCACGCTGGATGGGAACACCTTGGATGTACAAGCATACACACACAAACAAACCAGTGTGTAACTACACAGACAAAAGGGCAAATGTGTATTAGCTGTGATTCTGTGCACAAAACTCTAACTTTGCTGTCCTCTGCTGGTCACTGTGGTAGCTAGCACTTCAAACAAAAACTTACGTCAGGAGATGTGATATCTGTGGTAAACCCACCTGATAGGCTCCTTGGTTGTTTCCCGTGATGACAGTTCCATCAGCTAAGAAGATGTGAGCCTCGTGTCGCTCTGGGTACATGACCACTGTGGCGCATCCCTCTTTCTCCACCAAGACCACCCGCTCTTTGGACACACTCCCTTTATTGCTCTCACATGCACTCGTTTTACCATTCTCAGCCACGGTCTCTTCCTCACCATTATACACACGACTCTCTCTTTCACCACACGTGTGCTCACGCTCACTCGACCTTGCAAGAGCATGTCCAGAACATTCTTTGTCACATGGCTTCCCTGCAACGTCCCTGTTAACCTCTCCTCCATTGTCAGAAGTATTCTTGTTCTCATTAATGCTGTCAGCACAACGTGTGACACACACGCACTCGGTGCAGCTGTATGCACATTCAGAAGTTGATTTAAGAGTTGCACTCTCAGGCTGCTCACCTGGAAAGTGAACAGACCCAGGGACTCAGTTGAGATGCTTAGAAAAAAAAAAAGATCATGTACATTTTTGTGTGTAAGTACTGCATGCTGATCACCTGTGTGCAGCAGTATGTGTTGCGGTGTGTTTGGTGCTCTGTCTTGGTAGAGACTGGTGATCCTGGTTCCGTCTGCATGTTCTACACTTAGAGACCCGTCTGGGTTTTGGACAGAAACCACCAGATCCTCCCGGCTCAACAACACCTAACAGAACAAAACATGCCAAGCTAAAGAGGCTACTTCAGGAAAAACCTGTGTTTTCAGAGTGGGACCAACTCTGTCATTTGCAACAACAAATTTTGAAATGCTTAGACAATGAAAAGACATTGAAATTTCAACATAAGATAAGATTGTCACCATAAGAGTGTAAGAATTCTTATTAATTGTGAAACCTAGCAAAACATGACACTTAGAGTAACCAGTGTGCTGTCAGGAGTAATACTGTACTCCTACCTCATGGGTGATGGGGTCTGTAGCCTTGAAGGCGAGAAGAGGTGTGGTGGGTATGTGTTTGTGTGTTGTCCCCACAGTGTGGATGCGAGCTCCGGATGGAGTCGTGGTTAACCAACATCCTCTCCGGGCATCAGCCTCCTTCTCTGAGCTCTGTTCTGTAGAGACATACAAAAAAATACATAAAAAGATACCATGACACTGTGTCAATGCATTGAAAATAAATGTCCTCAAACCAGGGGGGTATCTTAGTTATTAGACAGTGGAGAAACTGTTCTGTATTGAGTGGTGCTGAACTCTAACCTTGCTTGTTGTTCTCAGAATCATTGGTTGTGTTTTCCTCCTCAGTCTCAGAGTCAGGAACCCACACTGGACCAGAGTCCTGGCTGAAACTGACTGAACCGTCTGCAAACAGAACCTGCCGGACATATGTGATTTGTGTTTTTGTATGTATCAAACGAGTCAGTACCCATTTTTGAGTAAGAGGTCTTGATGTTTCAGCTTTGCCCTTTACACCTTGTGCAACAAATCAGTATGCTGGTATGTATACTACAGGCCAAAAGTTTGGAAGCAAGATCAAATTTGTACAAAAAAAGATCATAGTTTCATTGGTATACTTTGGCAACAAAATAAACATGAATATTATATAAAGAGTAACTTATCAGAAGACATTTTTACTATAATTATCAGGTATTTGAGTTTTTCTTGCTTAGACTTTGCTTTCTTCAAAGTAACCTCCTCTGGCTTTAACAACAGCATGGCATATACGAGGCATTCGTTCCACAAGTTTTTTAAGGTTATGTGCCAGGAATTTCATTCCAAGCTTTCTTAAGTTTCATCAATAAGAGACTGCTGATTTGTGGGACGTGCTTTTCTGACTGATCGATCCAATTCATCCCACACAAGCTTAATTTTAGAGAGGTCTGGAGACTGAGGGGGCCAAACCATCTTTTGAAGAACACCTTCCTCTTCTTTTTTGTCTAGGTAACATCAATGTATACCTAAAGGTAAACTGAGGAAAATGGTGCATATCAATGAAAGCAAAGTCTGATTCATGCAGTAAATACATCCCAAAATACATATAACTTCATGCTGGTTTTTAAGAAAGGCATTGTGAACAGAAACTTGAAGTTGCTTCCAAATGTTTGGCTTGTATTGGCCTTGCTTTCAAACTTTTGGCCTGTAGTGTATGCCTCAGTGTATGAATATGTGTGTGCAGCTTATTTACCTCTGTGGATTGGTCTCTCATGCATCGGATCACAGCTCCCTGGCTGGTGACAATGCGGGACAGTTCTTTGGAGAGGGAAGGGTCCTGGACCTGCCCTACATCTGCTCTACCATGCAGTGGAAAGCCCTGTTTCACCAACATACCCTGCTCTTCTGAGGACACTCCTGGACACAAAAAAACACAAATTATGTGAGGGCCAATGTGACGGTGATGTTATTGCTCTGCTGATGAGTTCTTTGATGTACCACAGTTGCTTCTAATTTAGTGACTGGAGCTCCTTTCTGCAGTTTTGTAAAACCTATTATGTAACTTAGTATGTGTACAAATTCCCAAGAAAGTGTATCACTGACCTTGCATATCCTCTCGTAGAAATTGCAGCAGTAGGCCATTGGGAACAGACAGGTTGAGGCTCCTGAATGGACTTGAGGACGATGTGGGCTGGCAACACACAATCAAACATAAAAATAAACATGTGCATATAGTATAAGCAATAGGCTAATCATTTAAAATTAAGACAAGATGGGTAGAATAAGCTCAAAACTACAGGTACTTTTGGCCCAAGATGGTTTATACTATTTCATTTTGAGGTTTGAGAGCAATTTAACAGTATTTTTTACAGTTACATTTTCTCTGTGTGTATGTGCTCTTGTATTCGTTTGTGCATCTATGTGTGTGTATGTGGAACCTGGGAGTCTGGAGGTCTGGTGTGGCTGACTGGGCTGTGTGTCTTGGAGGGGGCTGAGTCCACATCTGTCCCCTTGGAGCGATGGGTGGAGGAAGAAAGAGGGATGGGGACAGAGGTAGAGGTCTCTGGTTCCTTTCCTTCTGTTTCCTGGGAACTCACTAGAACATCAGCAAACATAACCAGCTAAAATAACCTGCACTGAGAAGATATTTTTAACTTGGTTTGCCAAATATAATAAGAGAAATATTTGTAACACTGAGTTAATGGATCAACCTCTACATACAAATTAAGATATTTAAATACAAATTAAATCCTCAAACAGGCTGAAAATCCCACCTAAGCATTCTCCTGTGGGACCATAGAAGCTGTATGAGAGGTAGATTCCATTGTCTAAGACTGCTGAGAGGGAGCCCTGTTTCACTCTTTTCATCTCCAAAGGCTCTGACACTGAAAAACACACACAAAAACACTCAAGGGTCTCCTTGGTTTGTTAAACAGTATTATCCACTAAATGACTTAAAGCTTCTGGATGGATAAAAAAAAATCCTAAAATGACAAAATAACATAGTATGATCAGCATCTTTACCTTTAAAATCTTCTTTTTTGTCATTGGTATCTTTGTCTTTGGGCTGAAGGGAAGGTTTTACTGGATCAACAACAACGTGGTTGATGTGTGTGTGGAAACAATGCCCATCCTTCTTCACAGCCACTTTCATCAGGCTGGAACCTGGAAGGAAAACATTACAAAATGCAGGGGTGAATCACCCAAAGCAGCTGTCACCTCCACTAGGTATCAGTGAGGAGTAGCTGAGTAGCACTTTGCTTTGCAACCTCACTTATGACGACTGACATTCCCAACTACCCAGCAAATCAAATAAATGTCTCTTTACCATGGAGAAAGGTTTCTTATACATGTGGCTGCTAAAGAGAGAGATGAAAGAAGAGGACAATTCAGAGCATGAGATCCTACAAATTCTACATCTTTTGTCACAATACCTTCGACATAGCTGACATTCTCCACTGTGATGTGTCCTCCATCTGAAGGGAAAAGGTGCTGGACACAACCTGACACATGGATCAGCTTTCCATCCATGCTGTAGTCTATGAAGCCCTGCATGTCACACACACACAGCCATACACACACAGTGATGTATTACTTGTAAGCAAACTTCTATCTATGACCTGCTGTTTATGCTCTAATTCTTAATAAACTCAGGTTATTAATGGTGTCGCCATCACATTGAAGGGTTCCTCTGTCGGATGCAGTTCTTTGTTGTCCTCCTCAGGGGGTGCTGTGGTGGTCATGGCCTGTGTAGGAGTCTTGGATGAGTTGCCTGCTGTCTCTGCTCTGCTCTTCTTGCCACTAGACACAGTTTTACTACTCTTGCTGTCCGGCATCTTGGTCTCCTCCTTCTGCTGCTTGCCTTTCGGGGTATTCTCTTTCTTTGATTTCTTGGCCACCTCTTCTTCCTTTAGCTGCTCCTGCTCCAGCTTCCAGGCCTGTAACACCACGCGCAAATAAACGTTAATATCTGCAGCAGAGTCCTGTAAAGGATCCAAAGAGTCAAGAAGGCTGTGAAAGTGAATTTTAGTTGGTACTGACTTTAAGGGAGTCTTTTCTGATGACTGGCTCAGACGCATTGTCTTCCTCAGCAGAATCTGTAGCCTTTTCATCTTGTCCAGACACAAAACAAACATTGTACATTGGTAAGTACCCACAGTCTCATTGCTAGAGCTTTATACTGAGAAGCTACAGTACCTTTCAAAGACTCAGCATGGCTGAGCTTTCTGCATTGCATTGCCTCTCTTTTTAATTCCTCTTCTTTTGTCCAATCTGAAATGGTATCTGCCACATGCTCCAGATACTTCCTACAAATAAGATACCAATCAAGTTTTCTTTTATTCTGTTAGTCAGGTTATATAGGCCAGTGTTTTTCGACCTTTTTTGAGCCACGGCACATTTTTATATGAAAAAAATCCTGAGGCATACCACCAACCAAAAATGTTTCAAAATGACTCTCTGTATCCTAATACAATATATAAAATGACACTATAGTCTCTCAATTCATTTATACTAACTCATTAATGCGTATCTTTTCCAAAACAGCACTTTCGATGTCTGCAGACATGTCTTCTATATGTCTGACAATTGTGTTATCTGAGAGAGGGACTATTTCTTTATTTCTTTCTCTCCGAGCATCTTGTTTACAATGGTTTTGGAGGCAGGTAATAGTAATGGCTCTGCCACAGTGTGTGGCTTTTTTGATTTGGCAATGAGTTCAGCAACGTAGTACCTAGCTTTGAGGGCTCTGTCATTCTACTTTGTGGTTCTTCTCATTAAAGTTACCCGTGTCTCTGTGTGTTCACGCACAATCTGCCTTCTTGTTCTAAAGCAATGGGTGTTTCGTTTGGAGATGGTGTTTAAGCTTGCTTGGGACTGTTGGATAGCTTTTCACCACACGCCAAGCACAACAGAGTCAGTGCCATCGGATCCCCAGTGAAAGTAAATCCAAAGGAAAGATAGCTTTCGCTGTATTGCCTCGAGCTCGCTTGTCTGTCTTTGCTTTCTTTTGACCACCACTCATACTAGGGCCTTCACCTGGGTCAGAATTTTGTCCAGGTTCCAGTTTGGAGTTTGCATTTTTCCTTTTCAAAAACTTCTCCATCACTGTCACTGCTAACTCTCGCATGCATCACTAATTCTACTATCTTTAACGAACAAGGTAGGTAATTAGCTACCTGCTGCCAACCACTGACATGGAAGAATATTAAATTACTATCCCATTCATTAGATTGCAGCACAGACACTTGACAATGGCACATTATTTCCAGATAAAAATAAATTTCAAAATTTTCTTTTAGACCAATTAAGTGAAATTGGACAATTTCCCATGGCACACCTGGCAATCTCTTAACAGCACACTGGTTGGCACAGTGGTTGAAAATCACTGATATAGGCTACAGACTGATAGCAAGTCAGCTGCAACTAGATTCTCCAGTTTGACGCCACTAAGAATGCTGTATAATTCAAATGACAGTATTTATGGAAAGTTTATTCTTTTGCCTTCTCACATAACAAAAAACCTGTTGCTATTCGTGTCCTGTGAGAAGAAACCACCTGAAAATGTGAACTTGCTTTCTGACCTGAACTTGACATCAGTGTGAAGGACTACATCCCAGAACTCCTTGCACTGGCGATAGGGGCTCATTGGATTGTGACAGAAAATGTAGAGGACGTTGTTATGACTTCCTCTGAAGGTGTCCAAGCAGCGGTATTCTTCTGAGGCTAACTGGAGTACCTACACATGAGGAAAAATCAAAATTATATAAGCAAAATGGTAGACATATAAATCACAAAACTTTGGGGTTTCAATCCAGTGTCCATAATTTTAGCTGAAATAAGATTTACATGGTGTTTCTGTATAGTCTGTAGTCTTCTTTCCTTTTTTCTTGAGATGAACAACATGTCGATGTATCTGTTATCAGAATACTTAATTTGTCCCAGGGGGAAATTTAATAAATTCTGACATAGCAGAGGATGGTTTCGATCCATCGACCTCTGGGTTATGGGCCCAGCACGCTTCCGCTGCGCCACTCTGCTTCTGCTATCATAAATAAGTCCTGACCTGTGCTTAACTCAACTTAGCTGTGGTGGTGGTGGTTTAACACATATTTAGATTTAGGTTAGATTAAGTTGTAGCACAATTACATACTTAATGACAGAAATAAGGCAGGCCTCGCAGGCTACGCACAGTAGTTACACTTGTTTCCTCAAAAACACAGAAAAAACCCTGAGAGATAACAACAAGTCACCTGTGGAAATGTAGAGGCGTTGTGGTGTTCAGCATAGTGCCAGTCGAACAGAGATCTAAGCCTACAACTCTGAATGTCAGATAAGTTCAGCTGGCTATGCACTCTCCCACTGATCCGCTGGGAAAAAAGAAGCATGTAATATTAGTGGGAGGAAAAGTTTGGAATGCTCGTTATTCATTGATTACAGCAGCATACAAATATCTGGGTAGTTGCAGTAATAAGAACACGGAAAAATACCTCTGTATTACCAGGATCTTCAGTGAGAAATGTTGGACCTATAAATAAATAAAATAAAAGATGAGGTTGAGCACAATGTCATACACTCTCTTGAGAGATGTCAGGTATATGCAAGTTATGTCCCTACATCACGGTAACTGGATTAACCAACATCGTAGCATACCTTTAGTCCGCAGGTTATTAAGGTGCTGTTTAGCGAAGGATAGAGGGTTGTCCCAGGGGATTATTGTGGGAATCTGCTGTGTTGCTTCCACTGTTCCCAGAGCACTTGTTAGCACACCCTTTTGGTCCAGCCTGGTCAGCGGCATACTCTCAAACACACTCTGATGAAACAAACGCTCCACGTCCGGCCATGGCACAACCTCTGTGGGATATCATAACATCAAAATATTTGATAAGTTTTAAACTGCAAGTAGGATCAGTACAGTCGAAAAGAATAACAACACGTTGTAAAAAGAATTCTGATAGAGTTAGTTAATTAATTAATTTTTAATTAGTGTCCACAGTTAGTGAACAACAGCTATGTATACAGCGTTAGTATATTTTTCTGTTTGACTGTCTCCTAGGTATATCGCGGACTTGTGGATATAGGGACTAATCCTGATATGTACCTGAATGTTATCTGAAACTTTGACTTATGCCATACAGCATGCTATGGGAGACCCAAGCTCGTGAATACATGAAGAGTCTTGAATTTAACTTGGTGTCATTTCTTCATATCGAACCGCCACAGAGAAAAGCATCCCAGCATACAGCCATGAATATATTGAGCTATGGTGAATGTCTTTAACATGTTTCTGACCGTCTGTGCAGTAGTGTTGCAGCTGCTGTTTGATTGCCATCCAGCAGGAATTGTTGTTTCTCTGCTCAGCTACAGAGTGAATCAGCTTCCACACTGGAGACAGCCTCATCATGGACAGCTCCACCTCTGCTGGATCAAGACCCTGAACCACCTAAGAGGGACATACACACACAAACACACAGAATATGTGTGTACCACATTTCTGTTAAAAATAAGGACTGCATAAATAATACTCTATTCATTTGTTTCATTCATGATGTTGGACCAAAAGGTCAAATTCCTCATGGACAATAAAGAAGAATCAATTATACACTACTGCAAACATAAAAAAAATCTACTTGCACTGATATCCCTTAAGCGCAGTGCCCGCTCATTGTGGTGTCTGATAACCAGAGGGTGTTCAGACTTCTTCTGAGTCTCCTTTGGTCCAAACGCCTCCATTAGCCTCTGACACACAAGACAAAAGAGAATAAAAAGAGAAAAATGAGTGAGAGACTTCTCACTCTCACTCATTCTGCTCAGAGTATGTTTGGACACTCAGGAGTCACCAGGGAAACCCTCAATGAATTTTACATTCAAATAAAGAAGTACAAAATTCACACACACCATACCTGCATACCTGGAACTGGAGAGCAGAGAGACCCTATAACCACGTGGTTGGCTTGCTTTTATCTATTTATTTAGTTATTTTCTGTAGCACTTTACTTTATCACTGTGTGCTCTACATGCATGTGTGCTACTCTGTCCTGTGATTATAGCACCACCTGGTGGACTTATATTGTATGTATTTTTGGCTCATCTATGTTCTACAGTATTTGTACTATAATAGTAAGAATATAATAGTATAATAATATTTTTCTTCACATTACACCACAAAACAAAAAGGTATTTCAATATATCTATAAAGAGTAATGCTTTTAATTTAGGAACTTGCTGAGAGGGAGACCAAAGAGGAGACCGCTGACCCGCATGCTTTGTGTTTGCTCAAGAGAGCAAGTATTTTGCCCTCCCCCACCACGACGCATGTGAGCCCACCCCGCCCCGCATGTGCTGCAGCAACTGCACTCTCAAAACAACCCTGTAGCTCAGGGGAATTGGCTATTGTGCTCCAAGGGTGCGCGACTGGCCCTACCCACAGACATACAAGACGCTGAGCTCTGAAGACCCACCCAAAAAACAGGAAGAAAAGCATGGTGCTGCATTGGCCGGGAATCGAACCCGGGCCTCCCGCGTGGCAGGCGAGAATTCTACCACTGAACCACCAATGCTGCATATGCGTGCAGCCACTACTGTACATTTTTGACAATTTTGTACAATACTGTACAGTAATTGACCGCATTGCTGATTTCAATGTGTTTGGTGTGTTCCCACTATACCTTCTCGTCCTCTTTATTCTGGGCTGTGGTCAGCAAGCTTTCTAACATGTGGTTTCTCTCCTCTTCTGTGTGTGCCAGAGGCAGGAAACTTTGGAGCATGAAGCTGATGAGCTGATAGTCCAGCCCAGGAACGGTGCAAGGTTTGGGCTCCTCGGCCACATGGGACAGAGCGGACGAGGACTGCTGTGTTGAAATCACCACCTAAACACAAAAAACATTCTTAGATTCAAACCTTCCAAATCTCGGTCTTGCCACCCACTGCACACCCACACAGCACACAGACCTGTTCCAGCATACAGTGCAAGATTAGAGGCACAGAGCAGGCTTCAGGGGGAACCAGGTCAAGAAGGTTGCTATAGTAACGGGTATCCACATCTGTAGAGAGAGGAGCCTGCTCGGTTTCTGTCCACAAGATGAGAGGAAAGAGGGTTACTTTGTCATCCTAATCTGAGTTTTTAATTCAAACGCACACGGACCTGCCAAGACTACATGGGAAGAAGGACTATGACAGAGGAAGGTTTTACCCTGGTCTGGTGGGATTTCCTCCTGCGCTGATTTCTTTTTGGAGCATGGAGTTATGGGGAGAGGAGTTGGCACAACCTGGCACAAGAAACACATACGATATAGTATGCATAAACACAAATATGAATACTTCCTGCTTTTCTTAGTCTTTGGTGATAGTAACCTTAATACCTTCGGGTTGGACTCCTGTCATCATGCTCTAAAGAAAATGAACTCAAAATGGGTTATAGTGAGTTATTAAAGTAAAAGATACTGTCCTCCCCTCAGCCAGTCCAACCTAAAGCTTGTGAAGCAGAGTGGCGCAGCGGAAGCGTGCTGGGCCCATAACCCAGAGGTCGATGGATCGAAACCATCCTCTGCTATGTCAAATTTTTGCTTTGACAAAACAAGATATAAGAAGTCACCACCTCAGGTTGTAGGAAACTATAACAAGCATCTCCACCCTATTCGTCCTGCTACTTTAGAAAACAATCCATTATGTAGTTACTAACTAACTGACATAGCGTACATGCGTGTGTGTACAGGTGTACCTCTGAAGGCCCTGGATCCAACCTAACCACTGTGGGTACACTGATGCGTTTGATGTTGTCTAGGTAGTGCTGATGTTGCCTGCGCCAGCCCAGACAGTCATAGATGAGATTGGCCACACCCTCAAAGATTTGGCTTCCCGCCTCCAGCTACAACAGAGTGCACCCACGCACAGATGAGGGTTCACACTTAAAATCAAGTCACAGGCAATGTGAAACTGATTAATTTGCACATTTAACAGGGCAGAGAGAGTGGGAAGGACAGACAGAGAAGGAGTCAACAATAAGAACAGATCTATGAAATACATATCTGCCAAGCCTAACTCACTTCGGCCTCGTGGTCCTGTGTGTGAGAGGGAGGCAGGAGATCTGGGACAGTGTAGCTGAGCTGAACAACATCATGGAGCTTGGACTCCTGCGGCCCACTGTCCAAAACTGGTCTGAGACCTGACCAGAACAGATCCAACTTCCTGGCCAGTGCAGCCAGCTCTATACCAACTTGACCTGGCACACACAGAGGAAATGATGGTTATAGATGGTTGTAGATAATAACAACCTACAATGTATATTTACATATAAAAATAAGGGTTTACTGAGAGTTTGAATCCATTTAAAAGCTATTACATTCTTTTGATGTGCCTCATTAAATCTGAAGCAAGGTATTTTACCTGCATCCAGACTTTGCTCACTTTCCTCACAAGTTTGCTGTTCTGAGGGCCCATCAGAAGTTTGGATGTGTTCCCAACACAGTTTAATGACATTGGCAACATGTACACCTATGGCATCAAGCGCCCCAATCAGTTGGGCCTGGTAGAAGCCCTGCACCAGGATGTAGTGTTGAGGACCATCCTCTGGTTCATCATCTATTCCCAGGCACAAAAAAACCACACAGAGGAAATTTTGCATCTTGATAAAAGACTTCTTTTGCATTTACAGCACATTTTCACTATTACAGCTTCTTGAACTCTATAAACCACAAACACATACTTTGTTGTTTGACCTTTTACCTATGAACTTAGATGGCTCAATATCACCCCTGCGTTTGAGCTTGGTCTTCTTCTCCTCTGGTGATGGCGGATTCTTCCCTTTTTTGTCAGAGACTTTGGCCCCTCCTTTGTCCTTGCTGGCAGAGGTGAGGTCAGCCTTTGCCATCTCAGTCTTTTCCTCAGTCTTAAACAGGTGGACAAAACATGGAAAAGACATTTGCCTCTATTAAACATCATAGTCTGTACCACTGATTCAAACTATTGTGTGAGTGAAAATCTATTTCTGTTCAGCACAAATAAAAATCAACACATATATAAAGAAACATTCACCTGCTCCGCTTCCCTCCTCTGCTGGTCATTGGCCTTGATCTGTAGCAGCTGGAACTTCAGTATTTTTGCCATCAGTTCACAGGGGATCTCCTCCCCTACATCCAGCAGTGCCTTAGCAGGCTCTGTAACCTGCACAAAGACACAAACACAGGCAACAAAGACAGAACAAAGGCACAGACATTACACACACACAAAGAATAAAGCACACAAACATACAGCGTTTATTTTAGACAACCAGAAAACACTTGCACACTGACACAACATATTAGAAAGACTAATTCTCTACTGTAAATTTATCAAAAACAACCCAAGCCTACCTCGTAAAACATGGGGATATCATCAGGTTTTTTTGCTTTGGAATTCCCCAGTTCATGGATCTACAAATAAGTTGGACAGGAGAGTGTTTTTACTTAAATATCACGGGTGAAAGCATGAAGAAAATTAGATATTTAGTAACTAAATTGAGTTTATAAATTTGGATTCAATGATTCTAGATTCATTAAAATGTCAACATTGTGTAACCTTTCACTTTAAAGATGTGAGTAAAAGTGATAACAACCTAATAACAGTGCCAAGTTGTTTATTTCACATGAACTGGTAGATTGCATTCATTTTAGTTTAAACACTCCAGTGACCCCTGCAAATATGAAACGATAATAGCTCCACAAAAGTACAGGAAATGCAATAAGTGAACAGACCTTGAAGCAAACAGAGTACCTTTGCAATGGTGCTGTCCCAGGTTAACATGCTGAAAAGTCTGCGTGAAGGTTTCTGGACGGCCAAGGCCAGGGCCCGGGTCAGATCCTCATCCCCCGGACTCTTCCCAACCACCAAACACACACAGGCCTGCCAAGACTCCTGGAAACACACACACACACACCATCCAGGTTGCTAACACTGACTTCACATCACGCCTTCCTCTCCCCTTCTCCCACACACAGTTTACTGACAGATTTAACAGACCCTATATCATGTAGCTACTGACAGAAGAGAGATACACGTTACTCGCCGAAATAATATTAAAGTTTAACAGTGTGTGGAAGCTGTCACACCAAAGGATAATTAAGTTTTACTGGAGAGAAGTGCGTTAAGGTGACTGAAACAATAATCAAGCTCAAAGTTGTACCGCTTTAGTTTTTTCCTAGTCTTTGTTCAGAGCATACTTGTGGTCAAACAAAAAAAAAAAGGCAAGCTGACAGGGATTTTAAGTGTAATTTTTTTATGTAATGTCTTATCTTTTATCAGGACCCTGTGTCTGACATAACATAACGTTTCTATTCTAATCTAATCAAACAAGTGCTCCAGAAAATATGTTTTGTTCACTAAATGACCCGGAAATTTGTAAAATTTGACTGAAATATCCTCATGGAAGAGTTTAGGAGATAACGCCTCATTTTAGACATTTCTTCCTCCTGAAATGAAAAAATGAAACACAACCAGGTAATGCGAGGTCTGTAAGTTAAACTCCCTCTCCTATATACCGTCTATGGTTTCATTTTTGATTAAAGAGAAGTGTTTTGAAGTGTGAAGCTGACAAACCTCTTCAAACTGTGCTTTGCTCAGAGCAGCCTCCCAGTTCTTGTTGGCAGCTGCGGCTCCAGCAGCAGCGTTGTGCTTCTTAGCTGAGCCCTTTTTCGGTGGCATTTCCGCTCACTGACCAGTACTGACTTAAGAAAACAAAAATATATAACACCGCAAAAAGTACAAATAGTTAAAAAGTGGAAGTTAGCCGTCTCTTTACCCACCAGCGTCTCCTGGTGCTTGTGTTGCCCCTGGCAACCGCGAGGACACCATCTTCCTGTAAACCTTCAAAACAAAAGCATGACGCAGATTTCGTTTCAACGTGTTTGACTAAAGAAATCAAAATTATGAAAGCAAAAAAAAGTTAAACACATATGAATAACCTATAGTAAATATATTTTACGTTTTTGGTACTTTGCTTGTTTTTAAATGGAGTAACATTTTTGTAGGTCCCGTTGTGTCAAATAGTGCTGTTATTCATTTTCTCCACTAGATGGCGGTGGCATCTGGGCTTTGAGACTCCAGGCATCCTAAGGCAAAACATTAATCTGCAAATGATGACTTAGAAGAAAGAACAGTTAACAGCTTAAGCAATATTTCACTATTCCACATGCATTGTAATTATTTTCTGTCATTATAATAGTGCACGATGCAGCCACTCCACAAGGAAATAATCCATAATGTGTAACCACCTGACCTCCAAAAAAAAATGCACCACAGATCCCAACGTGCACAAACTCCTCTTAAAAAGTTTTATGACGGGAGGTAAGAGCAGTAACTCTGTTTGGTCCGGTCAATTAATAAAGCACTCTATCCACAAAATCGTGGCCGACATTATGACAGACAGCTGGGTTGATTTCAGTGCCAGAATCAGGGAATAAAATGAACCAGAGCATCCTGAGAATGGCAACCTGGAATACACACACTTCAGTGTCACTTTCATCTGCATGGTGAATGATCAACAATTGTTCCACTAGATGAGCCAAGTAACAAGAGAGAGGTTAAATAATGGCAACACAAAAATAAGAGTTACTTTGATATGTATGAATCTTGACTAGAATATAAATCTACCAGTATTTTCCATGACATTAATATTAATACAGGCAACATGGAACAGAAGTTTTAACCTTCGCCAGGTCATATTTAAAGAAATGGAGATTGTGAATGCTAATTAGGGGAATACTGAAGTAGAATAAATATAAAGATACTGCATTAAATGAATAACAATGAAGAGTGTGGTGTGAAAGGTTGTGGCCACTTCACCACTCCCACACACCCTCAACAATTAAATGAGCCATATCTTAATGATGGTTATTTGTATTCTTTTTCATTAGGTCGGTCTGCAATTATAATTCAGTGATTGAAATGCAAAATTCCCAGCTGCTATTTTCAGCACAGTGATGAAATAAGCATAGAAAGTTGTTCATTTTGGTAAATAAAACAAAAAAACTCCTCTTCTGTTTGTGGCCTGTTTGTGGTCATTGTCATATCATTTCAAATCTCCAGAAACTAATGGTTTCCACAGGGTTGTTATCATGCATTTAAGGGGAAGACAAAGATTGTCCCACAACTGGATTTTGGCATTTTACCGGAAAAGAATGGGCATGAAAGATGTGGTCAATGATCCTGAAGCATTTCCTGTTTTACTTTCTGAGTTTCTGTGCAACCCAGCTAAGATTTCAAGATAAATAATGAGCAAGATTGACATCAGAGACCCTCTTTTCCCTTTTTCTAAGGGTAAAAGCTGTCTGTTTTCCTGAGGGATTTGTCTTGGCATATACACACGCATCAGTATACAATAAATTCCCTTTGCATGATCAAAGCTTACTTGGACTGTGCAGAGCTGCACACCCTCAATGACGTCTATTTGAGCCTGAAAAGATCTCAATCCTGTACATACACATAACAATGACCCAGTGGCACTGGATTCATGGCATACTTCTTGCTTTATTTATCTGTGTTTATCAGATTTTCTCTCCACCAAAGTCATGGTTTGGCACAGACTTCCAATTGACCCCAGTGAAGCAGTTTTATTAATGCAAGGGGCCATTGTCCTGGCAGTGATCTCACCAAGGCAACAGCCTACTTACAGCCGCTCCCCATAAAAGGTCAAAAGCGAGACAACGCCCACTCGTCAGATGCCAGAAAAATCCATGTTTGAAGCCAGCACTGCATTAGTTATGGAGGAGTTGTCAGCTCCAAACCTTCCAGAGACAGTGTCCTACCAAGGTCACACCCTGGCCAGATAAACACTGTAGTGACACACTTAAATAACACTCCATCCAGGCCGCTGCAAATAGCATAGCAACATCTCAAAATATCCAGATTTTTTTTTAGGAATATGCTGCCTTTAAACATTTGCATCATGTGT
This sequence comes from Scortum barcoo, assembly GCA_023238725.1. Lineage (NCBI taxonomy): Eukaryota > Metazoa > Chordata > Actinopteri > Centrarchiformes > Terapontidae > Scortum > Scortum barcoo. Next base: position 18,330,816 of record CM041532.1, on the reverse strand, counting down.
CTGTTCGGCTTATTCTGTTACATCTAAAAAGCAGTCGCAATGGTTTATTTAAGAACTTCATCCATCTGCTACTTAGTTACTTAAACAAATGTGTCATTAATACGATATGATCAACCCCAGACGTCAAGTGTAAAACCAAAATGGGAAGTCAGAACATACTCAAGCCACCAAAATAAATAATAAAATAAGACACCAAGTTCCTGGGAAGGCACTGCATGTCCGTTACACTGTGTTACACTCGAGGTATCTATGACCCCACAGAGCAATCCATTTTCAATCATGTGCTCACAAACATTTTTAAAGCTGTATTTACACGTTGGGTAGAGGATGATGAGGACAAACATGTGTACTTCACATTACACGCAATATAAGACTACTAATAGAAAACTCCGCAATTTATAAATGTTGCTGCCACTGTGTCAAGATGCTGATTAATTTTTGCTCTCATGTTTGGGGCTGGTTTCTGTGCTCTTATAAAAGGTCCTGATATTTTTGGCCCTGCATGCATGCAAATAAGTTCAGTTTTATACAGCTATCAAGGACAGTGCCAGCCTCAAAATGTCACAGACCAAGGTCATCACACAGACTGCATTTGTCTCAACAATACGGTGATTTAACATTTTAAATAATGTTTAAATGCAGGGCTATTTACTTTGCATTGCATTACATTATAGAGCTGTTTTTTTCTGTGTGGACATTTCATGTCAGACATTTCTTAACAAACGGCGTGGACAAAGGCTCATGTGACTGTGATAAACTGTTTTCTTTTATTTGGAAAAAAAAAAAAACTTTTATTCCCCAACTGTGTGTTAAGTATTAAGCAGTGTACAGTCATGTTAGCTGTTAAACTTATAGGATTTCCCTAAAAACAATATGTAGACTCTTACAAAAATCATCTCAATCATTACTCATGTGGCGGTCTCTCTTTCTGTAGACACTCTGCCCTCTGCCCGTATTTTCTCATTTTGCTGTTCAGGATGTTTCTGGGTGTCAGTCTTTGGGCAGTGGTGTGTATCCCCCAGGCAATAACAGCAGCCTCGGTGTGAGGTATGGGACTCTTACACAGCAACTATTAACCCGATCAGGAGGAGGGGGCAAGTTTGAATGTTGTATGTAAAAACAGAGACTGAGAATCCTGCTTGTTACACCTTTATGTAAAATGCTTACATTTTGCATGTTTCTATGTTGGGCCCTGACATTCAGCTCATGTTGACTCCTGTCAACGCCCTCCGGACTAAGGTGTTTGACTGATACTTGGCCATGCAAAGTAGATTTAAAATTCCACTCACCAACACTGCATGTGGCCAGCTCGAATGGCAGCGAGAGGTGAGTGAAAGATTTGAATTTCAGTGCCCAGAAATCATATGATACAATGTCAGTAAAGAGCAAACAGCGAACTCCTGTTTACCAACCTGACTGTTTAAAGAGTTCACCTGTCTCTAGATGGAGATTATGGAAATCATGAAAAAATATTCAAATAAACCAATCTGATTTAGGTCTTTCATTTGTAATAAAAGCTTACATCATGTGTGAAATGAGCTTCCCATCGCGTGCCAAATGAGAGCAGTGAAGGAGTAAACAAGGAGTTATTTCTATATCTATTTATATCCATAGCACTTTTTACTACAGATGTACTACAGTTAATTTTAGACATTCGAAAAGTTTAAACACAAATACAGCCAGACTAGATTGGCTGGGAATATCCTGTTAATTAAAAAAGAAAAGATGATAATGCAAAACAAAATAAAAAGGGTTGTTCACATAGAGACCCCATAGAGTACACTCAGGAGACATAAACATATCTGCATCATCAGGTAGCCTCAGTCCCAGTGTGAGATGCATGCACCCTTATCCACGTTCATCAGATTTCCAACTTCCCAGAAAGAAGTTCCTCTGTGCGTCAGGAGGCAACATGGATTAAGCCCAGCTCGGAGTTGGAAACAAACACACCTATCCAGTGACATCCCGGCGGAGGTACGTGGGGCGACCCGAAGGTGGTAAACATCTGTAGGCTACAGTATGTGCTGTGGACAGAGTGGGCATGTGCCATCTGTGTGATCAGTGTGATTGACTGTGCAGCCGTGGCCAGGGCACTGTCAATGAAACCCACACTGTGTGGGCTGAGATGAATCATGTTGACACTGAGAATCTCAAGTGCCACCAGTGGATTCATGAGCTTTGGTGAAAGGGCTGCCAAGGTGGTACAGTGCAGCTCAGACTGTTTGGTCGCTGCAGCGTGAAAAGGCCTTTAGTACTTTTCCATGAGGCCAGATGAATTACGTTGGTGTGTCCCTCTGTAGGAGCATTTGATGCCTCTGCCTTTCTTTGGGCATCCAGGATAAACCAGCAATGTAATACACAGTCACATTTGAAAAGCAACGTAGGCACCAAGGCTGGTAAAATTCAGCAATTGAAATCCATCTGGCTGCAGATATGTATTGGCTAAACACTCGAGTACTGCTTTTTGAAGGAACAGACCTTTTGGAAAATACGGTTATTTGCTTTTTTGCCAAGACTCAGATGAGAAGATGGATATCACTTTCATATATACAGTAAATATAAGGATACGGCCAATAGCTTAGCAACAGAAAACAGTGGGAAACAGCAATGGTTTTATGGGGAGTTATATGCAGACTATATCTTGGCTGGCTCGAGTTGAGTCCAGTATTTTTTTTCCAGACTAAATGATCAACTTAACGTGGGAATTATACAACATATCTTTTTTATATTTAGTATAGTAGAACATTCACCAGTGAATCTCCACAGACAGATGTGCGGTCTTTTATGGCTTCAACAATGCAAACTTGTATTGCTGACCCACATTAGCACAGCAAGGGAGAGGGATCAGGCGTGTGACACCGAGTAAATGATCACTGGTGCTTTGTCCGCTCACAGTGACGGTGATGCATCTTGCACAAGATCATGTGGCTCTGTCCTTAACCTACTGTACCCACATCACCCTGCTCAGTTATTTGCGCATGAATGACCTGACAGTACATGTGGTGAAACCTTTACAACTTTATGTCAGTGGCTTACTTACTTTAGCCTCAAACCAAGCGCTTGATGGTGAGAACAAATTGGAGAAAAGGGTCATGAGCACAAATGCCCCAGACCGGTGTCAAACATCTGAATCTCATTTGCATACTGCACAAACTGAGGCCTGCAAAAATCTCTATGGAGATGCCTCCATTAAAGAGAGCGAGAGAAATGTCACACAAACTCTGCAGGTTTGCACAACAAGCAGCTGATGTGCTCATATGAACAGCCACAGCAGCACGTGCACAAACTGCTGCTTATGTGTGATCTTCACCTGACAGTGCTTCTTAGCAGACCAGTAGGAGCAATGAAATATTAATGCTGATAAGTGTAATGACTTGTTAAATGAATTTACCAGTGATTGAATCATTTTCTTAAGATGCTATAGTTTGAAAGTTACAGTGATTATGGAAGTGTTATTTTCTAGTTACACCAAATAGCCAACATTATAAAGTTAGTTTTATAATGTGGCTTTCATGATGTCAAGCTGAATATTCTTTGGTCATCACATTCTTGTAGGTCTTGTTCTGTATATAAAGCTTGCATTGTCCCACTTGCCTACTCCAGGCTTACAGGCTTAAGTAATGGCTCCAGAATGTGCATGTAATGTTCTATGACTGCTGAGCAAACAAAATGACTCCAGCTCTGAATAAATTGCACTGAATCAAGTCTACACATGTAGGTTCGAAATTTTTTTATTGTCTAATAGACAAGACCTAGTTCCCTCCAACAGGAAGTTCAAATGGTGTTTTATTGTTTTTAAAGAGGGAAAAAAAAAAAAAAAAAAGAATTTTAGGGAATTCACCAAAAGTCACAAATTACTAGCTGGGTCTCCAGTCTTTGCAAGTTCCAGTTAACTACATAAAAACAAGGTTTTACATTTGTGTGAACCGTCCTTTTAATAATCTATAAAGGCTGTGCATTGAAAAGGTGTGTTTGGGGCAGAGGGTATAAAAATAAAAATGCAATAAAACATTTACACTAAACATACACATAGCTGTGATCCAAGTGAAAAACAAAAAGTACATTTCTGACATTTAAGGCATCCACATTGCCCTAGTGTGAGAAACCCACACCATGACAGCAGCATCATCACATGACATTCAGTCTTAAAAACATCCACAGCCCTAAATACAGCATTACACAGCCAGCTACTTATGGCCCCCAAAGACTAAATCTCAGTCTCCTATTTAAGCCTAGGTGTGTTTACTGTTGCTGAACACATTCAACGCATCTGGAAGTGTGCAGATGCATCAACAAAGTGGCTAGTGTCATTAACAAAGTGTACCCACAGTATGTCCCTCTCAAACATGTTGATGTGAACATGGTTTTACATTCATCTGCAAAATGTAAAATTTAAAACTGTGTTTGAGCAACAAATGCTCCGATTACAAAAACAAAAGCCCACCCAGAATATTACAATTTAGCTGATTTAAAAAAAAAAGCAATTAGAAACACTGAAGCCAAACCAGAACTATCAGGCTCATTTATGCTTCTAACTTTACATCCCAAGTTCCAAACTGGCTACTAATAGTTGAACTGACAAACCATGTTGTACAAAAACACTGTAGAAAATATGACACCACTGGAGTGTCATTTACATTTGGGCAGAAGTGCGTTTACCCACAGGAAACCCAAGATCCCCATCTAATCCCTCCCTCACACAGTTCAGCACTCCTCTACCACGGTACCAGCCGAGGAGGAGTACAGTTTTTTCTTGACAAGCCGGAAACCTGGACTGAGTTTGAGCACATGCCTGAAAGTCGGGGCAAAGCAGGTTCCCATAAAAAGGAAGTCTCGTAGGCTGGGCCAGGCTGTGCCATCCTGCTTGAAAACTAGAGTCAGCTCAAATGTGGGCACCACGGTGGCATCGTACACGATGCGCTCCAGCCGCTTGCAGCCCTTGTCCAGCTCCAGGTGGACGTAGAGGACGCAGCCGCGAAGGCCGCAGGGCTCGCAAGACGCCAGCCGCAGGACCTCGCGGGCTATCCTCCGTGTGAGCTTCTCTGGAACCAGCACAGAGGAGCAGTGCAGTGTCGTCTTCTTGGCCCGTGACAGGCAGTTCTCAAACATCTTGGCCAGCTGTTGGCAGGTCCTGTCCTCGGTGACATCTGCATTCCTCTGGGGCTCTGCCAAGCAGTGATCCCAGAAATCCAGTTCTGTGAAAACAATGCAAAGTTCAACAGTTGAACAGCTTTCCTTTTCAATTAAACATACTAACTGCAGGACCAGACATGGCCATTTCAAAAAGCCAAGAAGCACAAATCACATTGAAGCGTCAGTCAGTAAAATTAGGAGAAAGGGCTCTTATTTTGAAAATTAGAGTGAGTACACATTCCAGCTCCCTGCTACTTGCTGTTCTTCGTCACTTTTCTGTTAACTGATCTTTCATGTGAACTGTTGCTTTCTCATTGCTTAGTAGCTCAGCTGTTTATTTACCGTTACATCCACTCCAAGTTAGCTCATGCATGGCGGAGCAAAGCCTGTGCAGGAGCAGGCACTGAAGCGCCATCAGATGCTGTGTTCTGATTGGTTATTTCGATTCGGACACGATGGATTCTTGTCAAATGGCCTCAGAGGCAGCAAGCAGGTGGAGCCAACGGCGATTAATTTTTTTTTTTTTCCTTTTTTTCTTCCACAGATTGTCTCATGTACCACTGTCAGGACTAAAAGTCAATTTGAAACAAGTTACCTACTTCCACTTAAAGGCTTTTCTTAAGTTTTGACCAGTCTTAAACTACCAGTCTATGTCAGCAGTTGAAGGAACTGATCTGCTTATTCTATCCTCTGGTTGCAGTGTATGGATATGAAGCAATGACTGCATATAAAAGATCTTTATAAACAAACAGTCTGATATGAATCACTCTCCCAAGAGAAAAAGGAAACCTCACAGGCAGACTGCTAAACTCTCCAATGCTTCAAGACAGGAATTAAACCAATCACCATGTAGGTTTAGCAATACAGAAATGTAGTTTTGGACAGAGGACATTTTTTAAAAAGTAGTCAGATTTGCCATCACAGGCAGGCTGCTGTTGTGCAGAGAGGCTGAAAAGATGACTTCATCCTCTGTTGACTTGCCTCTCCCCGCCCCCCCGCCCCTCCACTGCTGCAGCCATGCACCACAGCGGGATAAACAAGCACACAACTGGAAGTATCCAGCAGCCAGCGGCTCTCTGGACAGACAAAAAGCACAGAAAAAGCTTACCTTTCTCAATGCAAGCCTGGTCATACCTCCGGTCCACCAGTTCTGAGATACACTCGCTGCTTTTGGTCTTTAATGTGCTTGTGGCGACCATGGCGACAGTCTTGTGCTTCCTCCAGGAGCTGGTTTTCCTGTGGCTTCAGCAAAGCTGCCTGAAAAAAAAAATACAAAACAGAGGGAGCAGCGTCAGTGCAACAGTGGAGGAGACAGACAGGTGGCTCATCAACATGCAATCTGTGGGAACGCAGCCATTAGCAAGACAACCCCCCCTCAGCTACACAGAAGTTAGTCTGGCTGCTCGTTTCCAGACAACAGACATCTCATCCGAACGTTAACTGACTTACCTTAAATATTATTTAGTGCAAAATAATTTATTTTAGACGGTTTCTCATAAATAAATTCACACACACTGACACACAAACACACTGCAGCAGGAGAAACTTCTGAGGGGTATTTATACCTTCCTCCCACTCAGCTGACTCGAGGGTTTGACCAATCAGAATGCGGCTCTACACGTAAAAAAACGCAGCTCTCCCCCGATTGGCTGCGACGCTGCCTTTTAGATTAAATAATTGACCAATACCTGCAGGGGCAACGCTTGTGTTGCTACATGGAAGGGGGTAAATTGCTGACTGTGGCCTGCGGGGTGAAGTTTGCTATTTGCTTCGAAAAAAGGATGTTTGGGGATGAATCCAGCTCGTTTAATATGCACACAGTTCATCCACCTGTTTGAAAAACACTGCTGGCTTTAAATGAGTGTCAGCCAACCTCTTAATTTATTCTATTTTTTTGGTCATCTGGAATAAAAAAAAAAAAGCTAATTTAGTGTCAGTATTCAATGCAAGAGTCAAACGATGTTGCATCAGTTTAAATACTCTGTTTCAGACACAGAAATGTGTTATGTGGGTGTTATGAGATGACGGCCAAAGAAACACTTTAATCTCTATATTATACAAATAGTGTTGGTTTTAGAAGGACAGCCATGCAGTAATAATTTCCCTGTAATTTCCCAGTTTGGGATTAATAAAGTATATCTATCTATCTATCTATCTATCTATCTATCTATCTATCTATCTATCTATCTATCTATCTATCTATCTATACAGAAGTACTCACAGGAGTTACTATTCTTTCAACACAAAATTAAAGAAAATGATTGATGCTGAATAATAGTGCTAATGGTTATGTTATTTTTAAATGTTAAGGAAATGATTGTTTCAGCCTTGCTGACAAAAGAAACCCTCTATAGCAACCAACTGAAGTACAGATTTCATACCTGCACCTTTGAAAAGGCAATAAAAGTCATACATAATGTCATATTTATTTCAATTTTAACTAAGATTTGTTGAGTGGAATAAACTATGTTTTAAAAACTGAGGGACAGGCATCTTTTCAGCATTCAGAAGCGTGAATATGGAGTTTATTGGCTTGACCTCAACCCTCAAACACCAATCCAAAAGGATCCAGGGGCCTGTAGCAGAATAAAGTGTTATGAGTGGTTGCTATATGGAAAAAATACCCCAAAATAAAAGCTCTAAGTGGCTTTCACCTCTGACAGCCATGTAATTATATGCATAACATTTGCCTAGATGGATCACATCAAAACAGATATGTGTATCTGGGGCCCTTTACATAAGGAAGGAGGAAGCCCCAGCTTTACCAGGTTTACTACGCCAAAATGTCTCCTCTTACTGTATTTGTGTGCTTGTATTTGTGCGTGTGTGTACATTTGGCAGGTAAAACACTGAGAACAGTTGTTAGGCTCATCAGTAGTTTATCCCTCATCACACACTGTCTCAACAGAAAATTTCTCCCAGTAACTGGATCTGCTCCTCTTACCCCCAGCAGCTCTGCTGGCTAAAGGGTAATGGAATCCAGTGGGTGAGAGAGTGAGAGAGAGAGAGAGAGAGAGAGAGAGAGAGCTTTCCTCCAGTCACATGGGGAGAACTAGATATGCCTCAGAAAAGAGTCACATGCTTTAGCTTGTGTTACTGCCTTTGTGGATGCAGCCATATGCTGTGTAAAGTGCTGACAAGTAAAGCTGCTGTTTAAGTTATGTGCATTAGGCTCTGAAATTAACAAAGGATATAATTAACTGTACTCAACTTGAAATCAAGTGTGCATGAGAGTTGTTGAAAGAGTCATGGGATGCAGCGGACATGCCCCTGTGTTTTTGTGATATTTATTAGTCAGTCCTCTCTTTGATATAATCTATTGTCAGGATACACATCGACTAATCAAAATAAATGTACGCCCCTGTGGGACATTTTTATACCCAGCTTCCTTGAAAGTATTCTGTTTAGAATAATTAAAAAGGAATAATAATAATATTGTATTTTGGATTATTCGTCAAATGGATGACGAACCATGTGCACAGCATCACAGCATCAGCTGTCATTATGACAGTGGTTTTTAATGAGGTCAGCACAGTTTCTGTTCATACAGACCCAGTAGCACACTTACTACAGATTTGACATGGTATCATAAAAAGGTATCAAGCAGAAATGGACTTGTTAAACAAACAAACAAGTACATTTGAAAATAATATCAGATTAAATATTTTGTATCCATATAGTTACAAGAACCAAATCTTTGTATTTAAAAGTACGAAGAGGAAAAAACTTTTATAGTAGGCACAGTGTCTTAAACCTGTCTCTGTTGTGTTTAACTCTTATCTGCTGATGCTGTCATAATTTGCCACAATGTGGGTTAACTGTGCAGCCTGGGTGAAAATATAGTCCTGCACTAATTACAGCAATGTTACAATGTTACAATGCTGCTGCAATGTTATTACAGCAGATGCATGCAATCATACTGCATATAAAACAGTAAATGTTTAGCTGTTAAAGCAACAATATTCCATGCATAACCAATTCTTTTCGAATGGTGAGTGTGCAGAATGAGAAAGGTAGGTGAACTAAGCAAACAAGATTGTTTTTTGGTCCCAAATGAAAATGTTCTCACCATCTACAGCACAAACAGAGTTAAGAAAGAAAGCCCTCATGATCTCTGAACTCGTGCATGAAATAGTACTCTGCAGCTGAAATCTCAGTAGACCTAATGTGTTTACAGCAACTGTCAGAGCACTGGAAGATCAATCCATTTTCTGTTGTCAGTACTTAAGATGCCTCTGTATTACATTGTGCCTCTCTGTTCTCTTTGCTTTTCTATGTGCAGCCAGAGCTGGTCACACTGTCCAGAGCTTGATAAAAACTTGTAACCTCAGCTGGATTTCATTTGCTTATAAAAGTTAAATGTTTTTTTCCTCTGTTTCCTCTGTGACAATAAATGGTAAAAGTGCAGAGAGCAGGCTTGCAATGTAAAGCACCTCTGCTGTTGACCTTCACTCCCTGTTGGTAAGAGGAGTCAACCAAACTCTGCATGTGGATTTGTTCCATGTGACAACTCCCGTTTCCCTGAATGAGGCAAAAGATAAAACGTGTTGTGTTTCAGGTTACTAATCCATCACAGTTCAGATGAACCCTCTGTTATCCCCCGTCAAGGCGCCTGATATGCCAGACTGGCACCGCTCTGTTCAGTGAAACGTGCTGCTTATTGCACCCCACCCCCATGAAATTTAACAACTGGAGCCTTTTTGCTGAGTTGCGTTTCTCTGTCTCCACAGTAGATTACTGGTTGCATGTGCAGGAGTATTCCTCGTGCTGTCGGACCCTCACTGGTAATGCACACAGCCAATATGTCTTAAGTAGTTTCCACAAGTTTCCACAAGTCAAAAAGTGGAAGAAATCTTGTTAAACTCAGCAGAAAAAATATTCCTTTATTCATAAATAATGCTTCTCTTAATGTGACTGCTCGTCTTATTTAATGCAGCCCCTCCTCGATTTTCTCTGTCCTTGACAGGACACCCTTACAGTTAACTGTGACATTTATTTGTGATACAAAGTGTTGCATGGTATTTTTGCTATTTACAATACACATAGAAGGTCCAACAGACCTACAAATATCAGATAACCAATAAAATCTCTTTAGCTGTTGCTATAATTTAAACTAACATTATATAACACAGCCCCTGCTTATTTTAACGGCATTTTGTAAGCGGAATAATATGACTGGTAGCTTCTTAGTTTTAGAATAGACCAAAGCCCACCGCAGCCAGTGGACTTTGTTTATTTGACAAACACATGAGCTCCAGTAAGACACATTTTCTCTGAATTAGTAGCACATCTGAAAAGTTTGTCTAATTAAAGAAGGCATCTTGAAGGAATGTGCAGTAGCTAAAATATACATTTTTACCCTTCATTTGGTCCCATTAGGGACAACATGAGGATCCCATTTTCTGATTAAACTTGAACTAAATCAAGTTGTGTTTGTTTTCCTCACTAAAGACATCCCTAAGGGAACAATTTCCATTGTGCTAAAATATGCAATTTTACTGCTGCGCTGCAAACATTACCAATTAAGAGAGTTCATATGTGGAAATTACCTACATTAGTTCTCTGAAGCATACAGTAGTTTTCAATCAATGATGCTGCTGCCTTACAGAAGCAATATTAAGCAAGGTTCGATTTCGTAACAACAAAAAACATTGCTCTTCTGAAATGAATCAGGGTAACATCTCTGTCGAGTTTTCACTGTCAGGGGGCTTTGATCCACTTTAAAACTGAGAGTGAAAATTAAGATGAGGATATGTGGCCTACAGAGGGAGACTCGACACTGCGAGCTGCAGAGTGAAGCTGGAGGAGAAGGGCTTGGCATGACATACTGACTGTAACTCAGCCCATGCCACAGCTGGTAAGGCATTATAGTGGTGTGTGATGGGCCTGCTGCCAACCTGCCCACTTGTCTCTTTGAGGGAAATGCGCCCACAGTCGAAGCTGTTGCGCAGTCTCAGCTTACAAAGGCCACTGATAGAGCCACTCCTTATAATGCCGGGTGTGAATCGATTCAAAATGGAGGTCATGCCGACAAAATGGCCAGAGTCATTTTAATTTACGCAATAAAAGTTAATTAGTGCCATAAAAAAATCACTATGTAAATAGTAATGCTGATGTTGGTTATGAGGGCATCTGCTCTCCACCGTATAAAAACTGTGTTATGAAGATCAAGCTGGTACCCAGTGTGTGATTTTTACACTCGTTGCCTATATCTCACTCTTCTGTCAACAGAAGATGAAACCTCTCTGCAATAAACACTGGCTTATGAAGTGGGGCAGTACCATGGCTGCTTTGTTTGTCTTGTGTGGATCGACCGCTCCCTCAAGTGGTGAATCGCTGACACTGTTGGTGGTTACCTCTGCAGCAATGCAGAGAAAAAAATGACAGAATGTCTCCTCATAAGACTTACTTAATACGTAGATGTCTGAGATAAACATACTATACAACATTGTGTTTTTAGAATATATAACTGTCAAAGAGTAAAGACAAGCTGTCAAAACTCAAAGAACTCCAGCACAACAGGACCATTTTCTTGTGATTTATTGAGGTTGTGAGCAACAAATTCCAGCAATAAAGTGGTTCCAGTGTCTTTAAATACAATACTCTTCCACGTGCAAAGAAAGAGGCACACGTTTCCTGTGGAGGAGCCTGGCCGAATGTCTAAGCGCCTGCTTCTCAGACGTACTTTGGCAAGGTACATGAGAAATGGGAGAAATGGAGTACACCTCAGAGAGAGAAGAGCCTGTTCTTGTATCATCTTCTGGTGACCATGAATGTCACTTAAACAACAAAAGAGTCATAACCTGCAAAATAGTTCAAGGCAAGTACGTGATGGGTAACAACAAAAGCAAAGGATAATTACAAAACCATGAAATGAACAGCAGTGTATTACATTGAATATGCGATGGATCTCAACTTTTCTCTTTTATGACCTAACATAGATAGAACTGAGCTATACAGCTGTTTGTCCATGTCAGTAGTACTGTTTTAAAGGGTGTATGGATTAGGTTTTCCTTCACTATATTCCACAGACAATGATTTATCTGCTTACAGTATTTAGCCCATGCTATCAATTCAAAGAGAGTTAGTCCATAGGAACACATTGTGGTTAGAAATCAGTTCACCTACTCTGAGGTTTATTGATTTATTACAGTCGCCAACCCTGTTTTATAAAACTTCTTTCAGCACAAATAATCATACATAAAAAACACTGTTCTGTGTTTCACAAAATGTTTCATAAATTTTTACCAAAAAATAAAAAAAATCAAACATCTAAAACAGTTCTCCAGTCCGCCAGTGTGTGTGCGACAGGCGGGACTCATCTGCTGGCCGTTGTCCATGTCGCAGCCTGTCTTTTTATCTCGCAGCAGCTGAAACATACATGACATGAGAGTCAACAGGGATAAAACTGGGATAAAAAAACGCCTGTGTGACCGGAATATTAGGACTTTATCCAACCTGAAAAAGTTGATTGAAATAATGTTCTGTGATCTGAGAGGATCAGATGTACCTGTTTTTTTTCAAGGCAACACTAGATGGCAGTGCTGCACTGACTATGTACAGTATAAGACAGAAGGTCATCAGGGTTTGGGGGAGGTACATGTTCCAACAGGTCATCTGAAACAAGTTTTCCTGAGGGCAAACTGCTTATAAATATATTAATCAAGATGTTACATTAAATTTAGAAATGTACTGGCTAATATGGATTTTCTTAAGTTCATTAAATTGGTAAAAAGGCTGTTTGTGCTTTTAGTTAAGCGTAGGATTGCAAAGTTTTATCTGCCTGGAGTGGAGAATATATGCGTAACAAGTTTTGCAGTCGGATAAGAACTAATAAAGCTACAATCCAAAGAAATCCAGTGGTCTGTAACAACGTAAACACTTTCTTCCTCAGCAGAATTCCTAAAGCATGACTCCATTTCCCCCTGAAGCTTGAAGCCAAGTCATCTACGCCTGATTGTATTAGGGAAGGAAGGTGGCACATTTACTGCCCAGATTTATTTATTTTTTCTGATTTATTTTTCTGTCTTTTTTTCATGGGTGGGGCACCGAGTCTGTGTACAGACCACGTATGACACATGTGCACTGGTGGATGTGCACAAGCATTCACCCCACCGAAAAACATGCACCGGCCTGCAGCGTCTGGACCACGCTGACATTTACTGGCTGCACAATAGCTCCTGTCCAAAATAATCTGTGTTTATGTAAGGAAGTCCCTATCTTTCAAGCCATGCTGCTTGTTCGAGGGCGGGGGTGCAAAATCACAGGAAACACCTTCTGTTGCCCAGCAAAGCCCCAAAAGCCTGCACAGTACAATGAGATATTAAAAGCCTGTAACTTCCCTGGAATAATTGCAAGACTGTGTCTGGAGAAACTGCTTCACCAAGTGATGGAGGAACGCACAAACAGAAGGAACTTGGAAGGAACTCTCGCAGGAAACAGACAGACGTCAGCTCACCATTTTCTTCTCCGCCTGATGACTTCACCCCGAGGAGCATGACACCATCTTTGGTGCTCTCTGGTCTGCTCTGGAAAGATGCACTGTTGGGAAGTCAGAGAGACAAAGGGATGAGTGCTTTAGCTCTTCACACGCCTTTTTAATGCAGTCCACAACTTCACAGTTCAAACTTACTTCTCAGTTCCAGTGTCAAAGGTTTCTGTTGAACAGACGAGCAGACATTAACACAAATCTCATTTAACATCAAAAGTATATATCTTCTTATTTAAATGACTTCCGAATAATTACACTTTAAACATATCCAGTGCAAGCATCCATGTATTAAAATCAAACAACATGCCACATCAGTGCTAACAGTTTATACAGTGGAAACACTGTATGATTTATATTTTATTTTATACATGTACCTGTGTGATCATGGATCTTCTTGAATTTGAATTTGAGTAAAATGGCCGCAGCACCTGCAACCAGGCCGGCAGGCAGCAGAATCCACCACAGCCTTTTGTCTGAGGGTAAAATTGGAGGAGACAGCCGTCATTGGATGGGTTGCCTTTTTTTTCATATAGACCTTTGTGTTCCTCAAACAATGCATCTTAATGACAGTGATTATCCATGACTTTTCCTCCAACAACACCACGAGGGTGACACTTGTACTTAAGGTTGAAATGTCTGAACTTTTCATTTTTGTTTGTATCTGCAATCGTGGAGGCCAGAGTCGTTCATCTACTGCAGGCAAGCTTCCTGTCTCACCACTATGTCACAAATTCTTTGTTGGTTTCTGGGAAAATGACTACAGAGTTTCCGAGTGAAATTCACCCTCATTTGCATATAGCAATTTTTACTCTCTCATAAAGTGTCTCACATCATTGGCCAGTCCCAAGTTGTTTGTAATCCAAAGTGATTTGCAGGTGTTCCAGAGAAAATGAGTGTCGAACTTTGCGTCACACATGCCTTGTAAAACTTTGCAACTGTACACCACTGGTCTGATGTTGATGAAATCACTTAACGAGTGTTTGTAGGCTACAGCAGAGTACAGCTTAGCACAGTTCAGAGCATTACCTGATTTGGGAGGTACTTTCCTCATCACTGCTGATGCGATTATCTGTGAAAACATCAGTTTTGATTGATTAGCTTCGTGCTCCTTCTCACTGAACAGAAGGATTGAAAATGATTTATGATTTCATAAGATTTAATTCCTCATTCGTGGCTTCATGCAGCATAACTCCATACAATATGCACGTACAGAGTCACTTACCAGCAGCTTTTTCTTTCATGCTTCTTTAATCTGTGTTGTCATCTCTAGAAGTGAAATGTTTGAATATGATATTGTGATATTTGAATTCATTAATTACTCAATTGAATAATCCATAAGAACATTACAAGTCAACCAGTTACAATTGCAGAGTTCAGAATGACTCTATAAAGATTGTAAATCTGTTTTAATATTTTACTATCTAACTGCTATCCACACTGATCTACTACTGATGTATTATTAAAAATACACTGAAGATGCAATGAATATAGAAGCATAAATAAAAACAATTTAAAGAAGAAGAAGAAGAAGAAAAGAGAAGTTCTTGTTTCATACATGACAAAACATGCAAACATAGTGTGTGAAGGATGTCGAGTACCTTGGGCACCTGTAGAAAAGAAACATCTTCATTTGAGTCAAACTTGAATATTGTTTGTTTCTGCATTTGACTTCACTTTTCATTAACTGACATGGTTTTCAAACAATCATGAAAAGTAGAAATAATCTTATTTTATTTTGGCACGTACCGTTGACTGTGTTTGCTTCAGTGGTGTCATTTTGTCCTAACAAAATTCAAACTAGTTTAAATACTGCTTTACATACAATAGATACAGATTACATCCAGCATGGTCACACACCCATAATTCATTAGCTTTTGGAAAATGTAATCATCTGTTTGAATTTTGAAAAAGTTCTAGAGTGGAAAGGCTTGTTTATTTTCTGATGATGTACTCTTCTTACCTTTGTTTGTCTCATTTATGTTTGATGTGTTCTGGGAATAGTTTCCTGGGTTAGGATTGGGAAGAGATCTTGGATTTGGAATGGCATTTGTGGCTAATAACCAAAAGAAAAAATGCAATTCACAGATAAGACATCTCAATCATTCATAAGTCATTTGTTATTTTCTGTAATTTTGTCCAATATATCTTGCTCCAGCTCTGGAACCTTTTTTATTACTTGAACATATTTTTCTGTCTCACATGGACCCAATGGTGCAAGAAAACACATTTTGAATGCTTCACATTTTGTAATTCCACCATCAGTCATTTTTTTGGATACAAATATAACATTTGATTTTGATCATCTTTGTACCACAACATGCGTGTACACTCCTAAAACTGTGGACATAGAGCTGCACGTCATCAGCATACTAAAAAAAACAAAAACAAAACAAAGACAGAATGAATGAATGAATGAATTCAAAGAAAGTCTAACTTTCATTGTCCTCCGCGAATGGAGTTGTATGTATCACCACTGCAGTCACGTTTATGGATGGAACAGTGCTTCCAGGGGCTTCAGTAACAGGGTTTCCTGCTAAAAGAGAAACATACCCAAATAGGTCTGTTGCAGCTTGCAGAGTGAGGAGAATTGTAAGGAACCATCTATTATTCTTCAGTCCACCTAAATTTTTCAAGATTTCAAGAAATTGTAGACACACTCACTGGCATCATTAGGTGCAGGCGATGTTATTGGGGGTTGTGTGGGTGGAACTTCTGTTGTGGGTTTTCCTGGGGCTACTGTTGGTGTATCTGTGATTGCTGCTTGTTGTAGTTGTATTGTTGTTGTGGTTGACATACAAAAAAAAAAAAAAAAAAGAAAAAAGAGAGAGGCATTGGCACATTAAGTAGTTGCATAATCACCTCTGGTCATGTTTCTACACAATCTAAATGGGTGGGGTTTTTTTTTTTGTTTTTTTTTATGGGGTTGGTATCCACCTATTTGCTCTCTGGTGGAGAGTGAAAAGATTGATACCTCTCTCATATGGATTCTGACTGTTAACGGTAAGGCTACGGTACAAATTCTGGTTAGCTTAGGTTTATACAAAGACTGAAAACGGGCAGGAAAAACTACGCAGCCTGTGCCCAAAGAGATAATTATCAAGCTATAGATTTGCTTTGTTCTCTTATGACTGAGCCAGGCCAGCTCTTCCATTCTTTATGCCAAGCTAAGCTAACTGACTACCAGTGTTTACAATACAGTATTCAACTTACAGATAACGGTTTTGATCTTCTCATCTTACTCGCCCAGAGAAACCAAATAAGTGTACTGTTGCTTTAACGTTTTACTTACTTTTTGTATTTTGGGTTTGAGTTTCTGGAACTGCTGGATTTACGTTTCCTGCTGGGTCTGTTAGCTGTGGTGAAACTGTGAAGCAGAAGAACAACTATTCAACGAGTGCTCACAGTCACCGGGCACTGCGATCATTTGACAACCCTGCTGGCTTTTATGGTTTACATCCTCATTGTGCAAGGTCAGAGGGCAATGCTCCAAACTAATGTGGTTTCTAGGAATTCCGAATGCTTCCATCACGAAAACACTTGAATCAGTTCTTCTACGTGAAACATTTCCTCAGACTGATTCTCTATTTTAGGTTCACTGTTGCATATTTGCATCATTCCTGTTTGGCATGTCCTTAAAGCCCGGTGTCTGAGACAAAGGCATGCCCTCGCCCCGAGTGTCAGACTGGGGATGAGATAGTGGTGGAGGTGGTGTCGCATTGAGGTGGATATCCTCTGCTCAAAACACGGCAGCAGTGTGTGAAGCTGCATCCTGTCCTGGACACTATTGTTGTCCCCTGACCCTTGCAGCCAAGGTTCCTGTCAGCTATGATGCTTTTCATACCAGATCAGTCGCAGAGGGGCCGACCTGCACGTTTCAGCAAAGACCGCATGCAGCTCTGTCTGGCTTCAGGATGAAAAAGCAGCCTCTCGTCAGAAGTGCTGCAGCAAGTCCAAGTCAAGTCTCTCTCAGGTATTTCAGGACAAATCTCAAGTCTTTTAAGTTGTTGGAGACAAGTCAGAAGTAAGTCTGTTCTGGCTGCAGTCCCCAAGTTCTTTAAGTCATTCGAAACATGGCTAAGTCAGGTTTAATGTATTTCAGAGAAATCCTAAGTCAAGTCTCCGGTCACTTCATTAATTTGAGAGAGGTCCAAGTTGGGCTAAAGTACTTGAATTGATTCCAGTTCCAAGTCAAGCCCCAAGTATTTTGGATCATGTGTCAAGTCAGTTAAACAGACAAGACAAGGCAATTCTGAGAAAGTCTTAAGATTTTCAAAGCAGTAAGTCATTCCAGACAAGCCAAAGTATTTCAGAGCAAGTCACAAGTCAAGTCTCAGTTCCTTTAAGTCATTTGATACAAGTCAAAGTCAAGTCTCAGGTGTTTTGGAGCAATTTTTAAAGCTTTCAGGTCCAAGTCAGGTTTTGAAGCAAAGCTCAAGTTGGTCATAAGACCAAATAAGTTATTGGAGACTAGTTCAAGTCGAGCTTTAAGTATTCTCTCAGGTCATATGATTAAACCCTCGAGTCATGCTCACAGCAGTTTGGAGCACTTCCAAGCCAAATAGCACATTTTCATAAGCAAGTACATTCTTATTATTGACTCTGTGAGGCCTGCTTGGTGTTTGTTTTATACAAAAATTCAAAACTGGAGACTTGAATGTTTTCTGACGTGAGTCTCAAGCAAATAAAGTCTCAAGTCACTACTTTTGTGACTGAATTCAGTTAAATGCAGTCTTAAGAGAAATCTTTCTTCATTTTCTTCTTACTGTGTGAGAATTGTAGGCATATCTTTATGTGCTGTGGGGAAAAAAAGCTCATAACATTGAGTAAAAATTCCTCCGTCGGTTGAGCCGCAGCAAGGGCGAGGATGTTTCCTCCAGATGTTTACTGCTAGACGCTGGAAGCAGATTTGGTGCCAGTTGGGACATTTCAATCTCAGGACAATAATCTGTTGTCTCTGTGAGAGAGGGGGCAGTTTGGTTCCCACTGGCTATCTGCTGAGAGATCACCTATCTGCACAGTGCAGAACAGTTAGACTTCTTTTGGCTCTACGACAGGAAAACAAACAAATCAAGAGCCACCCTCTTTTTTCTTGTCACTTTGGCACTTGGGATTTTTCTTTTCTGAGGTTTTGATTTGCACTTGATATCTTCTTTTCATAAAATATAATTCTACCTTCACTGTCTTGCTACAAATAGCGAAATAATAAACTGCTGGCGATCTTTTTTCCAACTTGTTCGCACAAAGATTTGTAATAAAAGGCACACACACACATGCACGCACTTTACAGCTTATCTCTGCCTGAAATAATGGAAACACTCTCTTTGAGTGGATGTCTCCGAGGTAACGTTCAAAGTGTGAGTGTCTTTTGAACAACACTGTGATCTTTATCTTTGCACATACAAGAACAAAACTAAATTACGAGAGAAAAACACAAAACTAAAATACTAAAAACCTAAAAATCAATCGGAACAGCTGCAGCTGCACAACACAAGAAAAGAAATGTATCAATTTTCTCATCACAATTAACTCATTTTCTGCCCTATCAAGTTGATAGGAAACGCTAATTGTGGAAATTTTTGACACTATAAGATATTAGATGAAACTCTTTCACAATAAATCCCTCCTGCACTGACAATGCTCAGAAAAAAGACTGGAGCTAAGTGACCTTAGTTAAGGAGAGCTGGAGTCTTTAAAAGGCCCTCAGCTCTGATTTGGTGATATTGATGAATGTATGAATGGTTCTCCCACCTGGTGTGATGACGTGGATGCCCGCAATCAGAACGAGGACAAGAACCCTGACAGTCTTCATGGTGATCCTGCGGCCGCAAACTCCTCTGACTTCTTCCTCAGACTCCAACCGAGTGGCCAGTGGAAAAGGTGTCCGGGCTCGGGGCGCTCTGCTGCTGATGCTTATTTTGGCACTTCCTTTAGATAAAGAAGGGGAGGAAATACACTGGCTTCCCTTCCTGACGTAAAGTGGGTGGCTGTGGAGACCAGCACAAGGTAGCCAGACCTCCGTCCATTTAACAGCAAATCTCACTTTTGTGTTTCAGTCATATCGCCAACTCCCATCACTTTTTTTTTTCCTGCTCTGACACCGCTTGACCTGCGGGGAGGAGGCCGGGATTTATCTGCCCGTCTAGATGCTGCAAAAACCATTTAACTTGTGATTGCTCATATAAAGGATGTTAACCAATCTTAAAAAAACACAAAAACAATATCCCGCCAAAACAGGAACCGCTCGCACCACATGCTCACTTATTGCCACACATTTCAGATTCGTACTGTCACATGCACGCAGCGACACAAACAAGAAAATACCATGACAAAAAAGCAGCTGTTTTGTCAAATAATGAGTGGACAAAGGGATCTGCTCAAACATCAGCCATGGTGTTTTACTATTCTTCATTGTTTATGTGCCTCCAGAAAGCATGGAAATGACCTCTGATTGGTCACCATGCAGTCTGTTGACGCTGCTTACTGTAAGCTTTATCTAGTTTATACTTATGAGTTGAGTTGATAGACAGATAAAACATTTTATTTCATAGATCATGACGTTTTTTTTTTACGCAGTGGAGGCTGTATACGTAACCTCAGCCGCGCCACTTCATTGTCTCTTTGACTTCAAACTTCTTCACGCTATCCCTCTGAGGCTCCAAAATCTAGCTCCTGTTTTTCGCCTCTCCCGAAAAAACAGGATGTCAGAGTTTACTTCCTCTCATTTGAGCATTGTGCTTGATTTCGGCAAGAGAAAGACAAAGAAAGAGACTTCAGAAACAAGAGAGTTTAGGCCTGCTGAGTTAAATCGGAGGGTTACTTTGTGATGGAGGGCTTCATTGACAACTACAATGAGATCAAATCTAGAAAATCTAAAAAAATATAGTCTTTTGCATTAAATCCACATTTTCTCTTTCTACACAAGAGGATATCTGGCAGATCTTATGTACACAGGTACGCTTGCACAATCTTGGCTCTGTCTTCGTAGTTTAATCAAAGAAGTCACTAAGGTTGATGAAGAGGAAACACCTTTGTTATGGAGTCGCCAAGGAACAGTTTCCCACCTACACGGCAGACTGGTCAGTGCCAACTTTACAAAACTGTACACAGCAGAGCGAAACAAAACACTAAGACAAATTTACCGACTGAGACTGAGCACAGCAGTGTAAGGACGTTAACTCCATTTTGAATTGTATTTGTAGTGATTAGAAGGCCCTTTAAAGACCTCTCTTATCTCTTTTCACCCCTTGAACTCTGAGGTGTGAATGAAATGTCGCCTCTATTGTTTGCATCTTCCATTTCCCTGCGGGCTGGAATTATGGGTGATGGCGAGTGCATTTCCTGTCACGTCGCCTTGTAATGAGGCCTTATTCATTCGATGATGCAAAAAAAAAAAAAAAAAGCCCGAAGGACTTTATGCATTATTATGTATTTGATTTTATTTTACACGGTTGAATATTCATTGGTGGAGGACTGCAGGACAGCCTGAGTCACAATCTCACACACGCAAACACACCTCCACACACACACAGGAGAAGCGGGTTCATGTCAAGTTGAAATTCATGCACATTTTTATTGAACAGTTATATAAAATACTTTTCATAGTTGCAAGTGCATGCCTCATCTGCCAACAGTTTTGAAGTTAAATTACAAAAGCAAGGCTTCATGTCGTGTAGTGAATTACTTGGGCACTTAAGCAGTTCTTAAAAAAGATTGAAGTATATATTTTTTTTGTTTGTTTCATCTTAAAGTATTGAGCAGTATCAAACCTGTAACTGATATACAAAGCAGAGTTCCAAATAATAATAGTAATAATAATCAAATTACACTTTCTGTGGCACATTTACAAAACAGAACAAAACCGATTTACCTGTTATATGACACAAACAGCTAATCATGCATTTTTGAGTTACACATGTAACCACACACCTCACAAGAATTGTCAAACATGCTTAATTGGACTGTGTGCACTTACAAGCGCAGGTTAAAAATATGATTTCTCATCCATCTTAGATAATTAAATGCTTCAATTACAAAAGAAGTTGAAGGCATAGAGCATCATGGTGTTAATTGAAAGTATGCAGGTATATCCAGTATATGTTCACTAAAGCGCAATATATTTCAAAACAGGCTTCCACAGCCAAGGTATTCAGATTTTCTATTTACTTTGTTTGATTTTTATAAAACATGCATAGGCAGACACTTGAAGTTTATTGTACTCTTTTTTTACACAATATAGGTTCTCTATTCTTACTTTGTTCGCAATACTTAAAAAGAGAAAAATTAACACTCAATTCCAGCAAGCCACAATAAATCTACCCCACCCACCACCACCCTCCAAATGAGACAAAAAATAAACATATTTGCAAATGATAGATAGGTAAATGTAAATTCCAGTTATGAAACTCAAGAAAATAGGTATTCATTACCGAGTTATTTAGCCATTATACAGAAAAATCAGGTCAAAGCACACACCAAAAGAACCTGAGGTAAGCATAATATGTACAAAACCATAAAACGTTCCATTATTTGGCATTTCGACAACATTGCAACATTCTTTTTAAGACTGCCTAATTAATTTCAGAGCTATTTTATAAGAGTAGCAAAAAAAAGTTATCAATAAATAGTCCTTATTTAGTTTGTACACCCTTATATGTTAAAAACATTATCTCATGTTCTGTCCTTTTTAGTGCTGTATTTTTGTAAACGTACAATAGTTAGTAAGAAGTTACACGACTTTCCGTTTCGGTGTAAATGAGCAAGGGTCTTTCAGAAAAAAAAGAAAAAAAAAAAAAAGAAAAGAAAATCGCCTTTAAGATCTCTCTATTATCTCTTTCTCCTTCTCTCTGACATACTGCGGTGTGGTGTAGAGTCGAGCACAGTAAAGGCCTGACCGTTTGGAAATGTGACCCGGCAATAACTTAGCAGATTTGACTATGAACTAATATTTTGAAGGCATATCCAAAGACTAGCAAGTGAGATGTCCCCCCCAGTGTGAGCCATAGATGCCTCCCCCCTCCACTCTCTTAACACTCCCCCTCCTTTCCACTCCTTCACCCTTTGCCCCTTATCTGCGGTGGCGGGCTGTGATGAGGCTGGGGGCGAGGCAGCCCCGTCGGCCAAGGTGGCGCCTGCTGCTGGCCCTTCACTGGATGTTGCTGCCGCTGCTGGTGCTTCCCTTGGCGTCCGTGCCGTTGGTCTCCGAGGACAGGGCCTTGTTGAGGGAGTTGAGGCTGGCGTCGGAGGGCAAGGCGTCTCGCCGCGGCGGCATCCTCTCGTTGATGCGATCCAGGCCCTTTGCCTCCTCGAAGCTGGTGATCTTGTGCTGGGGCGAGAAGCCTTTGATGGCTGTTGAGATGCAAGAAAAAAGGGGAACAGAACAAAAAAAAGGGGAGAAATCAGGAGTGATTTTAGAGGGGAGAGATAAGAATGATTAGAAGAATGGGGTCACACTTGCTCACATTCACCCACACAGCACCAGATTTGGCTGATCTTTGGTTTGGTCTTGGTTAATGGAATTGTTGTAACGGAAAAACTTATTTTGTTGAGAAATCAACAACATAAAGGCGGAACCTGAGGAGCTGTTGGCTAATTCAACTGCAGGTCATCCATAAAAAATTAGTCACTGAAGTGCCTGTTAACACTAATGATAACTGCTTGACATTGATCTTTAAAGACCTCGCTTTTAAGGAATATCTGACATCTTGGAAAATCCACCTATTCACTTTCTTACATAGAGTTAGATGAGCTTAGTATTGGAAACAGAATGAAACAGCTAAGCTGGCTCTGTCTCGAGGTAAAGAAGCTGACTGCCAGGGCCTCTAAAGCTGACTAATTAAATGACATTTGTTTAAAGACAATCATTTGTTACATGGAATTAAATGTGGGACTGTTTCTTGGAAGGGCACAGAAACAAGTCATTTTGTCATGTTGCTGGATGATAACTAAGCTACAGTAAGCAGTCAGCTGCTGACTGTAAGTACTAATGTTCTTCTCCAATTCTATGCAAGACAGCGAATAAACACATTGCCCAAAATGTCGACCTCTTCCTTCCCCTGAACATAAAAGCTGTATGAATGATGCGGCACAAATCAGTACCGGTTATAAGACTGAGCTAACTCTCCAACCATTGATAAAACTGTTTAAATGTGTAGAGTTTTTAATGTACATCAACATTATATTGTACAGGATATTTACATACTGGTCATTTTGAATGTTTAGTGCTTCAGTAATAGATGAACAATTAATATAAAAGGATATAAGTCATTTTTATGACATTAACACCATTTATCAGAAGTTTGAAACTTATAGAACTGCACAGACATAAGGATTAAATCCTTCTAAATCTAAAGAGGGTACTCCTGGCATCAGGGTCAACAGGTTTTCACTGTGCCATCCATCCTTTGATATCTACAACAATGTATCTACAACAATGGACCATCTAATGATGCTGCTATTTTTTATCTTAAACATTGTACGAATAAAAATATAGATATCAAAGTTAAAAATATGGCTAACATTAAAGTATATCTTGACTCAGGCACATTTCAGAATACCTGAGGACCCCAAACGTCCAGATCGCCCCGTCACGTCACAGATTTAAAAAAAAAAAAAAAACGACAAAAAGGGAAGAAGGAGAATGATCCAGGAGACAAAAAAGAACAATGGGAGAAAAAAAAAAGAAACAAACACTGGAGTGGAGCCCACTGAGACATTCACTTCCACAAAATCGAACCACGTTGAGACTGAGCTCACGTACAAAGACACTACAGAGGTACTTGGGGTGCTAACGACTTGTTAAGTCTGCTTGGAGCATGCAGCAATATTAAGGGACCACTGGAGGTTATGAGGGGTGGAGGTCACAACACCATTTAGACTGCAGTTTTATTAAAAAAAACGAGATCAAATTCAATTCGACTGAATAATGGAATGAGAGAAAATAAATCACAGCTGGTTTACTAAAATACCACTGAAATGAATAAAATCAGGCTGATTTGATACAATAGCATCACGTTTGTCACCTCGACACTGTTTTATTCAATTCAATGGGAGTATTTTGTTATTATTATTATTCCAATATTCAGCTTGATCAAGTTTCATTTCAGCCTGTTTTTAACTTGAAAGAGTTTAACTTTTGTTACTTCCACCTTTCATAAAAGGCTGGGTGGGGAATTGGGGGGGAAGTCTTAATGGTGATAAGAACTATGATTGCAAAGAAGATGATCCTTTACTAGAATGAGAGGGGTGGGAGGGGGGGCATCATTTTAGAGAACAAATTGGGGAGCGAAGGGCATGATGGGTAGCGTAGTTGTGTTGCTGCATAGCACAGGTCAGACACAGGTTATTAGCAGCTCACGGGAAAGAACACGACACAGCAGGGCCACAGAGGATCCACATGGAGAGAGAAGCAGAGAAGTGTCTCAACACTACAATGGACTGTCCTCTATGGGGCTAAAGAGGAAATACTGGACAATTCCAACGTAAATAGCAGCTGTCAAACTACTATTTAGCTCGCAGTTGAGGTTGTTCTTGCGCCAAAGGCGGTGCAAAGAATTTTTTTTTTTTGGAGAATCTAATTTGGATTTCAAAGCCCCCTGTGGAGAGTTGGTCTAGACTACTTCAGATTCAGCTCTAAAGAAAACTGCAGTACTGTTACATTAAGACAACAGCAACAACAATGCACAACTGCTTCATTTTGTTTCAAAGGGGAAATACCTTTATAAGCTTTCATAGCAAGACTTCAGTGTATTGTGTGAGGGCAAAGCGAGGGAGAACACTGCCTTGTGAAGTAAGAGAGAAATAACCATGTTGAGTGATTTAAATGACACACTTGTTTGTTTAAGGGACTCCCTTCCTCTGGCAAACTTTAACCAGCTTTAGATAAGAGAACAATGTAACCTGGCACACAATTTAATTCTCTTTTCTGTGTCTATATACTACATTATTGTACATATTTAAAGGATGTGTATCTACCGATCACTATATGTATGATACTGTAGCCAGACGAATACTACATTTCTGAGGCTGATACCAATATTTGTATTTGTGAATTTAAAAAATCTGATAAATATATATATGTCGGTGCTCTAAGCTTACACATAAGCGGATAAAAATGTATCTACAATAAGATTATATCAGCCAATATATGATTCAGCCCAGTTTATTGGTCTAGCTCTACATTATACATTGTGTTGGTCCAGCTGCTGCTGACCCCATCACAGTTATATATTTACACCTCCCACATAATGTGAGTGTGAATTTCCTGTAGTGCAATCTCTACCCTGATCCTGGCTCATTTTCCATGAAAGATGCATCAACAGTATTTCAGCTTTTAAAACAAAGAGGAGAGTGAAGCTAAAATTGGAGTGTAGCATATATAATATAGGTGTGGAAATGCAAGGATACGTTCTTGAAAGCTAACTTTCTTTTTTTCTTTGTTTCCTAAAAATAACCTGCAGGCTTGCACGAAAGATGATGTGACGCTTTGCACTCACTCAAAATCACAGCGTGACCTGCGATTTTGAAATCTGTGCTATGAAATCCATTCCCCTTTAAAACACGTGACCACAGGATTTCCTGATTACTTACTTCTTTTTTCTCTGTTAATACTATGCCACATTTTGTTAGCCCAAACACCCAACACACTCTATTCAAGCACCAGCGAGATGGATGAAAACCCAGCGGAGCCCCCTGTCTATTGCCATGAAAAGCAACAGAAGAGGGCAGCCAGACCCATTTACCTTCGTCAGCCTCAATAGCTTCAATAGTAGCTGAAGAGAAGAAGAGGGGGGTTGCAAAACGAATGAGAGAAGTGAGCAGAGGAGTTCATTTTGTCCCAGGAACAAGTCAATGAGCAGCAAAGACAGCCAATGCCGACAACAAAGGTTAAACGTCATCTCCACATTATATGACAGAGGACACATGGATGTTAGCAAAGAGGGGAGAGGAGGAGGATGAGGAGGAGGAGAGGGATGAGCCTTAGCTTTTTTTTTTTTTTTGATGAGTTCCAGATCTGTAAAGGGAAAGGCGACATGTTTGTGGCAGCGAACGACCTCGTGAGGAGAGGAATCACGGTACTTTGAAAACGTCTGACAATCAATAATCAATGATAGAAAAAAAATGAATACTGCGGGGACAAACACTGATAGCAAATAGAAGATATAAAGCCGGAGATATATTAGTTCTTCCACTGTTACGCAAATAAGAGCAAACATGGAGAAAGGAGAGTTGAAAGAGGACGGATGGAGAACAGGGATAAGTTTTAAGTGCATGTGCGATTGTGGGTTTTATGGCTGTAGCTCGATTATTAATGTGAAATCGAAGCACTGTCGGCACATAGAGCAGCGTCACTGGAGTGTTGTGTGCAACATGAAGCAGCATGTGGAACTGCGGGGTTGGCATCTTTTGATATGAAATATCAAAAGTGCTGGCTTACTTTTGTGAAGTGTGAGGAGGGGGAAGAAAAATATAAACCTTTGGTATCGCAACCACTTACCAATTGTTTCTACAGTCATCCTTGAGATCATAAATGAACAGTACAGTACAGCTGTGTATATCAGCTCTACACAAAGACAGGGATGAGGCAGAAGGTGACGGCAAAGTAACAGCTATACAAGTACTG